>JAWQUT010000406.1:136110-197739 GCA_033807755.1 Ellobium chinense | reverse complement strand
GCTCCCTGCCTTTCTAAGAGACATTCACAGATGCAGACTGAAACACAATACATTGAATTTCAAGCACCGAAAGCTGCGCTTGATCATTTCAGCGCCACATTTTCCTAAGTGCTCTGAGAGTTGGCGCAAACTTCCTGCCAGCCAGCTTGAGCTCACCAATTTTTCACCGCCAGTGTCCATCCTCGGGGCCACCGAGGGCATAATCGGCAGTTCATCGAGCACGCCTGGCCAAAGGTCAAGCCGTTACTGTCATACAGGCACTTGTTGGGTCCTCGTCAAGAGGATGATAGAGTTACACCCCCTTGCCTTTTGTGGAACTCTCTTTCCTTCAGAAACGCGATTCGGTATCCACTTCAACGCCATGATTTTTCCAGGGCTAGATCTATGACACCGCAGTCTTGCATGACCTAGAGCGTTATGATGCCTGGAATAAGACAAGATGTGGGGTTCTAATGTTGTAGGTGAAAACCCCCACAGCGACTTCGACGTAGATAACCGAATCTTGCCACAGACCCGGGCGAAAGTGATAATGCCAAAATATCACGACACTTTTGGTTCCTGTCATGAATGATAACCGGGTTTTTTTGAAGTGGAGGAATCAGAAAACATAACCACTTGAGAAACAAATAAATAGCCCACGTTTCCACCGTGGCGTTGTTCCAGTGAGCTTTAACTTACATAAACTGAAGAGGGGTTCTCTGTGTCGCCAGTCTTGTGGCATTTTCAGAGAGTGTCAAGTACTAGACTAGTCTTTGGAATCACGTCTCAGTCATTGAGCTACATGGTATGGTGAAAAATTAAGTTTTCACTTTTCCATCACTTACATCGACGACCATCTCACAGCACCCGAGTGTGTCCAATTTGCTCTGTTATGAACCTTAACATGTAACAACTGTCTTTTGTAATAGCTTCAACTATTTGACGCCAGCTATTATACATGTTCATAGATACCTTTATGAATTATCCTATGGAGCCTTTTTTTTTTTTTTTGCTTTTTCTCATACTGGAAAGAGCAATCTTACCCCATATAAGATGGAGAGAGACAAGGCTCCTACGAAAATGGCCTAATCTGTCTACTGTGCCACAGTATAATCGAACGTCTAAAATTACGCTAATTCAAAAGCATTACACCTTATTCCAGAAGGTGGCAAAATTGCATTAGACCTTAATATTATTCCAGAAGGCGAAATTTTGAGGATTGTATTAGATCATATTCCTAAAGATGGAACTTTGGCGATTACATACTCCAGAAGAGAGATTAGACCATTTTCCGCAACCCCGTATTGTCACCTTTCTGCATTCAAAATAGTGCAAACTGCAAGGGACAGTGAAACAATATTTGCTCATGGAACCATTACTAACAACTGAAATGAAATCATCATTTGGAGCTATCGGTCGCCATCTTTATGCAACCAAGACAACTCGTAGAAAAACGAAAGTCACTTTTGCTTCTCACTTCTGGCAATTGGAAATATGAAAGGACATTTCTGTCTGACGTTTTTAGCAGCTAGACTATATCATTTTATTATTGTCTGCATACTATTTTGGTTTGTATCGTGAAAAAAGAACGAGCGGTTTCTCGCTCTCTATTTTCGGCCATGCCCCTACTCCCAACAATACCGGCAACAAAAATAAAACAAAACCGATAACTTACAGCCTCTTTCATTGTGGCTGTTGCCTTTTTTTTAAATTTTGTTTTCTCTCACCACATGAGCGCGATAAGAACAAAGGGTTGCCACTGAAATGAAAATGTCATCACAAATAGGTCTCGTTGCTTGCTTTTATGAGGTCGAGACAGCGAGTGAGGATGCAACTCAAGCAGCTTGGCTTATGCTTCAACTCGCTGATTACACGTTTCACCTGCCTCTCCTTCAAAGACTCAGGACGTCCAAGACATGACATAAGATACTGTCGATAATTGAGAACTTGCGCATTAAAGATGGCATTCCTACAATCATAATTAAGATTAATAATAATTCTGCATGCTGAACGCTACTAAAGGTGCATTCAGCACCGATGCACTAATACAGTTTTTACGATGGTAAGATATCCCATCGTTAATGTGCAAGCTCTCAAATATACGATAAATCGCTGTTAAGTGTTAATATCAGGGTACACGTTTTCAGCCATAAAGTTTTTGCTAGAAATGTGTGTATATCCTCGTTCATATTTTCCATCCCCTTTGCACAAACGTTAAAGATTAAGATAAGTCCCGAATGCATTAAATTTATTCTACTTTTACGAACTCACTGGAACCTAAAGCTACGCTAGGAAATTAATCATTCGATGAATGAAGTTGTTGAACGGCCTAACAAACTCATCAGAAGTTCCATATACGGTAAGGAACTAATCATTTTTCAACGGACAACTCCTCCATGCATTCGGCTCACATCTACAACCTAAAGTTTTGAGCAGGTCCACTTTCAAATGATTACTGCCTTCGTGTGGTCAACTTAAAAAGGTTCGACCGTACTCCTTAAGTGTAGACTATACGAATGTGTTGTGACCTTCAGACAGTGTGACGAGTGCATGGTCAAAATCTTGACACAATAATTCACCCTTACAAGGTACCCGATGTTTTGTGTAAGCGATACCAGAGAGTAAGTCATAGGTGTTGCTGTAAGTCTTGACTTAGATGAGATTACTTAAAGGAGAGGTGGACAAATTACCCGGCGGTGCTCCAGTGGTGTGCATAAAAGAAATTACGTGTACTTTACTTCTTACGCGGTCTTCCTTCTCTTCCTCAAAGGTCTTTTCACCGCACCAAGATTTCAGCGTATGTTGGTTGCAACATGTGGACCGCAGTGTTTTGTCAAACGCTATCCCAGCCTGCTGAAGCCCTCAGCCTTAAGCGATTTGCTGTTGTTTTGCGGCTTTTCACTTGGCTGCCTCCTGCTTCTTTTCAAAGACCAATGATATCAACAAGAAGAAGAAGAACAAAAGGCCATGCGGCTGCGAGCTCTCTCGTTTCTGCGATTCTGAGACCTGAGAAAAGCTCGAAGCTTTCGCGTTTCCCATCGTCCTGAGTTCTTGATAGCCCGCGAGATGGTAGTCTGTAGGTCTGATATGATACAGCGCGAAGTGTCAAATCTCAAAGACGCTTGCAAAGGACAAACAGGCATGTTGTCGGATCAGCACTCATACACACATTGAGCTTCCATTGCTGCAGGCAATGATATCAGAGGGGAGAGATGATTGCCGAATATTCGGTTTCATGGTGAGCCAAAACAAAACAAACATATTTTTGTTGTTCTAAGGTTCTAGAACTCAACTCAATGAAGCAAGTGCAGAAGACAGAAACTGAGTGCCAAAGTGCCACTTATGTTATGAGAATGGGATAAAAACAGAACCAGATTTCACAACAAAGGTAATTTACCATAACTCTAGTGTGAGGTTAAATCTTTAGTATTGTTGCCTTTTTTTTTTTTTGAGACACACTATACACCAGTGCATGAGGTTCCAGTCATTTTGTGGAGACGCGCACTGGTGCCTGTAAAATTTCAAGTAAAATTCAAGTGACAAGTGATTCAGCGATAAGTGGCATAATATTAGACTGGAACACCTTTTCGAAGATTTCAGCAGATGTCTTAACTTAGCTCTGATCAACATGTGCATTGGCTGTGCCTAAAATATACAGATCTTTGTGACATGTTGACTAAGGTGACATAAGAAAGAACTCAAGGGTTGCAGTTGATTGACTTGGCTCGTCAGAGCATGTATGCAGCTTTCAGATGTTGACACAATGAACTAATGCATTTCAGCTGGCAGCGCTAGGTTTGGCCAATATATTTGCAAGAATTTCCAGCGACCACTTGAACAGCTACAGAAATGTTTTATAAAACTAAATTTTCAGGCTCTTACTTAAAATCAGTTTTAGAAATAAATGCTTTGCCACGAACCTTATTTGTTACTACGCCTATACAAAGATGAACTGTTAATTTTGATCAGCATTTCTGGTTGATACTTGCTTCGCCACACAGAGAATAAAAAAGATTGACAAGAACAGTGAGTTTCCGTGGAGCCACCCCTTAAGGCAATCACAATTGTGTAACTAGCAGGATCGACGAGAAATTCCCTGGAGACAGAGTCTCACTTTGTTTTGAACGTCTCCACATCTTTGCCTCAGATCAGCGAGTCACCAGCGCGGAAAATTCTGGAATTTGCCGGCTTGTCTTCCTTATCAGTATGGGATAACCGGTCCCCAAATGCCGGTCGACCGGTCTGGGGACGTGTTGCCACCATACATCTTCTCCCTAGCGCTTCCAGCCGCGGTGAGCATCAATATTTGGGATAAAATTTAATTCCAATTTTCCGCACTCGGCGCGCAGCCAGTTCTCGACTTGACAGTCGGTTAATGAAGCTGTCGGGGGTCTGGGGGGCCCCGAGGGGCGCCGGGGATGGACGGGGGCTAACTCGTAGATTGACCAGAAATTGGCGCACATCGCCAGGGATCGACCCTGGGTTTATGGCATCAAGGGCAGTAATCACTCTTGTTTTGGGGGCACATGTCGGAGGGATATCAGGCAGAGGCCGTTAAGTCCGAAATGTCAGACATAGGGACAAGGGGGCGTAAAGGGGAGGAAAAGCAGGAGGAAAAGTTTACTGCTAGTTACTGGTATGAGTATTTCTTGCCTAAGAACACAATAGCAATCAGACCAAACATACGCTGAGGTCTAAAACCATTGGTTGGTTGGTTCTGGCTGGATCCTAAGGAAACTGTTCAATATGGGGTCTGAGCACTATTGGACTGGTCGGCTGTGTAATGACGCCGACCTGTGACAACAACAAAAACAAAAACAACAACAACAACAATAACAACAACAACAACCGCAGCAGCAGCAGCAGCAACAACTACAACTACAACTGGCCATATCTAATGGTCCCTTAAAACTTTTGCCCGTCTTGGAGACTTCCAAACAATTCAAATATAATTTTGCTAAATCAAAGGGAATGAGATAATTCAGTTGCTTGGAAGGTAACTTCATGGTATTCCTAGTTCTTTAAAGCGGGGTCACCTCTTTTGAGACTTCCATACATGATAAAGACGGGATGATTTTTTCAAATAACTGACTAGCATTTTATTTATTTATTTATTTATTTATTTATTTATTTATTNACGTGATTTTCTATTTATATTCATTCATTCATTCATTCATTCATTCATTCATTCATTCATTCATTCATTCATTCATTCATTCATTCATTCATTCATTCATTAGATATTTATTCATTGACGCTAATTCCCAGATAAACCTTTACACCACTTTGTCCAAAAAAAAAAAAAGATGCACACAGCGAACTGTAATACAGTACAAGGCTCTGTCAATATTCATGTCTTCTTCCCAAAATCTTCTCCATGCCAGTCTTTATCAGTGCGAACATTTTGAAAATTCAGACGAAAGACATAACGACATAATTCTTTTTTAACGAATGAAGAGTAATTCAGGGTTGAATTCAATCATTTTTGCAGAGTGGTTTCATGTTATACGATTTTTTCTACACAATAATTATGTCCAAAGGACAGATTTTATACTCTGCTATTACTGACTCGCATAGTCCATTTTTTTCTCACCAATTAGGCTTCATATGCAACCTGTGCATTTCACTGGAAAATTCCCAAACGCATATGCTCACTAAATAACGATTTTATTAAGACGTGCAACACCAGGGATCAAACATTGACCGTAACTACTATTCCAGCAACAAGCAGCTTGGCGAAAGATTTCTGACCTGTCTATGTCTGGTGGCCCCTATGAAATAGTTCCACTCTACTTCTAGATGTTACACCGGGGCTTACACATGCGCACTTAATTTCACCATGCATATAACACTAGTAATTTAAAACTGCTATAGCCCTTTCCTAATTTTCGTTAAATATTCCCGTGGAGCAGTAATTAAGATAAGATAAGATAAGTTGAGATAAGATAAGATAAACTTTATTAGTCCTTATGGAAATTTGCTCTGAACAAGTGCAGTGCAGCTAATACATGAGGCAGGAAACTACATTCATAAGATGAATGTAAAATAAGATAAATAAATAAGACAATTTTGTAGTAAGAGTACAGATGACTACATAATTTTTTAAAAAATGAATAGGGTTGAGGGCGCCTTGACAAGTTAACTTCTGAGCCCTGCCTTATTGTCTGTACCTTACCCATATTGAAGACTCACTTGGAACATCAGGCTGATTTGAGAGAATAGGGGTCACATACTTTGCATGACTATTTTTGTCTAACCTCTGATCCCAAATAGTGCTGCTGTAATTTATTCTAGACTGGTCGGGGAAGCGACAAATGCATCAGGCCAGGCCACTGCAGTGTTCACTGGGCTTCTGATAGGGAGAATAAAAATTGGTCGAAAAATACATGCCATTGCCTTAAAATTCAAACCAGTCCAACTGCATATTACAAACATAATTGCGCGTGTGTGACCAAAACACTCAGAAAATACAACGGTTGTATAACCAGCATCTGCTGTGGGCACTGCATAATGCTAAAAATATGCGCACAAAAAAAAAAGAGGTGTTTTGATCATTTGGTAACAATAATTATTATATTAAGAAAGAGGTTTTTGTTTGTCCGAAATTATTGTGCGAAGGAGGAGATGCCGGGTGGCGGGGGGGAAGGGGAGGGGGAGAGAATAAATGGAGGGGGAGGGAAACTACAGGGATAGTGATGGTTTAGGATCAGACTACGCTTCACACACAATTCCATTTGAAGAGTTCTCAGAAAGCATTAAGTCTAATTGTGTTTTGTTGATGCATCAGCGGCGTATTAAGAGCGATCCTGCGTAAAGAACGTTTTAGCTGATGAAGGCGTAAATGCGCAAATCTTCCCCGAGGTGGTTAGTTTAACAGATACCACAGAGGGATGTAGACTAGGTGCATGGAACGTCCTGAGGGTGGCGGGTGTTGGCTCGAAAACTGGCCTTTAGACGGCGGAATTGCCAGGATATTTTTGTGAGGGTGGTCGGTGAACTATAAAGCTAGAACCGAAATAGCAATCCCTTTTGACCATTGTCACTATTGACAAGAGGCTTTAAGTTTATTTCTTAACTTGTAAGTTTGGTTCCTGTTGGAACCATCCATACTTTCTGATTCTGTTGTATGTTTCATCTATAATATTGTGTATTTACATCTATGATGTGTATTATTCTATGTGTTTGTATTATGAATGAGATGTATAACATTGTATGGCATTGTAAGCCAATTTTTCTACGAGTCAATATTTCATTATTTCGATTTTTTATTTCTGCTTTTTGATATGCCCACTATAGTATCATCATTCACGTGAACTCCGCCCCCCCCCNCCCCACTTTCCCCACTTCGTTAAATTTATTTAATCATCAGGACATTTCCTCAGTACTATTACATTTAATTCCTGTCTCAAAAACAAAAACAAACAAAAAATGTAAATTTTACAGAGGAACTGCAAGAGTATTTAACAAGCGTTGACAATCAACTTACAACCCTGCCATCAGATGTATGAACGTTTACAAACAACTCTCCAAGCCAAAATTAAACACAAACGTCGGCTTTTCCCGACTTCAACGTTTCTTAATGACTCACTCAACAAACGAGACGTACAGCCACTTTGTCAAATCCTCCAAAAACCGGAAACTTGCAGTCGACATTGCGAGCTGCAGGAATGCTGGGAACGAGTCTTTAAAATGGCGAAGGCGGAAGTGTCAAATTGACAATCTCTGGCTTCAAGTGTAAGGAATCTCCTCAGCTTCTCAACATCTCGTCTGCACCTTCCTCGCCGGGGGCAAGGAGCTGAAGGACTGTTTGATTTCTTTTCGATGTGTGTTTTGTGAGTCAGTGTCTATGAGTAGGCTAACCAGACACCATTAAAATAGGTCAAGTCTATTGTCAGTTTTCCAACTAGATAACACCTCCCTGCTTTAAGACGATTTTGCTATCGCTGTTATTTCTAAAACTTGTTCAAATAAATGCAAATAAAGAAGGGATGTTGATACTGATGATGGAAATCATAATACTGGTGTCGTATGTTGATTGTTAATTGTATATTTTATTATTATGGATGCTCATATGTTTTTAACTGAGCAAAGAAAGAAAGAAAGAAAGAAAGAAAGAAAGAAAGAAAGAAAGAAAGAAAGAAAGATGACGGTGACAAATAAAACATCTATTCAGATTCTTCCTGCTTGATGCTACTTTTTTACACCCCCCTCCTGCCTCCCTCCTTTCTGCCTCCTGTTGATTTCGTAAATTCGACTGTTCACTGTGTGCCGGCAATGTCGAACTAGCTTAATCACAGACCCTGCATGCCCACTTTTTATCAGTTTCACAGGTTTGACACGCCTCTTACCTAAACAATTCTCATTTACAATATTTTTTGACAGACAGACAGACAGACAGACAGACAGACAGACAGACAGACAGACAGACAGATAGATAGATAGATAGATAGATAGATAGATAGATAGATAGATAGATAGATAGATAGATAGATATGATGTAATGATGAATTTTTAAAATATATCATTGTAATTAGTATATTATTATAAATATTGAAGTAAATTTCTAAATTAAATTCGCTGGTATGGACAGAACATTTTTTTTTTAATCTTTGTTTCAAATTAATACGATGATTATGATGATTATGATGATGATGATGATGATGATGACGATGATCGCTATTAGTGGCAAAATATCTAAACAGGCCACGGCCTAAAATAAGCAATAAAATTTAGGTTAATGGCTGTACGGGACAGAATATTAGTTTCATGTACAAATATTGTTTGTAGTTTGTCGTGACACTGCTCTTAATATTTGTTGCAATTACCCCCAAGAAAAAAAAAATCCTGATGTACCCTCTTAGTTTAGACAAAAACAAAATTGTCAGAGAATATTATATAGTACCACTTGTGTGCGCTTACAGAGTGGAACAGGATAGTCCCCAAAAGTAACTTGGCATTACTCAAAGGGACAGGGGTAGATGTTTGCTTCACAGCCTATTAAGTCCACTTCTTTTCCTTCAGAAAATTTAAACCGCGTATATTTCCCCTTTCGCCTGACAGTTTCTGAGAAAACACGGCAGTAATGTAGGAATTTTCATCCTGCATGGGACGCCATTACTTGTATTATGTGACGTCAAAAAGGGAGATAGCCTGGCAGACGTTGGTTCAGACAGTGCGCATGCATTTGCATCTATCTCCTGCTAACTTTTCTCGTTTTATGACGTCACGCAGTATGAGTAATCGCGGATACAAAGGAAGAAAATCTCGACATTCCAGCGGTGTCTTCTTAGAAAAGGTCAGGAAAAGGTCTGCGGCTTAATGATTTTGAAAAAAAAGATGATGTGAAATTTCTAGGCTGTGAAGCAAAAATCTATCCCTGTTCCTTTAATGTCTCATAAACCGATTGCCCTACGTTGGTTGGTTATATCACGGTATCTATGGCCTCCAAAAGCGATTATCCCATTCAGAGATTTTCAAATAAACCCCCAAAAATGGTTTCCTTATATGAAGAACATCAGAGGGTGTCAAAAACACTTTGCTGTGACGAAAGTCTGTTCTAATTTTAATAATTTCTGATTTCGACATCATCATATATATTTTCACCGCGCTTTAGAAGCTGACATTGATTTACTTTTCATACCCTATAACCAAACATTTATTAGCTTTAATAAGCCAGGTTTTCTTTTTGTAAAAAACCAAACCTTTCTCAGATGTAGTTTCTCTTTAACTCGCATTTCTCTCCCTTCCCTAGTCATGCTTCTAATGGCAGGTAATGAAAAGTGATAGTCTGCTTGCCGTCGTCCACACCCAAAGAGATTTTTATGGACTTTGCCAGGTTGGACGGTTAAGGACGCGGCGGTGTGAAAATTTGACACTAGCCTAAGTCTTAAAGTGTCTATCTTATGTTTCGTTCTCGTAAATCGTCGCGAGAAGTGCGATTTTTAACGCAATATCTTTCTCACTTTGATATGCCTTTTTTCTTCTCTTATGAAGGCTGCAGACAAAAAGCATATGCCTGTAATTTGAGAGTTAGCGAAAATACATTGCCTTTCGCTGGTATCAGATTTCTGCTATGGATGAGTGTGTTAGTCTCTGAGCTGGCTTTGTCTTTCATAGAGCACACACACACACACACACACACACACACACACACACACACACACACACACACACAAAGGAACATGTATCTTTCTTCATTTCTGGCCCTGTTCTCTCTCTTCTTTCTTCTTTCTTCTTTCTTCTCACTCTTTTCCTTTTCACTGTGGTCTTTCTTTCGATTATCTTCTTTATTTTATTCTCACGGCCTCCAACTTTTCCGCGAACTGACGCAAATGAATACCAGACCACGTCAACGAACATGAAGTCGGTAACCAGTGTAACCCAGAGTTAAAAGTATTCCGGGGTTTAAGGAACCAAAATATTATAAGCGAGGCCTCAAACTGTTCAGATTACACAGAGGGCATTGATGCATGATGGTTTGTTTTTTTTCCAGTAATTTTTCACAAAAGGACATTTTTTTNGGGGGGGGGGCATGTTATTAGACACTGATTTACTTTTTGTATGTCACATGGATGTCAGTCTTTATGACTGTTATGCAGTAGTTATGGGTGTTAGTTCTATGTCAGAATATTAGAGGGTTGCAGCTGTACACAGCACGCTATCCCTAATGCCAATCAATGCTCGTGAAGGCGAGGGCATAATAGCTTCTCGACACAGCTTACGAAATTTGCCGGACTTCCGCAGTTCGACCCCTGCCCCCAATCATCAGCATGGGCGTTTGAGATAATCCCATGACATTGCCTTCAAATCATTCACCTAGTCATAACTTATGAAAAACTCATTGCATACTTCTTGAATTTTAGCGTTATGATCCATCATTTTAATGCACGGTTTTTCCTAGAAATCGCGTCATCGAGAGTTTTGAAGCTGGGCACTGTAGAGAGGTCTGGCATAAGAACATGCTACAAATGAAGTTTCTTTAAACACCGGACTGACGCTGACTACATTTCAAGAAACAAAGAAGGCATATTTTGTACATCATAACTTACACACTGAAATTTTATTTATAGGACTGAATCTGGAAAAACCTTGCCCTCTCCCAGACCTCCCCAATTCAATTCCCCACACATCCACCGTAAAAGTAAAAGAAACACACACAAAAAAAAAAACAAACTCCTAAGCCTTACTCCATGACGCAAGAGTTTAAAAACGACGGGAAACAGGCAGGAAGAAATGAAAAAAAAATTGCTGAAAGGTTTCAGGCACCTATCTACAGGCCACTGTGTAAAATCCTATTACTCCTCTAGTGTATGGAGGATCCTGCCATCCAATATCAGGGTGTAGAAATATGTAAAAAAAAAAAAACCTGCGATATTAAAGCTTCCTGTTTTATAGTTTCCGGTATACTCTGAACCTTATAATTGTAAAAATAAGACATGTTGTGCCTATGTATTAGCAAGCATTCAAAGCCAACCTAGTGAAAAATTAGGGACCACGTCCGAAGGTGGGATTATTATTATTATTATTATTGAAAGTGATTTGTGAAAAATTATGGCGGTTGACCCCCCTTTTTCTTCCCCTTAAAAGATTGGGCAATAGAAGTACCTTTACCTCCATGGGGAAAAAAATCCGAAATCGCAGCAGAATGTGTAAGCTTAGAATAATACATTTCATTTATAATGCCGAAAGAATAAAAAAACAACAATAGGTTCCACCAATTATTTTGAGGTTTGTGACACCTATTAGAAGGGCAAATCACTCATAGTGTAGAACCCAATTAATCCGCTAATATATAAAATTCTCCTTTTTGGGGGCCCTGTCAGACAGTGTTAGAGTGTAGAATTATGTGAAATGACCTAAGATCTAAGTAAAGCATTCAATTTTAAAGTTTCAGGTACAATTTGAGCCTTCTAGATAAAAAAAAATAAAATGTGTAGACCTATGTATTCGCACGCGATCAAAACCAGCCAAATGAAAAATTGGGGACCAAAACAGAATTTGAGGTGATCTTTTTCAAAAGACATTTGTGAAAAATTTTAGTCGTTGATCCCCTTTTTTCTTCCCGTTAAAAGATCGGGCAAAAGAAGCACTTTAACCTCCATGGAAGAAATTTCCCCAAATCACAGTGGTATATTTAGAATAATGCAAAATGTTAATAGGGCCAAAAGAAGAAAAAACAATAGGTGTCAAAGGCCTTGAACTGGCGGTATGTTTCAAGGAAGATAACTGACTAAATAATAACAGTAGTTTAGAATAGTTTGTTTCCTCCCCTTGAACGCTTCGTGCAATCTACCGTCTGTATAACTTTTACCTTCATCTACACTTGCAGGAACCGAAGTCTTTAATATCAGTTTATCTAGGCTGACCTTTTTAAATGGAATTTGCAGCCTTTCAAATTTATTAAAAATTGCATCGAAACGGGGTCTAGATCTAGATTGCAAATTTCACACACACGAACAACTGTTAGACTAGTATGGAATAGTTTGCATCTGGATAATTAAGCCTAAATCATTTTGTAGGATTTGAGATCAACAGAGACCCATGCGAGACAAAATGAAGTTTTGCACAGGATTAATCCATAAAATTGTCTTGAGAATACATATACTGTAATAGTAATGACCATGATTCTATTTTAAGTCGACTTATCGGCTTTGTGTCCCTTGGCTACCTCGTCTCAAAATCTGGCATTGTGATACCGGAAGTTTATGAATGCGGATATCGAAAGTAAAAAGGATTGTCTCTTTAATGACAGTGCAGTTCGAGTCAGCTGTATCCTTGACTTGTGTTCCCAGTATTTTTTCCCGTTTGAGGTAGACTAGATGTTCTATAAATTCAGCATAGTTATTGGATAGGGCAATTAACTCAAGTCCTTTTCTGTCCTTTTTTTTTCCCTTTCTAGCCTTCAGTACTCTGAACGTTATTCGCCGGTTTCATTTATCTGTAGAAGTAGTGTTAAACAGCGACTTAAACTACGCGGGCAGGACCGCTCTTGCATTAATAGCGTTCATATACTGATTTAGTCATTCGTTTATCCATATGAGAGGTCCAGTTCCGTGATTATTCCGGCAATTGAATATAGACATGTGGATCGTATAAGGCAGTGACTGTCTCAAACTAGTGAGGGTACAATAATAATTTCGTTGTTAGCATTGCTGCTTGTCACAAGCAGAGTTGGATATAAGCAGGCAGGAGGCAGGTATCAGTTGAGATAGTCTATCATTTGTTGATTTACATGGAAAAGAAACTCATGACATATAAATGTATGAATGGTGTACATTGTTTTCCATTCATTATATTATGAACCACATAGTCTATTCCTGCTGCATTGAAATAGGAGTTTCTATCCACTTCAGATGTCCAGTCCTCATTTAGTATCTGTTTATATGGGAAAGTTATGTTCAAGCTCCAGAGATACTCAAGTAGAAACTGTCAATTTGTAGTGCATATGGACAATATGGTCAGTTTTGCAACAGACATTCATTCCCTAGTTACCTTTTTAAGTTTTGATTGCAAATTTCCTTTTTTTTTTCAGATGTAATGTTACGAAAAGCTGCTGTCTGTATTGTAGTGTGGTCACAGACTTGCTGGAGAGCTGCATTGGTGAAGCCAAAAGGAAACTGCCTGCTGGAAACCTTTTGGAGTTCCCTCAGTAGAGATTGCAACACAAGCAGAAGTTTTTCTCTACAGAATTCAATCATGGCACAGCCTAAACTCATTGTATTTGATTTAGGTATTGTATGTGATAATATATATACATTACAGTGGTTTTAAAATCCCATTTATGGCAGTGGCCATATTTGCACATTAACCCCTTCACTACATATGATGTACATGGTGTGTCTCAAATTCAGCCCAAATTATAGCCTGTCCATTTCCCTACATGTTGACATACAATACTTGGAAATTTCTTGATCATGTGCGACAGATATATTTATTATAACGCCACTACAGAAATGCAGTAATGAATCATCTCATCTGGAAAAACTTTAAAAAACCCATCATGAAAGGGTTAATATCACTGGCTCTTCAGTAAATATACTGACTAAATTATAATTCTCAATTCATAGTCCATTTGGCAGCACACATACCAGGATCAGTATGCAATCATGAATTAAACAATTTAGCAAGTATTTTGACATTAATGTTACATAGCATCTTTTAAAAAAATCTTTACTAACATTGTGTAGCTTTTGCTCCCATTCTGATGTACTGCTTATGAATATAGCTTATATGGCAACATTATGAATTTTGTTTTTTGTATCCTCAGACTACACTTTGTGGCCATTCTGGGTCGACACACATGTCGATCCACCATTCCATATGGCATCGTAAGTTGATGTTTATTGCTATCATTGTCATTGATTTCATTGCCATTAGATAGATAGGAAACTCTCTTACTCTGAGAGCAAGGCAACAGAAGATTTTCAGTGGAAGATACGGTCATCTAAGAAGTGTTTCAGCCTCTTGACTTCTGGTACTTTAACGGGCTGGGTCGCACCTGGATTAAGTGTAGTGTTTATTTTTTCTTTCCCACCTCGCAAAGGATTTCAAGTAGCAGTCTCCAGTTTCATAATTCCTTGCTTCATGTAATCCCTACATTCAGCATCTCAGAAGTCACAAGGTGATATATAAGAAAAAGTACGAGAGGGAGATAAATTATGACAAATCAGCTGAATATTAATCAGTGAAGATAGGACTGTCACTGTCATCTCAGCTGATTTATTGCAGTCATTCTGATGTGATATCTTTACAAAAATTTGAAATGATGTATGCATACACGGTGTGTTTTATGTTGCAGTGCTATAAATCTTTTTAACTTTTCATCCTTGATTATTACTATCTTCATCATCCATATAAGTGTCATTATTTACCAAAGATTAATTTACATTGGATATAAATAAGTAAATACAAAAAATTATAAGAATTTAACAGATTTAATACATAAACTTTCAGACTCACGTCCTTTCTCAGATGCAGAAAATAAATGAAGCAAGAAGAAAATATCAAAAGTAAAAATCCATATTACCATCAAGTTGAAAATCAGTATTATGTCAGTTAGATATTTGTTTGTTTTTTTGCAATTCATTGAGAGATGTACTTCAGCTTGACAAATGATAAAACTGAAAAGTTAGTGGTTATAAATACATGTATTGTAGACTCAGCTTCAGCAGTGGGAACAGTAACACAGAAAACAAGAGAAAAGACTGCCTAAACTTCAAGATATCTTGAAAATCTTTATGGTTCAGATTTTGTAACTTCACCATGATCCCACATTCAGTGGAGAGAAACTGCAGCTAATTATCTGTGTGATTCTTTCAGGAATGGGAAGGTATATGATGCCCACAAACAGCATGTGCGGTACTATGAAGATGTGCCCTTAATCTTGGCCAAACTTCACAGTGAAGGTTTCAAGCTTGGAATAGCATCAAGGTACAGGTTTAACATTTCTGTAATTGGCCTAAACATAACAGTTATTATCCAGGACCCAGATTATGATATACCGCTGTGAGTTTTGTAATGTATAAAGATTATAAGCTTTCATTTACATTTATTTTCCTGTTTTCATTTACACTTTTTGTAGTGTTTACTCTAATAGCATAGTAAAGTTTGTTTATATTAAGACCATTAAAATTTTCAGGACGGGTGCCACACAGGAGGCTGCTGACCTGACCCGCCTGTTTAACTGGGACCAATTCTTCCACTACAGACAAATCTACCCAGGAAGCAAGATCACACACTTTAAGAAGTAAGCAATCATGTTAAGCTCTTTGTCAATGTCTAAGGTTATATTCAGTATTTTAGGCCAATTCAAACGATCTTTATGAGCTCAAAAAATTATACCGTACACAGTTTGTGAGGAAATTTGTCACTTCATGCTAAGAAAAAGTTGCATGCAACAACATTTTCTTCAAATTGCTTGATGTGCAAGCAGGCAGGCATTTGACCCAGGCAGTGTTGTTTCTATATCTGTCATCATGAGCCTTGAGGGGAGGACAGGAGGTTAGACTATATACACAGCAAACTTGGGTGTCCTCTGTGGTTTTCACTTCATTTCTCCAACACAGGAATGTCATAGATCAGGAAATTTGAAAAAATCTTGGAAAATTGCTATTAGTATTTCCATGTCTAAAACATACCTGGACTGAGCAAAATTAGTCAGCTCTCACAGGAAAATAATGGGAATATATTGGATTGATCATTCATGATTTTGTTTAGTACTACTCTTCTGTGCATCAACTGGATTGAAACACCTATCAAAGACCATGTGGCTTTCATGTGGCGAAAAATTGTTGCTTGGTGGTTTTAATTATGTTGTTATCACGGAAAAATTGTTAGACCACCTGGAATCATCATGGAAAACTCATGGAAAAATATTGTTATCTTTCTGGTGCAGCCCTGGCAACATTATGTAGCATCATCATTATTAAAGATAGAGAACGGACTTATATGACGGTTCTATCATCTTGCCAGTATTGTCAAATGATATCATAGTAAAACCACATTCTGAAGTCCCAGGATTGTAAATGAAATATGACATACAAGGATGGCAGGATGCAGAAAATATTGGGAAAATTAAAACCATATCCGAAAAATAGCATGTTTAAAGATACATTCAAATAGAAAGAGCATCATATGAACAGAGGCCTGTATGTCAGTCATAGTGTGTGAAAATGTTGCTACAAGCTTTGCCATCCCTGGATATAGAAAATATCAGTTCATTACAATCTGCATGGGAGACTGCTGGGTATATGAAATTCTAGATTGTGAGATGCTACAGGTTTTTGTTTTTTGACTCATTTGATCATATTATTATTTAATCAATTGAGAAGTCTTGCAGATATGTAAACTGAGTTTCATGTCTTGGATTTTATAACATGAATGCCCATTCTGTCTTTGCAGACTCCATGCTCAAAGTGGCATCCCATATGAGGACATGCTGTTTTTTGATGATGAACATAGGAATATAGTGGATGTATCATCATTGGGTAAGCCAAAGTTATCTCCAGAGGTGCTTATGCAAAGAACAAATAACCCATTTTGTGGATTTTTGCACAAAGAATGTGCAAAATACTGAGATGTGAAGTGATTGGCAATATATTGACAATGTGCCGTGAAGATGACATAGGTCAGACTTAGGCCATTTTTATAAATGTTGTTTATGAGATCAAGACCTATTTGGCATATTGAAAATATTAAAATGCGCCAATTTTTCCCACACAAATTGCTTTGCTTTCCCTTGCAGCATCTCAGAAGTTAGAAAAATGACCTTAGTCGTTATTGTAGTCCAGTAACAATTTGCCATCAGGTGTCAAAAGAAAAGTACAGTCGAGCACAGAAAACTCGAACACACTAATCTCGAATTCACGGAAATGTCGAACGCTGTTATCGGCCCCTTTTAAATGCCTCTATTTTCTTTGTATTGTTAACACGATTTTCTCGAACTCTCAACACGCATTTCTCGAACGATTTCATCATCATCTACCCGATCTCAAAGCGGCGAAATGACCGATAAAGCCTTTCTTTGTCTGGCGTTGCTCGTCCCAGTGTTAGTGATAAGGGAAAGGTGTGCGGGAGTGCCGTGGTAATGGGCAAGGGATCAAGACAATGCTTTGTGTGGCTCTATTGAATCAGCGGGAGGGGGGTGGTGTAGTGATTGAGCATGCAGAGCGACCTGGCGGGTGGTGGACTAGGTCAACACACGCTGCGATAAATTTTATTGCGTCGAACATGACGCGATGCGCATAGAGTGACGTGGCGGGGCAATGGGTAATAGCAGACTGGCAATAGTGCCGCTCCTAATTTCTTTCTTTTCCTCGAATAACGTCGAACACATCAGGATTACACTTATGCACCGAAGTTCGATCTACTCTGACGAAATCAGGTGATTTTCGTCTTCTGTTCATTAAATTCAGTTTGTTTGTCATAATTTTATGTGGAACGTCGGAAACAGGGAAGGGTGGTAATTCTAAATATGTTAGGATCAGAGCAGATTAGTGTCGTGTGGTTATCTCCCCTTACCAGTCCCTCTAGTCGATGGTAATTGTGAAAATATTGCCGTCACGGGAATCTCGAATTACGGAAATCTCGAACACTTTTTTCGATCCCGGAGAAATTCGAGTTTTCCGTGCTCGACTGTACATGCAATAATTCTATAAGCTTTCTGCCACATCATGTGCATGGGCACCTTACGTTCTTATCAGATGTCCTTTTCATACTTCTGAATGAACGTTGTCAAACTTGAGTGATACTGTGATTTAGGAGAAATGCTATATTTCACCATTCTCAATGGTTTTTAACCTCCTCCCACTTCCATTTCTTTTTGCACTTCGTCGGTATCAGTGCCAACATGTTCATGATGTTCCACTCTAGTATGACATGTGAGGACTGCCGTCTGTGGATTATGAAAATAAATTACCAAAACTCTAAAGACAACATCTTTTCGCTGACCACTGAAAATGACATGTTTGAACTGAATTCTTTAAGTTGAAAATATGTTAAGAGATGCCAACTCAGAAGATCAAAGCTTTTGTATGTGAGATTATCGTAAAACTTGAAGGAACTTAAATCTTGATTGAAATCAATGGAAGTTCATCGCATGATTTTGAAGTAAAGAATCTCCTCTATTGTTGTTTTTCATCTACACTTTGCAATTCCTTCTCATTAACTACTTTCATTCTGTAGGTGTTACATGTTACTTAGTCAGGAAGGGGACTAGTGTTTCTGCCTTGAGGCGAGGTTTTGAAGCTTTCGAAGAGGCAGCCTGCAAGCAGAAACTGAGAAAGAAGAGAAGGAAATCTAGGTCATGATCAGTCTATATCTCCCGTCAAAGAATTTTTACTTTTGCCATTACATGTTAGACTGGCAAAATCACAAACACTGACAAGAACAAAGTAAACTGCATTAAAATACATGAAAAATAATAAAAACCATCTTATCAGTTATTTTGTGCTTTATGTGAAAGCAACCACTGATAAAGTAAAAACAATCCCCTCTGACACTGAACATCTCTGCTATAGATATATAACATCAAAAATACAGAGTGGCAGACTTTTGTCTCATTCCTGTTGAATAGAGAACTACCAAAATTCTTGTGTACAACATTCAGTCGGCGTGTTACAAGATTCTCCATTACAGCAAATAAAAAACAGCATGTTATACCAATCAAAAATCCAGCTTGAAGCATATTGTATACTTTGTTAAATGAGAAAGGCCATGGTGACGAAGTGGGGGAAGGAATTGGGTGAGTGACTGTGGAGAGTGAGTGGTTTTGTTGCGATGATGAACATGAACTTTTCAATAAGTCACGTTTCTGGATATCTGGATATATGCATTTTGTTCTGTTGTTATCTCATATTAGTGCTAGACTGTTATTAGTATTGTGTACATGTACACTGCAACAAAGTGAAGTGTCCAAACAAAGTTATGGATAATAAAATTATCTCATGAGAATGGCAATCGGAAGTTTAGGATGATTTGAACAGGATTTAAAAATCTGTAAAACCCATGATAACCCTGTCTTAGAAGCATATAATATTTGCTTAGGCTGCTGATTCAAGCTTATGATTCAAGTACAAACTATCTAGTCATCCAGCTTTCTATGGCATCCTCATCTGAGACATCACAGAGCTGCTTAATGAACATTCCATAGCCACTGGCTGGTTCTCATAAGGAAGGACTGACATGTTTTGCTTTATGTTCAATGCCGATGTGATCTTTTTACAGCAAAGAATACTAAAATTCGTTAGGATGAGACAAATGACAGCGATTTTAATTGTACAACATAATATTTCCTGGTGTGACAATAAACATGATTGTATTCTTCTTCAGCATTTCAGCTTAATGTTCTCTCTTTTTATCTCCACAAACACAGGTTTCTTAAAATTTTCTATCTCCTTTAGCAGGAGAGCAATTCTCCCACATTTATTATGTATTGAATTTCATTTTTGTACTAAGTTTTGAAACAGTTATTTAGAAAGTTCATTCAACAAAGGTTTTCTTAAACTTCTTTTATGACAGTATTGATGGTGAATTTATTGTTTATATCGCCGAGTATACAGTAAATCTGCCCACTGGGAATATGTAAAAAAATTACAATGGAATGTATTTGCAATGTGTGTGAGATCCCTGTCCTGAATCTTTTTTTTTTTTTTAATGCATTGTTTCACCCAAAGAAAGCTGTGGTTAAGTGGAAGTTGCCATTAAAGCAGATCATAATTAAGCGACATTTGCTGTATTTTAGCTTTAATTTGTTCAACAGTTTAGTGGCCATTCCTGTTACTGACTAGCTCACGTTGTGAGCACATAATACATTCAGTTTCTGGAAGTATTCATAAAATTATTGTCAGTTAAAGCTTTGTGACGGCCTTGAGAAATGGACATCCATTATTCTAAATTTAACCATGTTCTTATTTATTTTGGTCAGTGCTGCATGTGCCAAATATTAAGTTCCACTTTGAGGGAGGGGACCTAGTTTGATCAGCATTTTTACTTTGACTCAATGGCACAACACTTCTGTAACTGTTATCCTTTAAACTACCAGCCCACACACTTTTGCAAGGAATTTTTGAGGCCAAAGGGGGCAAATTGTAATCGCATTGTATTGGCTAGGTCATACACTTTTTGAGCTATAACTGGCCTTGAATAGAATGGGACCGTGGCAAAGACAGGATTTTCACTGTTTTAATATGCAGAACAAATTATGTTGTATGAACTGGCTGGCCTTAAACTGTATGAGGCTCAGTATGGGTTGGCCTCATGAGGATAGAGGGGTGATCTTCTTGAGGCCTTTTAAAGGATGGCTGAGATAAACAGAAGAGTTCTACCATAAGAATGTTAATTTCATTAGTGTTTTATTTTTTCCAGTATCTTTCTTTCTGTGTTGCAGAAAGTGTTTGTTTTGTTAATGTTTTATATTTTCCATCTTTCATTTCTTCCTGTGTTACGTTAAGGTGTCACCTGCATGTTCGTACCTGATGGTGTCAACAACAAATCATTCAAGGAAGGAATGGAACTCTTCAAGACAAGGAAGCAGTCAACGAGTGGGAGGTCTTGATGTTGGCCATTTTAGTCACATAGTCAGAAATTCACTTATTTATTGAGAAGTTGATTCTGAATACATGTATGTAAGTTTACTATATCACAATTGGTTGTCGTTGCAAATCCTTGATTGTCACCCACATGCGTTGCTTTACAAGTATTTGTTATTTATATTACTCTTGACACTTGTCAGGGCACTGCACTGAGGCAGTGAGATATGCTTTTGAATGTTATGATCTTGAATTTGATACTTTGCTGCAACACTCCTTAATATGTTCCTCTGTGAGAAAACATGTATGTTTGTTAAGGGAGGATTGCAGTTAGCAGTAAAACTTCTTTCATTAGCCTTATGAGCCAATAGACTCTTTTTTTCCTCACAATTTTCACAGCCCTCGATTAGCACCAGCCATTTGGATCCAAACCACAGCCACTTCTATGATTAAAATGCAAACACTGCCATAAGCTACACACTTCTGATAGAGAAGTTTTCCACCACTAAGAGGCAATTGTTGTGTTGTGGACCATTCAAACAAGAAAGTACTTCTATGGCAAAAGCATAAGTGACCAGTGCTTGAAACCTCACCATTTTCTTTTCATATTTTATCCAAAGATGAAGAAATGCGGCAGTGTTGGGAGGTCTCCATCAGTTGAATACACCTTCCCAATATAGTTGTGATGTGCGACACAGAATGTATATTGAAATATAATCTGCGGTGTGCAGTAAGTGGTAGTGTCACATCTGACTAATTTATTAAAATAAAAGGCATTAATTCAAAAATGTTTTGACTGCAACTAGTCATAAAAACTTCCCAAATGATCAAGACTTAAAATGGTTCACAGCATTCACTGCCTTAACCTTCTAGTGCCCAGCCCTATTTACAATGGTACAAAAAGTCCGAGCTCCAGTTTTTGGATCACTTCTGGATCCACTATGCTGGAACAAGCATCAAAATGATAATAAAAATAATAATAATAATGTGGTTTATAAGTCTCATACCCAGGCTAATGCCCGCTTCTGCGACTTCACACTATTATTATGGGGTGATGATCTTGGTTTGCTTTTTCTTTGTTCCACGCAATGTATCAGATCTGATACCCTGGGCACTAGAGGGTTAAAAATAAATGCTAACTTAAAGCCTAGCCTTTTGAATCATTTAGAAATATAAACTCAGTTAAAAGCCATGAAAGAGAAAGTTTTTTAAGCACAACAACTGTCTTGCACACTTGGCCAGGGCCACCACTGAACAAACCAAGGAAGAATGCACTGTCATATTCAGTAGTGTTCATAGATCTGTGATCAGTTCTTTAGCTTTGCCAGAGCATTGATTGTTTACTTTAGTACCAGCAATTCTAGTGATACCACATTATTTGCTGTCCTGTTAACCCTTGTGATGCAGTGATAGTATATATACTACCGTGCGCTCACTACCATTCAGTGCGGCAATAGTATATATACGCATCACTCAACCAACCTCAACCAACCTCAACCTGTGGCGATCGTATTTATGCAGCCGTGTATCCCGGCAATGGGTGCTAACCATGAGGCAGTATGCGCTGATCCGCTATTACATTGGTAAAACTAGGTCACATAGCCAGCGAGCTGCTTAGCGCGTGGTCAGCTAGCGCTACAAGTGTTAAGAATGCAAATCTGAATGTGATGAAGCTTTGATCTCGCTTACCCTTCACTGAGTGATTGATATTATTGTTGTTGCTGAAGTTATGGTTGCCATATTGCAGACCTTATCAGACTTCTTTTCTGAGTTGAAGAGGTATGAGGATTCAATATGAAATGCTGCAAGGATTAGCATATTTGTTGCAGTCCTGAGGCATGTTGGGAAGGAGCTGTCTGTTTGGAAGTTTGATTTATTAAGTGTGGGAGAGACTGTAGTATAGTGTGAAGAAAAGATGTGTTTTCGTTATAACACTATGCACATTTCAGAACAGTTATAAGCATAATAGAGTAGGTTAGAAAATCTCAGGAGTTTTGAATGAAGGCTCTTTGTAAATATATTTGTACGAATGGTTCTAGATAATGTTCTACTTGTCTCATTCTCACCAAGAAGAGAATGTCATAAACAGTTTTGCTCCTAGTCCAGGTTTTACCTCTGATTTGGTAGTAATTGTCATTTGCACATGAACTTCATGTGCCTCTCAAGATTTGAGTTCCACCAATTTTGACTCATACCATAGCATATTCTCTTCACAGACTTTCTCAGGGAAGTGTTGTGTTGTTATATTTTTGTGTTTATATATTACATAAAGCACCATCTCACTTAAAATGGAGGGTTTACCGTCTACCTCACTGAAGATAAATTTAGTCAGCACTCACTTTACTTCATGTCTCAAGGAAGTTTAATGAATGCGGCAGAATCAGCATGTCGACCCCATTGGAAGTAAAAAAAAAAAATCAAGATAAACAAAGAGGTGATGCAATCAGGAAACTGGGCCAAGAATCAGGAGGGAAGAACCAGAGATAACAAGAGAGGTGGAAAGATGATGAATACTTTTCATACCACTGTCAGAAACTTCTCAGTAAAATGTTGTTACTTTGTTCTTTATTAATGTCTGAAGTCAGAACTGGTGAACATATTGTATTGGCAATGTGAAGGCATTAAGTTACCATGTTAGTTTCCATGACCTGAAATAAAACTGTGATGAAAATAAAAACCTGTTCATGTAACTTCAGTATTTGCTTGCACTGTAGATTATGCTGTGTAGAAATACTGATGAAATGTTGCATCCCTCTTGATTGCAACTATGAGACTGGCAGTAGTATTGATTTAACAACATAGCAGATGGCAAGATATGAAAAATATTATTGTTGTGTTTATAACTTTTAGGTTATTATTTCTGTATATTATGAGGAAACCGAATATATTTAACCAAAAATACTGCCTAGACATAAGAGAGAACATAGCATTATATAAACTCATACAACAAAATAAAACGTTTATATTAAAATAGAATACTGTCATAGGTCTCCCAACTCTGAGATATACAAGTGCTGAATTATACCCTGGATGTAAATAAATAAATAAATGTATAGATGCACACATGTCTACACAAAGTGCAAAGTGTCATTTAGGAACCAAAAATGTCTACGTCTTAAAACACTGCTTTGAAAATATGGATATTAATGATTCATTTTTTTTATTTAATCTCATAATATTGTCTATAGAAGGGAATATTTATCAAATTCCCTGGATCTAGTATTGGTTTTGTTGAATGTTTTGAGAATCAAAGCTGAAATCTGAAGTCAAGTTTCATGGACTTAATCACCTCTGATTCTCAGATGTTGAAATGACGTAAGTACTGGCATGTTCATTGCAGAGAAAAAAATGAAATCCATTTGCCAGAGTATGTAATAGCATAACATATTTTTTTAACATTCGTTACCCTGATAGCTCTGGAAGGCAAGAATGAAGTGATGGATTTTTCTCCACATTTTGCTTGTGGATTAATGAATGAAAAAAAAAAAAACCTGGTGATGGCAGACTCGTAAAAAGTAACCAAAATCAACTTGAAACCTAATGGTAAAGTTTCATACCTCAAATCAGATGGGCCAAATATAAAGAAATGCCGTTCTCTTTACTTGAGAAAAGGAAATTGCCGTGTGCTATTTTTGCTGGGCCAAGATGACAACAAACATATGGTTCCAAACTTAGAGAAACATCCGGATACTTGTTTGAAAATCACAATCCTACGAAGGCCAATAACTATCATCAATTGTATTCATGCTTCCTTCTCCATAATTTGCCTGCATCATACAGCACACTGACATGGCCACCATTAATATTTAACCAATACAACATACACAAATAGGCATTAATCAGAATCATGTGTAAAACAGACAGTTTAATACTGCTTGGCAAGACTGGTTTTGACTATGAAATTAAGATCCTGATCATGACTATGGTGTAAACATGAAACTCCAAGATTTGAGTTTGTCATGGCATAAATGCAATAAAAAATACATTCTTTATAATGAAAGAAAACACCAACACCACACTTAACCTCAGCGATGGTTCCACATGAGCATACAATAATTGTTATCTTCACATATGGTTCCATGTGAGCATACCTAGAGCATTTAACAATTATGAGTCAACTGGTCGAAAATCTGTTGAATTTTGTTTTCAACCGTATGTTGATTAAACCATAAGGATCTTTATAAATATTTCTGTAAATGGCCTGTACCATCAATTTGTTACTGTCTTAATTCATGAGTACAATGCCAGAATGATGAAAATTAGGAGTCAACTGGTTGAAATGCCTGTAGGATTTTGTTTTTGAAGCGTATAGATTTAAACAACAAGGACGTCTATTAGTATTTCTGTTAATGGCCTTTGCCATAATTTTGTTGCTGTCTCGATTTGTAATTACATCGTCTAGATAATATACCCTATTTCATATGATTTAATTGCCATATATAATACTGTAGTGTGAACCAAAAATATAAACAGCATTACCTGAAATAAGCAATGATCAACTGTGAACGTAACTCATATATAAGTACACTGGTCTAAGTACAAGTGCAGATAAATACCCAATATATCACAACAAACTTTTACAGAGTCAACATCTAGCAAGAAAAATGGAGAAAAGCTCCAAAAACTTACTACAACAAATATGCACACTGGTATACAGAAGTACAAAATTTAAGTGACTATCTGAAAAATAACAGCAACAGTTGCAAAAACAACAGAAAAACAGCAATGTATGATTTCCCCAAAAATAGAACAGCTGATCAGGGCAATGTTAAATATCACCATACTGACTGGCTGGGCAATTTTCCCTCAAATATTCAAGGTGCTGAAGTTTAAGAACTCTCCTCATTATTATTAATTGTCAATTCTAGTATGTCTGTGCAGAAGACAGGGCAACTGATACAGTTTTCTTTGTTCTAAAAAAGTTAACTCTTCTTTTGGTGAGACCACAATGGTAAGCTCCAAACTGGTTTCTTTTAAAGATCTTCGCAGAATAGATTTTTATCAACAAACTGGGCATTGAAGATTTAACATTAGTCTACATAGTCTTGAGATAAGCAGATAAAACTCTTGTTTCTAAGCTTGCAAGGTGAAAAAAACTTCAAGTCATGTCAATGGCATCTCTTAAAAAACCTCCCTGGACACAAATAAAACTTGGCATACGGATGACCAAATATTTCATTCATCAAACCTCATCCATGATGTTCTTCTTCTAGGGAACTTATTTCATGATGGTTTGGAGGTCTCCAAAGAGAACTGCTCTAGAGGAAAACAAATACTGCCAAATTACCAACAAACCAACCAACCAGACAGACTTGGAACCCGCCACTCCGTTTTTGGCTATTTGACTTGTGAATGCGTTTGAAGAATGACGCAGGTAATTTGTCAACTACTGTTTTCTCCACATAGTTAGGTAATAAATGGCCACTCATATAATTATGAGCACAATGTTGAAGCATTGAAGTTTTTGAGGCCCACAGTGAAACAAAAAACAAAAAGTGGACAATGTTACTCCAATATCTCTAAAACCCAAATTTGTCATATGAACGCAGATTATCAATTTATAATAAAGTGGCTTACAATTAGTGACATGGCTTTGCAGCAAATAAATAAAATTAATACATACATAAGGAATGGTCATGTGGCCTACGAGCTTGAAGGCAAAAGCCTAAATGGCCCTGAGTCAAGAGCAACAAGAACAAATCTATCTTTCAGTTAGTCTCTGCTCACAGAATTGCAAGAATCAGCGGATGATTAATCTGTGTGTGCCTAGAATGCCACCAACTAAAACCCACATGAACTTTTATTGCAATCTGATTAGTGCAGAACTTTTGTATTAAGTCATATTATGTGAATTCAGTGCATACATCAGAATAGTGTCACTGACTCACATTTCATCACCCAACCCTCTTAATATTACACATCTTTTTCACTGCGTGAAGACTTTTAACATGTGTTACTTTTTAACCACTTGAGCTAATGTGTACATCTCGCGGAGTTGCTCCTTTCTCGCATTCTCACAGCCTGAAAAAATAATGGGAGATCATAATTAATACTGATCACCAGACAACATTCATAAGTATTTGCCTCACTAGCCTGAGGCAATTTCTAAATAGATAAGAAAATTTTGACAACAACATGACTCAGATTTATTGTTTGTTAGGACTGCAGCAAGACACATCTACAGTGGAACACACTTAATACAGACACACTTAAGACATAAATATGGATACTGAGTACAGTAATTGTAGTCCCGATTTTTCTTCTCTAGAGGTACATTTATAATTAACAAGTATTTCTGTTTATAAGTACACTTTTAATCGCTCCCAAGCTGTACGCATTATTTGTGCTTCACTGTGCATTCCTCACGTACTAACGTAGATGAAATTAGGCATTTGTCATAGTTGTGACTGATTTAAAAACTTGCAAGCAAATATGTTAAAACGTCACTTTGGTGCATTCATGGAAGGTCTGGAGCTGTTTGAAACATACTGTTATGCCTCACTATTTTTATGACATGGTTAACCGCAAGTACTTGGTGTTAACGGTGATGCTAAAACTACTGACTGGGACCAACCAGAAGAAATAAGTGAAGCGGTAAAGACTTACCAAGAAATGAGTTGACACACATGTAGGATGTAAGACCCGTTTCTTGTGTCATCTCCTCAATAAAGACAGGACCATCATCCCAAAGCAAGTCCCAGCCTCCGACACGCTTCTCTTTCCCGCTTAGCCTGTGAGATCAAACAGTAAAAAAAGAATGCGTAAATTGAAATTCCATAACATCTGTAATAATTACAAATATAATTTTAAATCTCAAATGGACAATAAAATTTGATGTTATATGCCATCATTTGACATTGAACTTGCCTGTTTTCCAAATCCAGAACATTAAGCACATCATTCAGCAATCCGCACTTGAGATCATAGTCCTCTTTGCCACTTGCAGTTAGTGATGGAGATGCATTGATCTCAATCAACCACCTGTGGTGATAGGGTCAAAGTGATCAAAGAGGAATTTGAGATGTGTTATTAGAGAATAAAGAAGAATACAAAACACAAGTGCAGTAGTCAAGTTAAGGACCCCTCTCCTCCTACCTTCATATACATTATCAACCTAACAGCCTTCACTCTTCAGAAGTGAAAATGGGTGACCCTTACTAGTAACAAGTAAGTGCCCTATACTACCTGGCCATACATATCACTCCCATAGATCAAGGATAGGAATCATGATGCGGAGATAGGGTGGCAGTATTACTAACTAACATAATATTGATTTGACTCAACAGTGTCTGCTTAGAGACAGTTTTGCTTAGCTCCTTCACTGGGCCATGTTTTTCAAGTGCTGAAACCATCAAATTACACTGAACTTCTAAACCTGCATGTGGATATGTTTGAGTTAGTATTTTACAGTGCTTCAGCATGTTTATGGCCATATTGTGCCCTTGTATGTTGATACAGCTCATTACACAGGATTTCCGACTTGAGGATATGTTGAATACGACACAGCAATGTCATGTCCAGAACATACATTATGTACTTCCAAGCACTGTTTAGAGCGAAGGACTAGAGTGTATATGTGTTGAAAGGCTTAACAACAAGTTTTCAGAGAACAGATTATTTTCTATAAAACAGTTAACAAGCAAATAGTATTGCTAAATCAAACCTTCTGCTTAATTCAACTTTTTAAAATATTCTCGTAAAGTACATAAGTTGTCTGTAAAACACGAAAGTTATTTCAAATGATGACATCCTCAAGATATCCATCAATAGAATACTGCTCTGATACATTCATATTTTTTTGCTCACCTTAAAGCATCACTTACGGTTTCAGATTATCATCAAGAAGTATATCATAGCCATACATTTCAAAGCAGTGCTTGTCATTGATGATAATTTTCTGCACACTCTGTAGACTTTTGATGATGATGTTGTCGATGGCACTGTTCAGCTGCTTGACCTGTCAGTTACATGAACTTAACATTTGTAGTGGACTGCAAGATAAAACACTAACAATGAAAAAGTCTGATTTTAAGTGCAGACAACTCTGTTTCATTACACTCAATTTTAATGTAATGTCCATTTAATTGCAACAGTTTTCAAACTATAGTACCACACTGTAATTCTCTATACTGAAGTCACTGGATAATTGTAACCCCTTTTAATCACGTAACCTTTTTAAAACTTACTTGAAGACTGATTGCTTTGGTGTACATATGCAGATTATTAGGACTTTGGACTCAGTATTAATAGATGTACTGCTTAGGTGTCAGACAGCACTTTTAAGCCAGGCCCATTACAAAAAAACCATTATGAACAAGATGTCCGACAACTTTGACATGAATTGAATAATTTGTAATCAGACTAATGAGTATTTACCTTTTTTTTTTTAAACAGATGATAGGAGCAGAAAATTATATTCATGGAATAAAAATCAGGAGAGTGAATGCTAAAACTGACTGCTTACAATTATATTACAGTAAAAGCTATAGAGGTCTATCGCACCAGCTGTATTATAAGTATTGGCAAATAAGGACCGAACTCTCCATTCCGATTTTCCAATAAAGTTGCAAGCTGAACATTTTTTGTAAAACATGTTCCAGTGAGCCCCACTTAGATTGAAGGCTATGAGCCAAGGGATAGATGATTAATAAATTCATGTATGAAATGAAACTTGCATGTCTCTATGGACCAATCATTGAAGTCTGTGGTATTTAACTAGTTAGCCATGTAAGCTAACAATTCTTGGTAATGAGCGATGAGATAGGGAGCACATGTACATGGTGTCTTCCACTGGTCTGATTATGTCGTTTGCAATACTAACCATATCAGTGCCATGTCTGGCCACCAAATATTTCCGCAGCTGTTGAGCTGACCATTTGCAGCCTTTCTCTGGATCATAGTCTGGGGATGTCTTTTGCACAGCCACATTTGTCAGATGGATGTCTTCAAAATGTTAAGGAATACTGTGCTTCTTAAAGCTGCCTTCATCATGACAGCATTCTCATTAATAACCATCAGTAGGGATGAATGCAATTCTTAGGTTTATGTATCACAGCAGAAAACTCTGCTGGTCTGAGTTCTATAACCTTCGAAGTGTATTCTTACTTTCTGCTACAAAATGCTATGGGGGAAAAGTGTTAAGTTTAACTTCATAGTTATACCTGTTCTATTGGCCAGAAAGAACAATAAGCTTTTCACAAATGATCAACAGAGAATTAATTTTGAAAAAAGGAAGGGTTGGTGTTTGGAAGTTATCTCCACCATTTGACTACCAGGTTTTTCATGCTAAGCTTATACAGTATACTAAAATTCACTCATAACTGGCAACCTGCTCTCTAGCTTAAGTGAATTATCATGCTGATCCAACCTTCACATAGGCCAGCCTATAAATCACCTCTTTTTTTATTAAGATGAATGGGCTTTGTTACATACCAAATACTTGGGCTTTGTCACTTACAGTTCTTACCATCTAGCATTGCAGCCAAAATACTCTTCACAGGGCAGTCTGGCTGTCCAGCCAAAATATTCCTGTATAATATTATTACCCTAGATGAAGAACATCAGGTTGTATTAAATATCCCGTTGGACAGCAGCCCTATTAAGAGGGAAGGAGAAATTCATAAAAGGTTTGGTGTGTTGGGCATAGCCAGTGATGTAGCCAAGTTTTTACTGACATTCCTTACCTCAGCCTCTTTCCTCCATGGCTTGATTTGAGATTGAGACCTGTTTCATAATGTTCATACCCACACAGTTGAGAGCTGTCAAACACTAAAATACCAGCTTAATTCATGGATACAAGTGTCCTCAATAGAGTCCATGGAGAATCGTGTGTTTGAAAATCTGGCAAATCCTCCTCTGTACAGCCAGACTTTCAAGGGATTGAACTGCAATGTGAAAAAAAAAAATGAAGTCATTGAATAAAAAGTATTACAAAAATATTTTGAATTAAAGAACAGAGTAACACAATGTCATGGGTGCATATATCCTTGCTGGTATACTGTCAAAGTTAGAGTAAGTGATGAAGGTATCGTAGATTATGATCTTAATAAGTGGTGAGGTCTTTGACAATGACATCTGTGATCAGTGGATAAGATATGGAAAGTGAAAAGTCACGTAATACAAAGAAGAAGTTTCTTCATCTCTTAATAAGCCCTCTGCGGACTTGACTAATCCATTTTGTAATCAGCAGTTCAAACCAAGTGAATAAACAATCAAATGGATTTAAATTCTGATTTCCTTCATCTAACTAAGACACATTACTGTAAATATCCCAAAATTCATGACTTCTCTAGTTACCCCCTTATACATGCTTATCTGTATAGCTTTCATCAATAATGCAAAGGGTCTTCATTAATTTATGCACTGCTTCATTAATTTATGCACTGCAATTCATAGTACTAGTCATCATCACTTAAAAAAGGAAAGAAACATGAGTTGTGTTTGTGAATAGAACAATATCACTCCATTCTCTCAAATATTTACATGCTTTTTACGTTTTTTAACCAGTTTTACCAACAAATACTGCTAAACTATAAAGAAGTTAAGGATAGAATACAGAACTTACCGACACCACTAAGACATATATACGTATGTCAAACTTGCGGCCACCAATAAGATATGGATTTTCAATATAGCGCTGCACCACATAAGTCTCTGGCATATCCTTAGGTGGGTTGGGGTCACCCAGAGGCTGGTACTCTCCCTAACAAAATAACAAAACAGTGAGCAGGCAATGCAGAAATTCTTCACAGAACGAGTGCAAAAAATATTAAAATTATTAAAATCGAAAATGAAGACCCACCAAACAGGAAGGAAAGAACGAAAGAAAGAAAGAAAGAAAGAAAGAAAGAAAGAAAGAGAGAAGCTAAATAATTTGCCAATTTTCGATCAAGAAATAAAGGAAACAAAGAAAGAATGAAGCTAAATGATTTGCCAATTCCTCTACCATGAACTGACATACTGATCTTACATTCCCACGATCAATAAGTTCTTCACTTAATACAAACCTTTTTCCAGTCTGTAATGTCTTTCAGTTTGCGAAATAGAAAGATACCCCGACCCTGTGACTTTGCAGCAGGTTTCATGATCCATATCATTCCTGGATTGCGTTTAAATTCCTCAACAAAAATGTGGTACTCTGACTGTAAATAAATGTATAAATAAATATTACCATATGTAATCACATTTCACAAGTGTGGTGCATATTAAGAAGTATGCTATACATTTACACATATATTATCCTGTTTCCAAAGCAGGCTTATTTTGTGTCAAACTATATTTCAAATCATTTAATTTAAGCCCTCTAAATAATTTTTTTCTATACCAGGCCAGTTTGTGATCTAGTGTACAGGAAAAATTTCATACATGTCTGTAAAGCAATCTTATAATGCTGGGCATTTCTTATCGATCATGAACACTGATAAATACATTGATAAATCACAGAAGATCTGTAATTCCTAAAGATAAAAAAATATTTTCTTGAGAGACCTGTGAAGCTTTGTGCAAAATATTCAAACCATTAACTTACTGGAAGTTCAAATGTAGAGGGGAAGAAATCAAATCTGTGGATTGAAATGATAGGTTTCTTTCAATAAACCTATAAAATTTATACATTATTCAAGTTTATTTAGTCTTTGAGTTTGAGTACAGTTTGTATAATCTGTGTGTGGGTGTGTGAGCTAAAGGAACTGTTCTGAAAAGTCCACAGACTGAGAGCTAGAGCATTTTAGAAGTAGTCACCTATGAAGTATGGATTTGACTTAATGATACTGACTGTAGAAATATGCCGTGTAGCCCTCAAAGCTGGTAACTAATGAGACAATGTAATTTTCAACTTTCACTGACTTGTTAAACACACAAATCTAAAGAAATAACTGAATAACTGACAGACACGTGAAGAGCAAAAAGCCAGAAATACCACAGTGAGTGGTGGTTCACTAAGCATAGTGTTAAGACTAGTTGGACTGGGTGACAGGATCTGTTCCATACACTCAGGGCCAGGGTTACTATCCAGCACAGCTAAGAAATGTATTAAATGCTCACATATTTCAGATCAGCTCTAAAACACAAAACAAATTCAACATGACATTTAGCAGAGTAATGGACTGCCTAAACTGAGTCAACACTTACTTTTCAAGGCTTAAGGAGTTTGCAAGGAAACTAGAGCTTCTGAAGATAAATTGCTATGAACCCATTAATTTGTCCCATATCTAAGAAGAAAATTTTACTTATGGCTTTAAATATCCCCTGCACAATTGCAACCAGTGTGTTCACAGCATAGTTTGCAAAGCCGCAGATGAAGCCAAATTAAACATCCACAATTCACAATTTGTACTCACGCTTGTGCCTCTATCTTTCCCTGCTCTCTCTCTGTCTGCTTGCGCAGCCTCTTCAGATTCTTCACCATCAAATTCTTGCGGGTCAGCTAATCATACAAAGAAATTATAAAACACTGACTTAAACCTGTGTACTTTTTAATCTGACAGTTTGGGAGATTCCAGGAAAAAAAACCTGTCTTTTCTATGCTGTTCCACTTACAGATTATGCCATTCAGTCACTATCATGCCAGAGCTATGATTACATCATTTGTTCTTAGCTTTTACCTCAGGTACTTTGTTTTTAAAAAAAAGACAAAATCTGCATCAGGGTTTGTGATAGGTCATAGTTTTAGTTTATAACAGAAACTGATGGGACATGTTCCATGGAATGACACAGAAGTCGAAATATATATATATATGAAATGTGGGTAGAGAGTTGGTATATTCCTGTGTAAGGAAGTTAATGCAATAGATTATTAGAGACAGAATTTACAAAACAATAAGTAAATAAAGATACTCTTTTGCAAATATATATTATGGATCATAGGTGGCCCATAACAAAAGCACAGACAATTCCCAGAAAGTATTGTTTGATAACATTTTATGAAATGTCCACTCCTTGATATTTTTTATAGCAATCTCACTGTCTGCAAGAAGTTCTAAGTGGTTGAAGTGGCACAATTTATTTCATGAAAGACCATGATGGTTACATTAACTTCATACCCACATTGTTAGGAATAAAACACTCAGTCTTTTTTCATCACACTCCATATACAGTATTAGCATCTTCCCCTCAATGACAACATTTCTTAGAGAAAACAGTCAATAAATAACTGCAATTTATTTCTCCTGCCCCTGAGGAGTTTCAATTTTAAGCAGAGTTGACAATGCCTTTACCACAGATTACCTCATGCCTTCACCTGGTTTTAAAATGACTTGCTTTAAAATGAAAAATCACTATCAGAAATTCTGTTTATGCTGTCTGTGAGAGTATGGAAAAAAATGGCACAATAAACATTATTTTAGATGTATACCTCGTAATGATTGCGGAAATGAAGAATCTTTTGATGCTCTTGTAGAAACATTGTGTCATAATTTGCATGGAGCCATTCTCTGTCACACCAATAGAAATCCCATTCTCCATCACTGCAGAAAAATTATTGGAGAGATAAATTTAAATGAGTACTTACACATTTTCTTCTTCCTAAAGTTTCACATATTAAATATAAACACATTATATGAATATTGCCATCAAACCATATCTTTACGAGATTGGAACTAGCTAATGACCGGATTCATTAGAGCTTTCCCCCTGGTGAAACTTCAGGGAGAAGATGCTGTCTATCTTGACAGAACAATTACTGAGTTTGTGGTTAGCATTAGCTTTGGGACTGATGCTAAAAGCTAAATCTCCAACATTTCAAAAACATGCATTTGATCCAGAAAGGCGACTGCTCTCATCTTTTCATTTAATTAAGCAACAGGAAAACTAAATGATCAGAAACTTGAAATCACCCTTGAACTTCTTGCCAACCAGGGCGTGATCGCAGAACATCAAGTATGGTGTTTTGAGAGAAACATTTGAATCGTATTTCTCTGTCACTGAAAAGGAAAGAAAGAAAAATAGTGAGCCATTCTGCTAGAAAATAGGGCCTAGTATTATAACTGTGCCCTTAACTGTTAACAAGTGGTGAAGAACTAAAAAATCTCAAGCAGGTTCATGAATCCTGAGCTGATATCTTAAGCTCACTGTTCTCCTTGAACTTGCCTGAAGTCAGTTTGAACTTACAAGGTACATCTACTTCTGGCAGGCACTTCAGCAAATACAAATAACGAGTAGCAAGGAGACAAAGGGAGGGGTTAAAAGGGGAATGGGACAATTTGAGAGGCAATGACAAAAAGAGAAAGAAAAGGGAAAAGAAAAGAGGAAAGAGAGAGTAAGACGCATGAGAAGGCACTGGAACTAGACAAAACAGAGAAAATGAAATGATAAAGAATATGAAATAAAGAAAAAACAGTGAAAGGGGATGTTGTCTTGAAGGACAGTATATTTGATTTCAGAGAGAGTCAAAGTTTTCTTCATCCTTATCCTTAACTGTAAATAGGGCTTAAATCATCATGGTTTGTAGTATCATTCTACAGACTATGTATCCGCAAATGTCACCCCACATCCAAAGCTTCAGATGTAAGGCTTAAGTTGAGATGGAAAAAAAACTGTAATGGAAAAACAGATGTAGGGTGTTATGATAAATGCTGTAGAACAGACAATGTGCTTTCAGATATGCAAATTATATCAGCTGCCCTGTTCATGTTTCAGTGCATACCTGATGACACCTCTTGCTGCTCGTTGTCGACCATAGCCTGGAGCCTGGATGTTGAAAATGATAAGATACTATAGTTATAATGAGACTAGGTGAAGTGCAAAACTGAAACACACGTAGCAAAGTATATTCTTCAACTCTGTCATTAATGGAAAGGAATATGAGCTCAATCTGATAGTTTTTGTGCTGTGAAACATTCTGTTGGAAAGTGTGTCATCAGGGAATATACTAAATTACTGTGACAGATCAATTCTGAGAAATAAGGCCGATAAAACGTAACACTAGTAAATTTCCTATCCCTACCAAGGATGGAACTCGGAGTCTCTCAGCTTGAAGGCTAAACATGGTATCATTACATCACAGTGTAAGCATTCGGGAAGTGTGTTAGAGTCACAAGTGAACACTAGGTTCACAAGTGGAAGTTAGGACCGATTCAGGCAGTAGGTATTGAAGAATAAACTGCTGTGCAGTTAGCGTCCCTGTAGTGTAGTGGTAACAAGTTCAGAGTTGTAAGCTGAGAGACCCTGGTTCAATCCCCGTCAGTGACAGAAATTTTCTAGTGTAGGTTCTTTTTAGCCCTTCTTCTTAAAATTGATCATTCACCTAATGTGGTACATTCCCTGGTGACTTCCTTATACAGTAATATGTAACAACTGAAAAATTATCAGACTAAGCTCACCTTCCTCCCCCTTAAATATAAGAGAAAGAATACTATATGCCTTTCCATCCGGTTACAACGGGAACCATAACTTTACAGCAATTTAAACTTTAAATATCTACTGCCTGCATATTGTTCACTAATTTCCACATACAAGAGTAGTGTTTATTCACGATCCTGACACTCTTTCCAACTGCTCACACACGCAATACACTTTCTCTCTGCCATTTGCTACAAATATGGTCTAAAAAAATTGTCAAAAAAATTGTTTAATGCATCAATATTTTCCAACAAAACATGCAGTTGCAAATACACACACTAATTTGCTTCTCCTTTGCCATAAAAAGATTTTTCCTCTGTGTTCTCTCAGAAGTATGAAAAATGACTTAAAAAATTTTCATAGCATAATTATGGTATCATCTTGTTCTGGTCTTTGTATTGTGCCTTTTTCTAATCGCAAAGGCCAGCTGGTGTTGATCTTTACTACTACTCTTACTTAAAAACAACGTAATGCAAACCTGTTGCCAAAAATCACTCAGAAGCAAACTTTTTTTCTGTCATAAAGGAATTGTGCATATGACTTCATCATTATCACAACTGAGGACTTAAGGTAATGTGATCTCAAAGCTTAGAAAAATGGTCTATAAAAACCCGTTTCCAAGTAAGGCAACAGTTCCGTAAAGTTCACTAGGAACATGGAGAGGGGTATGTTGTGAAAAGCCTTCAAAAAATATTATTTTACACTTTAAAATGCCTTTTAGAACCTTTAAAGCAGTTATGTAACAGTATCTTTAACTTAATGAGCTTAACTTTTGGTACAGATTTCAGTCATTTTACAAGCAAGCACAGATTTCTCTGCGGGAATATGGATTTTTGCGCATGCACAGTAATTGGAAACACTGCAGATTTTGAGGTTTATTCTCTCATATTACTTTTTCCCTTTCTTTCAATCTCTTTCTTTCTGTCTCCCTTTCACTGGCACTAGTGTGGAAGTGTGGTCCTGACTAAAGTATCAATATATACTTATTATCGATATATACTGATAATCCATACTTTTAAATAAGAATGCCAGTTTGCTAGATTTTTAAGGCAGAAAGTCACGGGCCAAAAGAAAAATTCTCATTGTGTTGACATGCACAATGCGTTAAAATCGTCACATAACAATTTATTACCTGCACAGCTGATAAATGTGCGGCAGAAATTATTTACAATTAGCAATTTTAACCCACTTGTAAATGAAAATGATACAACAGGATGATTATTATACATCTTAACATTTTACATTTTCTTATTTCAGCATTTTCCAGCATTAACACTTAATTATTAATAGATTTAGTTATTAAAACACCCTAGTACTCCTATAACCTACCTGGTGCTATATGGGTTGCTATGAGAAACAGAAAGGTGCTCCAGTCTTGTCAATATAAGCTCTAGTCTAAGAACCCATGATTAGTTTCAAGGCATAGTCCACTGAAAATCCATCTCTGCTCAACCACAAGGCCCATGTTGTGTTTTTCGTTTTGCCACAAGAGTTCCGTCAATTTCTACAATAATCCTGGGTCCACCAAGTTTAAAGGGCTTTTGAGTTAATCACAGTGAGCAAACATCCCTGTACCACTGAATTACTGCCTGATTCCCGATGCCAGTAAGATCTAGGGTTGTAGTTGTATGAACTGGGATCTTATAAATATAAGAACAGAGAAAAACCAGCTCTACAGCTTTTCCATTATATATAATTATTTAATTCTGCAAGTGTTTATTTAAATTATTCTAATACCATAAATATTTTGATTTGCAACAGCTAATCTGGCATATCGCAGTTTTTGTACATGCATGGACCTTGAAAATATTACCAACTCATATAAATACCCACTACTGATGAACAAGTAGTACACTAATATTTGAGTATATAGACGACACCAAGTACTTCAACTCTTTGGCTGCTTCTTTGACGATTTGTTCTTGTTGTTGTTGTTGTTGTTGTTGTTGTTGTTGTTTGGGCAGTCCTAAAGTACAGTAATTGTAGAACTGCAGTCTAAAATGTCCGTACTGACTGATTAATGCTTAGGTGTTTAGGGCTGTACTTGTGATTGTTGAAATGTGAAAATGAATTTGGACAAAGGTTTGACCGACCTGCAAAATCTACCTGTGAGATACACAGGTAGAGAAACAAAGGGAGAGAGAGAGACAAACACAGAATAAAGGACTTCTGATATCAATAACTGACCACGAATAGTCTATACTCTATAGCAACGTTATTACATATTCGATACGATTATTATATACTCGATAACAAATATTTTGAGGTTATTGGTAATCAACACTGCTTTTAATATTTGTAAATCAATACAGACTTTATCGATACTTTAGTCGGGACCACACTTCCACACTAGTGCCCTTTCTCTGTAACCAGAATGACCATTTTTATAGGATGATAAAATCAGAATTATCTACTGTTCCCAAATTTTAGTCCTATATGTGCTGTGTGCCATTCGTTGCGTGCTTATGCTCCTCGTCTGTGATGCTGCCAATTATGGCTCTCGGGTGACTCTTTCCCTCTTTCAGCTCACGTCTTGACTAAATAGTGAAAAGTCTAATATGTCTTTTATCAGTTTTATGCGCTTCACTTCGGTCATAAACAGTCTAGGTCTAGACCTATAAATGCAGTAAGCCTACCTTTCCTCGTGTAGAAGACATTCTGTATGTCTAAACCTTTCATCTTTCATATGACTTCAAATTCATCCTTTCAGTAGGCCTAATATTATTCTGTTACGGAATGTTTCAATCTCTATATAGCGTCATTGACAACATAAACCCACTCTCCTGCAAAAAGAAAACAAATTTATTTTAAGATTCATTAAATACAAAAGAGCTCCCGGAAAGCTGTCAGACGCATGCGCATTCAAAGTTTTGTAACTCCTTCACCCGAAGTTTACATAAACGGCCTGACCTCGTTTTGTTTCGCAAGAGTAAAACTGTGTCCGGACCATTTTGATTGAGGTTGCCGACAAGATGGCTGCCTTCGTTGGTCGTGCAGCGAAACAGTCGCTTTTACGTACTAAACCGGCCCTCCTAAACCAACAGGTATGATTTTGTATGTCATAGCATGTTGGTAGAAATTCAGTTGATAATACTTTTACAGTTTATGAAGCAGAATGCTGTGAGATACCTCAACGCATGGATAACCTCAATATGTGTCGTGCCCTTGAAACCTGAGTGAGGACTGAGAAAACGAAAGTGTCAAAAGACCCATTTGACTTCAAGCACCTTATTCAAACTTATGTTGAAGTTATTGTGTATGGGAACAAGCACAATGATCAGAGTTTAGAGTAAGCTGTCCTTGTCTTAGCTGTGTAGGGTGATATTTAGAGTCTCATCCATTTAGTATAGCCTTGGGGGTACTAACTAAAGAAAGGAAAAAATTCACTCTTGAAGGTCCCTGCCTAGTCTACTAACTCTAGACTAGAGTCTATTACATAGCTGGACTCAGCATTACCAGGCATTATCCTCAGTATGATTAGAGGGCTAGGCAGGATTTCCATATATGGTAACTGGCCATAAGGAGTTACGCTCGCTTTGACTGATGCTCCTGTCTCGATGGGCATTAGTCTAAATCTAATCAGATTAGTGTTAGGGTTAAGGGTTGGGTTAGGGGGGGTAGGGTTAGGGTTGTATTAGTACGTTATTCGGAATTAAGGTAGGAGTTACCACATATGGAAATCCTTCCGTTGTAGGAGTTACCACATACGGAAATCCTTCCGAGGGCTATCTCCTGGAACATGATCGCGCTTGCATTATGCTGTTCATTTAGTCATTTGTTTTGCCACAAGATCGGTCCTATTTTCCGTGATTATTCCGATAGAGAGCTTTTGTCTTCAAGTTTTGATATATTATGACAAAGATAGGCATACATATGACATTTCCTGGTGTTGTTATTGTATTGCTGATCATGAAGATCCATTAAAATATAGTCTTAGGTCTAGATCTAGACTAGCGTGTCTAGACTAGAGCATCCTTGTGTGGCACTGGCTGGAGAGGTGTCTGAGCTGAGCTGAAGCACTACTGTCTGGAGAGGTGTCTGAGCTGAGTTGAAGTACCACTAGACTAGACTAAAATGTTCGGCATTCCAGAATTGACATGCCTCACCAGTTTGTGAAATCTGCCAGACTCATTCAAGAAGGAATTCCAAATGAGACTCACATCCTTAACCAGAACATAAAACCCAAAGTAGGGTTTGGGTCATAACCCTAATGCCCATTGAGACAGGAGCATCAGTTGAGGAGAGTTTCTAACCATAATGATTTATTTTGATAATATCGGTCAAGACAGGAGTATTCGAAATTCCTGCCACCTTTCAAAGAAGACTTGTAAGAGAACTAACCTGGTTAACCAAACCTGAAACAGTGCAATAGTAAGTGAGCAGGCACCATATCTACTTCTGCTTAGATGTGAAATATGTCTAGCATGTAACATATGCAAATCTGGTTGCTACATCAGAAATTCCATGCACATGCCAACATCTACCATAACAGTCTGCAAGAAAGAGAGTTGAATTTGAAAATGAAAGCTCTCCACTGTCTAGAAATAAATATTGGCTATACAATTCCGTTTTCTCACAGGCAACCATTGTTACCCTACGAAGCAAGACAGGAAAGAGAGTGGTATGTATTTCATGTTCAGGCTGGGTTTTCAGCATATCACTTTATTATTCAGTTTTACATAGCTGTACATGTGATGTAGTCTAGCCTCAGTGCTGGATAAGGGAACCACTTGAAAATCTTTTTTAAGATCACAAAATACTTGCAGTCAGAATGTCATCTCAAAGATGAGTCTTGTCTCAGAAGTAAAAGATTCATTTACCTAAGACATGGTTCAGGTGCTGCGGATTTTTTTCTCTTTTAAATTTCCATACATGAAACATTATGAGTACTTCTTTATTGATTCTATCAATTATGGTAACAGTGCAAAGATGAGTACCTTTGTCACAAATTCAATGAATAACATATATGGTTGCTGATTCAGTCTTCTGATGTTGTACATTTTCTTGAATTTATTTTCTACAGGCATGGATATTGGGCTCACTGGCACTGGGTGGGGGAACTGTGGTTGCAGCAGCCATGGCGCAACCAACTTTTGCAAGTGAACTTATCTGCCATCCTCCAAAGTTCCCATGGAATCATAATGGAAATCTCCAGGCCCTTGACCATGCCAGGTTGGTGTTTTTGAGCAAAATAAAGTTATTTTTTGCATCTTTTATCCTGTCAAGTGCAAATATGCAGTAAATTAAAAGTTCATGAAAAACAAAAAGCTTGCCAGCTAATGCAGGTAGCACTATCTGTAACAGGTTTCAAAATCAGCAGGGCCTTACTGTATTCTAGATAATTGGTGACAGGCAGCTATTGAAAACCATTAGATTAAAACTGGGCTTTTGCCTTCCCTTTTAATTGGACTCCTGATTGCTTTTTTCTGTTTCTATGATCTGCCTTTGTTCCTTACTGTAACCCACACAATACATATAAATACCGATTTGATTTGCTATGTGCATGGGATGGAAGTGCCTTCTATCTCGGATGTGATGTTGACCGCTGATGCAGACAGGCACTTGTCTGTACCATCTTAGAGGCTAAAGCAACCATATGTGATATAGCACAATGGCAGATTGCACTTCCACTATGCCATAACATCAACGATATGGGTATGGTTAAGTCATTTCAGTTTTTGCCAGTTTACCATGACTGTTCTTTTCCTTTGACAGTGTTCGTCGAGGTTACCAAGTGTACAAGCAGGTGTGTGCTGCCTGCCACAGCATGAAATATCTGTGTTATAGAAATCTTGTTAATGTCATCATGTCAGAGGATGAAGCCAAAGCTGAGGCTGAAGAGGTGAGTGAGAGCCCCGTTTTATGATATATATATTTACACAGTATAGGAATGGAGGAAAGCTAGAGTAGAAGTCAATAAAGCTATAAGACTCATTGACTCTAGTGCTGATGTTAGCCTTCTTGTTAGCCTAGGTAAAAAGAATGTTAGAAAGAGTCCTGATGGTTGCAGTCAAGTGAAATTTGCAACTACATGGACAATCATTATGATTTATTGGAGAGATGACTGTATACGTTTTAGTTCATTCAACAATTTTAAACTGGAGTTTTAGATATTAAGTGTCACAGAATCTTACCTATTTCTGCTGTGATGGCAATATTATGAAATGTCAGAGCTTTATGGAAGTGAACAGCATTGTCTTAATTTTTTCACCAGCATTCATTTTAAATGTAACATTGGTGTAGGTGATTTGTATTGCTCTTTCAGGCATTGGTTGAGGATGGCCCCGATGAGGCAGGAAACATGTTTGAAAGGCCTGGAAAACTGTCCGACCACTTCCCCGATCCGTACAAAAATGAGGAACAAGCAAGAGCAGCCAACAATGGTGCTTTGCCCCCTGACCTCAGCTATATTGTGCTGGCCCGACATGGCGGAGAGGTAGTGTCATTTTGTTGGTAAATACGAATACTTCATAAAAGGAGATGATAATCTTGCCTTCACTATGGTTATGGAAAGGTGGTAGCATTAAAAAAAAAGTGCAAAGACAATTTTATCCTCAGGTTCCGAACAAAGAACCAGTATGTACGGCTAGTCTGTAGAAGAAAGGTCACTTCCTGAACAGTTTCAGGGTATGAGCAGTTCAAAACACAAATAGCATGTTGAGGCCAGTGAGCAGGAAATTTCCTGATACAAGTATGGTCTTTTGCAGTTTAAATTGAGTTGACATTTCGATATGGACTTTATAGTGAAACTAGGTTGTTCAGTGTCTCATATTTGTTTTCATGTTCATTATTTGCAGGACTATATATTTTCGCTTTTGACGGGATACGCAGATGCCCCTGCTGGTATAAAGCTGATGGATGGACAGCATTTTAATCCATACTTTCCAGGTGGAGCCATTGGCATGGCCCAGGCCTTGTACAATGAAATCATTGAGTACGATGACGGTACGTAAAATGGGGTGATAATGTTGTTGTAGGTTTATATGGATCTCTCATTATTTTTTTATTCCTTCAGTAAATTACTTGAGTAAAAATTATATACTGTCTGTGTTATTACATTTACTCTTGCCTGATTGGTGTACCATAAATTAAGAGCACTAGAAATTGGCAAGGTTTTAGACTTTCTACTCACTTTGACCACCCACTGAAGCAACTCAATATGTAAGTATAGAATGGTTTACTAATGAAGTTCAAGTTGAAAAATCCAGCTTTCATTATGAGATTGGAAGTGGCTGCTCCTTATGTTCACAGGAGCTATGCATGGCATTAGCATATTCACCTATCTAGAAAAAGAAATAATATAAAGAGTGTTTATGCCTCTTTGTTGGCTCTGTGACTGGAAATATTCATTTTCAAAGTAGGCTTTCTCTTCAAGTAGTCAGCCTAGCATTTTGAGATAAAGCAGGTCATTGGTTAATCATTCACTTTTTTGGGTGACCATTATGCTGTTTATGTTGTTAACTTATCTCGCTGAAGTTTTCATTGCCATTTTTTAATTCTGTCCTGCAGGTACCCCAGCAACACAGAGCCAGCTTGCTAAGGATGTGGCCACTTTCTTGAAGTGGGCAGGAGAGCCTGAACATGATGTCAGGAAGCTGTATGGTCTTAGGGTAAGCATCGTCCCATTTTTGTGAATGGCAACCTGTTGTCAGCATGTTTCATGAGCAGGAATGGCACTCTTCAGAGAATTCTTTGAAATCAGAGAATTTGGTCTCTCTTCGAGAAAACTTCTTGACATCAATCTAAGAAATGCTTTGGATAGAAAAGCCATAATCCAAAGACTTCTTCACTTTTGTCTCCCTTTTTCTGTCATGCTTTATGCCTTGATCATTCTATTTCTGGCAAACTATACATCTTTTTGAATCATGTAAGTTGTGACTTATATAATCTACTGGATGCCACAGACATTTCAGAGAATTTTACGATAAGCGAGTGACATTACTGCAGGGGATTGTGTATGCTAAGGGAGTGAACTTTTGTCACCATAACTGTGCTGTATCGTGCAACAATGTTTTATATTACTTCCAGGTGGCTCTTAGAGGGTTGGTTAGTCTTTCTTGACCTCCTTTATTTCCTAATGTTAAGATATCTGTTGAATCATTTGGGCTTGTTTTGACCATGTTGGCAAACTTTGATGTTTTTTATTTTGCTGTTGCATTAACATTTGAAGAACTTGTCAAACTGCTGACATCAATTATGCACTGAAAGCATTTCATTTTTACACTTTCAGGCTATGATCCTTCTGACCTTCCTCCTGGCAGCGACCTACTACATGAAGCGCCACAAGTGGAGCACACTTAAGTCACGTAAACTGATCTTCAAGCCACCAACCTACAAGTGATAATGGACCTGATTAGGGAGAAAAAGAATTGGAAAATTGGAAAGAATGAGAATGTGAAAAAATTGTAGACTTGGACAGACCGACAGTTGAATAATAAACATGTCAGGGATACTCTTTAAGATCATCTTATTAATAACCTAATCTCATTACCTTTATGTGACTGGAAGAGTTAAAAGTATAGCTATAGAGTGGAAGTCGGTTATGCCAAAATTACTTTTATTATCGTAGAATTCATTTGTATTATTACGATTTTAGATTAAAAGCCACTTGTTTTCTGATTTCATCAGAGGAAGACCTTTAACAGAATGGTAAGCTGTATAGAAGTAAAAGGATGTGAAGGTACAGGGCTAAAGAATCATCAGTCATAGCAGTGCAACAAAAACAAACGTGTGCAATTCAATACCCATGAAGGATGTTTTTTTTATTAACTGGCTTCTCTGTGAAAAATGCTGAGCTTTAGGATTTGTTGACAAAAATAACATGGAAATTGCTTAAGTCTGAAATTGTGGTTGTGTTTTACTCATTTGCAACCAGATTTGTAGTATTTGCCACATATGTGTTATGTGATTGTGTTATCATCCGTATGATCTGCTCTCTCAGCACATCTGTAGCTTTACGTGCTGAGAGTGTCATTGTAAGTTGTTAAGGACAGAGGAGACTGGTGTGCTTTTTCACCAGGTCCTCATAAGGACAGCACAGTCAAATACATGCATGACCAAATCTAGTGGGATGTTCTCTGTCTTGTATGTTGTAAATGTGTAAAAACATCTCAGCACACTGATAATTTTTTGTTCTTTCATCAAAAAAATTTACAGTGTTAACCTTGTAGATAATGCCATCAGTGGAAGTAGACTTTTTCATGATACCTTATAGAGTGGCACCCAACCTGTAGGCATTGGTGTACAAGTATTCAGGTTTCTGTTCCTATTTAACTTATTTTTAAGATGGTTTGCATATGTATAATTTGACAAATGGATTCTGAATGAGGAGTGACCTAAGCTAATTTTGTCTGGGCTTAATTTTAGCTCACAGAGTCATACTCCCAAGAACTGTATTTTAGTTGGCTACTTTAACATGGTGGAACTTTGATGATAGTAGTAACTTAAACTGGATCTTTTCCTGATGAAAATGATTTCATTTTAGTTCCACTGTGATGTCCAATGCTAGTATCTGGATGGATGGGAGACACTTATTTTGTATTAAAATACATGTGGTTGATTCAAAATTGAAGCTTCAGTGTTTTCTTATCATGACTTTTCATGTTTGTGTATGTATAATTATACAACAGTGGTGTCCAGATCATGGATGAGGGCTGTGAATCATGTGTAGGTTGGTTCAAATTGCTTCAGCTTTTTCCAGCATTGTGAGGGGGAGTAAGCATTTTGTGGAGTCTTTTTTTTTTTTTTTCAAAGTTGGCCACCAGTCTTATTCTTCGCACCCACTGAATAAAACAAAGTAGATAGAAGGTGGTGCCATCAATTAGATATTAATGCTACCATGTCAAGTATTCTTGATGATGATAGAGTCCCTTCAGCTGTGAGGAGTACATGCTTGACAGCCCATTGCCTCTCGTCCAAATGAACATGCCCTTGTCAGTTGTGTTACTAATGTATATGTTGTTAATTGTTGGGGTTGTAATGGGAGCTGGTGTCGCAGGTCTGTCAGACAAGTGCAGTAAAGCAGTAAATTCCATGTAGTGAGTATAGAGCTGACAGTGGTTCATGCATAGGGTTAATTCTGTGAAGGTGTTTACTACTAATACTAGTGCAAAGCCTTTCTTCAGCTGAAATATGGAGCTTTGGGATACCCTTTCCAACTAGTGTAGTGGACCATTAGGGGCTGGATTTGTCTGGTACTACAATAGTGCATGCCCATTTTGTGCTAAGACCAGTTGGTTGAGCCACTCTCGGTGGCAGTTGTTTCTAAGTATTTATGGGTTTGTCTACTAGTAGGTGGAATTGCATTCTGTACATATAAGTATTAAGGTGATTTTCACTGAGTACTACAATGGCTGAGTGCATGAAGAACTGGAGAAATACAAGTGAAGCAATGATGTCAAAACTGCCACTACTTCTAATGAATAGGCAGGGTGGAATAACTTGATTAAATTCTGCTCTTGGTCCACAATAATTATGTCCCATAAGCTGTATAACACTAGCCAAATGTAATTACATGGCGACATGCTTGCAGACATCACTAGACAACATTTCAGTCATGACTCATTCAGAAACTTGTGATGGCACCACATCCACATGTTATCAGCATGAAGAACCACACATATCATCACTGTGCAACGAAAATGGCCTAACTTTATACTTACTTTTGACATGTACAGTGGAACCTGCTTAAGCGGGACGGCTCCGTTCCCGACGAATCGTCCCACTTTAGCGGGCATCCCGCTTAGGCGGACTATCCATTATCACGTGATTTCTTATATAGTTGGTGTGCTTTATTCAAGTTAAGGAATAATCATTACTTGATGCTAATGAGGTGTGACAACGGAGTCAGATTTAAATTGTATCTGTACTGTTTAAAATATACTTATTGCTGTCTAACTGCATTTTCAGTAGACTTGCAGAGCATATTATTAGTCATTCTTTGCGAGGAACAGGATTGTTGGTTGGCTTCAAAGAAGCACCTAAGCCTTCTCACCAGTCTTCTTTGAAAATTGAATAATGATTTCTATTAATTGAAAGACCGGGACATGTCTACATCAGAGGGAAAGTAATAAGATTAAGACGTGTTAAAATAAAACTGGAGAGAATATGAGAGGTCTAAAATCTCTGAAGTCGAGATGTTCCTTGCCCCTCATTCAAATGATTAAAGCTAATTTGGGATCGAATTTACATAAACACCGACAAAGATAAGCGTCAGACTTCTCACTCCACATCTGCCTAGAGCGCGACGCGAGCGGTGCGTGTCAAAAAGCCTTTACGCAACACGAATGATGGTCATGCCTATGTGAACGACACTCTGGCCGAGTGTTGTGCAACAACGCTGGTAAGGCTCGTAAGTGTCAATCATTGCCCAAGCTGAAGAAGGGATAAAGTGTGGCTGACGGGGCGGGGTTTACTTAATCTTGATCCGTTGATGCTTGTGCGGGTTAAATGACCAATGGCTAGGATGTCCGCTCTGATTCGTCCATGCGTGCACTAAAGGGTCAACTGCCTGACAGAAGGCTATGGGGAGGTAGTGTCAATCACTTCTCACGTAACGGAAGGGGGTTAATCAGGACCGTCGGTACAAGCTTCTTTGTAGCTCTCAGGTTTTCAGCTGATGGGCAAAGGTAAATAAGCACTGAGACACAGTACAATAGTGACAATTAGCAGCATTTCTGTCAAAAACAGCGTGTATATTACGGAGATCTGGCTCCAAGTTGTCTCACTTAAGCGGGTTGCCGTCCCGCTCACATATATAGATTTAAATAGCAAAAATTCCGTTCCACAGCCATTCGTCTCACTTAATTAAGTGGGTGTCCCGCTTACGCAAGTCTCGCTTAAGCGGGTTCCACTGTATTTCAAAGTAAAAGTAAGAAGAGTATTGGTGCGTGCAATATATTTAATGATAACTGGGCCTTGATCTTGAAAAAGAACATGGTGCCCTTGTTAAAAAATGACCAAAGTCCACTTTAAGCCATTTTCTTAGAACAATGACAAATACGTGTTGTTTGATGTTGAAGTAATGTAAAGGCAATTCTCAATAAGAAGAATAGAAGTTTATTTTGTGCATAGCAGTAGCACCTGAAATATGATCCATTTCTCAGTGGGTTTACTTGTTTCAGGAAACAATATCATTGCACTCCGGAGAGCTTCATATGTGCTGTAAGAATTAGAGAAACAGAAGAGGATCAGCTGTAGAGTACAGTGAGGACAATCAGACTAGAGAGCAGGATAGTCTGTTGCACACTTTTGTGCACAGAAATTGATAAAGTACTGTAAAAGCGCATGTTTTCGTGAGGATCCAATTCTGGAGTTTTTATTTAAGAGACCGTATATCTATACCAAAATGGAGACATTTACGGTCTTTTAAAATAAAACTCCAGAAGTTTCATAAAAAGTTGGAGATGATTTTTCACGAAGTTCTAATTTTCATGAGCATCTCATGTTAGTTGCTCGTATATGTATCAGCATAAAAGCTTGGAGTGATCTGCAGTGATATTACAGAACTGCCAAACTAGTAATCATGCTTTGAACTGATACAAGAACATAACCTACTGTAATCCATAGTGTCCAAAACAGTAAAACGCATTTGTGTTTCACCTATGCAAATTCTTTTACGAAGAATTTTCAAAATTTTGAATGGAATGTCTTTTTTGCAGGCGGTAATTTTATGAGTCAAAAACATAATTTGTGAACCTTAGAGCCTCACAAAAACCACCACTTTTACAGTATATTAATAAACATACACGACATTACATTTTCTGGACATAAAACATTTGCTGCCTGTTCACTCGAGGAACAAAAACAATTCTCATGATCATGCACGGTCAAATGACTCAAAAGTGTTTTTCCCTTTCCCGAGCAAACGCTGCCTTCTCACTGCCTTAACACTAAGTCTGTTTCTTGATGAAATATGGGTGAAATATTTTTTAAAATAAAGGCACTGCTCTTCATGTAGACAAATGGTACTTTGCAACATCTACTTGTGGCCAAACTTTCAAGTCAATAAAATACGGCAAAAGTGCCTTTAAAATATTTCTGTCAATTCGAAGAAGGTAAAATAAAGAGGTGAAGTATTTCTCAAGGAAGAAGAATATGAAACTTATGTCTTTGTGAGAAGTTCAGGAAGTAGGACATATTTTCAAAAGATGTCCAGTAAAAAGAGCAATCTTGTGCAGTAAATGCAACTTTGACTAATCATCAGTATCACATAAAAAAAATGCAGAAACAGATTAGTTCTGAACTGTAGCATCTAAATGTTACACTTAGTCTTCAGTAACATAATGGCAGTGGGACAATTTCTGACGAGAAAGGTCTTGGACAACAACTTGCCTGTGCAAGTAAATATACATAACATGAGAAACATAGGGTTTTGTAAAGACTAGAGGTGAAGGCACATAAATAGCAGTTATGTTAAAGTGATAGATGGACGCTACTATACATCATTTGATGTCATGTAGAGAATCTCCGACATGAAACATCACTGATGAAACAACCTTGGACACCACATGACCTATAGTACAGAATTTACAACCTGTGAAGAAATATCTAGATGTTTTTTCTGGACACAGGAAAGGATTTATACACACTAAATATGCAAATTCATCCTTGTGGCACGAGGCCTGTATATATATAGTATAAGATCAAAAGAACCCTTCGTTGTGGCCCAATACCTGCAAGAAAAAAGTTCACTTAATTTCAAAATTTGTTAACTTCAATAAGTCACTTTTTACACATGTGAAATTTCGCATACATTAGCAGATGGATACCGTCTGTTAATAGTGCAAATTTCAAATGTCTAGTTGCTATGGTTACATTACAGCTAAAGAAAGCACATCTCTGGTCTGCATGCATTTAAACACCTTAGCTTTGGCACGTCATTCTTTTTTTACATAATTTTTTTTTTTGTTTGTGACGAATGCATAGCAACTAGACTAATGAAACCTGCAACCAGTCTATAGATTATACAGTCGACTCCGCTTATTTGCCCATCCTCAGGATCACGGAAAAAGTGGGCGATTAAGCGGAGAAGGTAATTTCGGCCATATTTTTGGTAATGGGGTTAAATTTCTTTGATGTCGAGGTTTGATGTCGTGCTTTGACGCCTTCTCGTCCCCAGACTTAGGACAGACTCGAGTTTGACGGTATTGTAGCGCACAAAATCTTTGATCTCCGAGGTCTCTCTCATTGGCGACCTCGCAGTAGCCCAGCAGTCAATAAGGAGTAGGATGGCATGGTCTGGATCGACTGATCATCCACATGACATGTTCTCTGAGCTAGCCGAAATCCACCAGACATTCTCAATACGATGTTTATGTTCTCCGCCTCGCTGAAACGGAAGGCGTGGGGGGAGGAGTCTATACGGCTTTCGGCGCATTAGCATTATCAGACGGGAGACGGTGGTGATGTGTAGCGTGGGACGAAGGGGGACAGCGGGAGGGGGAGGTAGGCAGGAAAGGCTTATCACACCTATTTCGGCGTGGCAGCTGTCACTCAGTCAACCGGTCTACCATTCGTGGCACAGTTAAACCGTCTGTGTACATATTTGTTTGTCAACTGTAATCCTTCAATGATCTATGAATTCACAGGCGCTGAAGAGTAGTCGATTATCCGGAGTGAGAGGCGATTATCCAGTGACTTTTATACAGAAAAAAAATTTGGTTCCCTAGGAAACGAGGCGATTAAGCGGAAAAGGCGATTAAGCGGAGTCGACTGTATTATGTAAAATTTATCCCAGTTTCTTTCTGACTTGTGGAAGTTATTGAACTTTGAATTAAGAAACATTCCTTTGGCCCAGTATTTACATGTATACACACTTACCAGGATTTGATAAGGATCCTGCCAACACAGCAGTCAATTAGCAAACAAAACTCAAGAATGTGGCATGTGGGATACTGCCAGTTTAGCTGGCGCCAATTAATACATAGCACTATGAAAGAAAACTATTAATGTACATGTTAAGAGCCAATATTCAAAATGCTCTATCTGTTTCACCCACAAGCTCAAGAAGCTTGATAGCAGGCTGTATTAAACTCAAATTATGACATGCCTGCATTACAGAAGTGTCAGTAATAATCAAATGTAATTTGCTGAAAATGGCAAACCTATGCTTGAAAACCCATTAGAGAGAGAATCGTACTACATAGCAATAACCACAAGCATCTTATGGGAGGTGATTTTGAACTTCAGAAAGGATATAAATGAGGTAACATTTCATCAGCAGGAGACAGAGCAACATAAAAGTGCAAATTAAGTAACAATCAACAAGTCACAGAGATCTGCACTCCCTAAGGCCTTTCAGCGGTCCCTAATAATAGAGGACAAATTATTTGGTATGTATTTTATTCCCCAGTTAAATACAATGAAAGCTGACTTTGAAAACAGGTACCCACAAAGGTGCCCTATTTTATCATTGATATTCTTTAAGGTCACCTAAATGGGACCATGACAGACAGGCTCACAAACCATGTTAATATCACAGAAAAAGTGGTTGGTCAACACACAAATGCCCTAAAATATAATTTAGACTACATGTACATCTATGATTAGAAATCACATTCAAATTCTTTTAACTCTCCTCTCCTACTCTCTTCAGCCAACAGTGTACTTCATTATCCAGTCATTGAACAAATAGTGACAAAAAATAGTATACCTCAATCAATAACAATTTTCCTCATCAGGCATCACATGATGACATGCACAGTTGTATACTTATAGTGTGGCCACAACATGGTACTTAACCTTTTTATGTTGACAAATGATCTGCATCCAATGTTTCAGGTTATTCCTCAGTTCATGTCTTTCATTTTATTCATACTATCCAGAAACCCATTTGTGGTATGGCTTTCAAACCCTATATTTATGACAACACACATCCAAACACATAGCTTCAACTGATTATTAATATTAGCTATGCTCATCTGCAACAATAAAACTGTAAAACTACTAAGCTTTTCTTCCGAATTTCCTTTTAATAAATGCAGCCTTTTCAAGTGAGCCTACCACTGCCAACTGACAGATTTTGTAAAGATCATGGTGACCATTGTCTTAAGGAGCAGGCTAACCATCAAGATTCTCATGCATAAATGGATGTTAGGACTAGCAGAGTCCATATTTGTAATGGTGACAATCCCATAACTCCACTTGTAAACATTTTTAGAAGGATACTGATCCCTGTACGCCCATGGGTCTGAGATTCTTCTCAGCCTGTCTGATATCTCTGTACTTCAAAGGTTGTTCAAAGTATCACTACACAAGCTGAAACAGCAGAGAAATATCCTTAAAAGTGTTCAAAATGCCTGAGGTAGAATGCTGTCGTGGTATGTTCTCCAGAGGTCTTCATTCAATAAATACTAAAGAGTTAATGATTATTGTATATGAACATTTTTAAATATCTTCTCAGTAATACATAGTAAAACAGGAATGTTTACTATGCTGCTGATAGACAACAAGAAAGCTGACAATGAATTTCACCATGTTTCCAGCACCTAAACAGTTTGTACCAGTTTTTAATCTAGGTAATACCCTGATTAATCACAATCAATAAAATCTCTATCTTACATTTAATGACATCTGAAAAAGAGTGATGTCACACCATACAAATATATTATCAAACCAAAATCCACTCCTGAACATAGGAAAAAATATTGCAATTCATTGCAAATCAATCACTCATGAGAGAAAGAAATGAGTTCTTCAATGACGTGGTTTACATTTTTATCACTGATATCAATGATGATGAAACACAGACTATGGCAAAGTACCATCTTGGAAATCAGGAAAATTCTGTAACTTACAAAGCATATATTTGTAACGATTGTGAACAAAAACACCTGTCTCGTTAAAACAGAAATAGCTGGGGTTTCATCATAATATTACATTACTTCTCTTCTTCTATATCTGATTCACGGTCACCTCTACAGAAATCAGTGAGTAGCTGGCTAAGACCTGAATGGATTCCACAGCTCAAAGAACCTGTGCAAAAAGTGATGTGGACATACAGTCCAGTACACACTGACACAAAAGGCTACAAGTACACTGACCACATTGGTTAGCATGCCTCTGAAAGGAACATTGCTCATGAACACAACCAAAGTAGTCAATTATGCAGGAACCAAAGGAAGGAAGTGAATCAAGAATTAACAAGCACTATGAACAGCCCACTCATTACTATTGGCAAGAGAGCTGAATATATACTGACTAGCTACCCTTATGACAAGTTATCCCTGATGAAAATAGTAGAGTACCATTTTCTCTAAAATCTAACATAACTCCTCCCAGCTCAATGAATTGAAAACACATAGCATTTATACCATAACATCACAAAAAGAATTCTGAGGATATTTATTAGACTGGTACTACTGGTATAAAATACAGAAAGCTGAAAAATGCATCACATATCACACTGAACAGTAATTACTTTGTTTTGTTTACTTCCATGAACTATTTTCATCACAGTCAAATCATAGAACCTGACAACAAGGAACTAATCAGAAACAAGAAACAGATTGTCATTCTTTAATGTTTTCAGAATGGTCGATGAAAAAGACTGCAAGTAATAAATTACTCTCCAATTAGGAGTTTACAATTTTTTGAATTTTGTTTCTATGTAAGTCAATGAGAAAGAATTAGATCAGCATGTATTAAGTTGCTTTTGTATTCTTTAAATCCCTTAATCATGTACGCTGGTACTTTAAAATGAATGCACATTTCTGTTTAATTTGTTTCACCCACTATAATCAGATCAAAGAGTGCCTATACAGACAGGTAAAATTTTTGGTTGTCCTATCGAGCAGAGGAAAATCTTTTCATGCGATCTACAATTACAAAATCTGATCACATTTCATACTTTCAATGGATTATAATTTAATCAAGTGATGGATAATGGATTACAGTGAAAATGATTTTACCCTGAAAGAAGCTGAGTATGATCCCAACAAACAAAACTTGCCATTTATAAGTAATGAATGAAAAGATGAGAATGGGATGATAATAATAAACACTTAAGTCTGTGGTGATAATCTTAAACATAAAATGTATCTCTTGTACATCATACAAATAAACAACTTATACAGAAGCCTTACAAATGCACCGAGTTGATGTGGATATTATGATACAAATCCTCAATATCATTCAAAATTGCAAATAAGTCACTGGGATTCCCATGGCAATGTTTCTCAGTGCAGACATGGTCCTCAGATTATTCTGACTGTGTTGATTGTGGATAATTAGGGCAGTAACTGTCATCACAATTCATCCCGACCTTTTCCCTGCAGACAGATGAAGATACGATCAGGACAGGAGTTATAAATACCTCTGATATCAGAATCAGATTCTTATGCTGAGGTAAGAAAATGCCTGGCATATAAGCTGTGATACTGAATCTATAAAGAGCACAAATTTAATGAAAGAAAAGCTTAATCCATAAGAGTTGTTCCTCCACTTACAATAGAATTCACAGTCTTGAATACCTCATTATTTTGGATTCTCAAGCTGGTTCCCTTGAATTAAAGATCATGAAGTTCTGCTGTATAAGTAACAATGTTTTAAATTACATTATAAATTATTTTACAATATAATTGTTGACATTTTATCATTTATTTATGCCACTCATGAATAGTCTATTTTGGTTGACTGAAATGAGGCTGCTTGTTCCCAAACAAATCAGTAGCATTAATAGCAGTGCACTGGTAATAAGTGATTATTCTATTAATCACATTGCACCAACACTGTCCACACTAGTGTGTCTGATCTAGAGACAGAAATGTTCCCAGATGCAACTTTGTCAAGTCTAGTATAGGGCCATCTTCAGACACAAATGAAAAATCTTTTTTTGTTTTGTTTTTTAAATAATACCACTAGGCACATTCAGCTCCTAACTGCCAGTTATGTTACTGCACTGCCAAATTTTCAATGTCTTCAGTGCCTGAAGATAATCCAGGCAGAATGAAGAACCTATTCTTATACAATATTGTGGTAATGTCGGTGGTAACATCACCTTCCTTCATCAGAAAATTTAACCCTCTGAGCCCTGACCGGAGTTAGTAGGCTCCTTGAGCCTGGGCCCTCTGTTCATGTGAATGTGTATGCTCCATCCTGGTTTATTAGGAATCCGGCAGAGTGTCACTGTGAAAATTCCCCATTTACGAAGAATTCAATCTCATAGGATTAAACGTCGTTGTTCCAGACATTAAAGTCAACCCTAAACACTTTCAAGATGCTCACCTTAGAATCAGCTTCAGAACAAGAGCAGCTTGCTCTGTCCACTGGCTGGTCTACAAGATCAAAACCCTCAGTATCTCTAGGCTTGTTCTTCAGCAGTTTGGCAAATTCCTGTATCAAATCAATACATCATAAAGGCTAAAACAGCTGCTTCCTGAATCCTTTTCTGACTGTTTAGAAGAGAAGATGGAGGACAGACAGGACAAAAGGAAGGACATGAGGAAGAGAAATGACAGATTAAATGAAAGGACATGAGGAAGAGAAATGACAGATTAAAAGAAAGGATGGGGAAACAGTGATGGGAAGATGCCAGATGGATGAACATCAGATGGATGCATCATTGTCTGGGTCAATGAATGTATGCATCATCACATTCTGGACATTTTCTCATGACATTTGCAGCCTAGATTAAAAGAGGACATAACATTACAGATTATAAATGAATGTAAATGAGACAAAAAGTTAATGAAATGTCTTACTCAAACTTTTTGGCATTCAGGGCAAAATGAGATCACCCACCTGAAATACCCTAACATGGTAGCATAAAATATCAGCTGGTGTTAAATGTTCACGAGCAAACTGCTGACCATTCTGAGCAATCTGTTTAACCTGTGGAAGATAAGATATCATTTTATGGTACCATAATAATGCTAAAAATAACTTAAAAATTTGTACACCCATTGAATTTCAATGGAGTCCTTTAATAAAACCATGGTTTAACCCTTTTGAGTTTTTGCTGTGCTGCAAAGGTGGGGGATGCAAAGAAAAGTGAAGGAGAGAGAAAAAAGAAAAAGATTTTGATCACCTTCCAACACAACCTATTTCTAAATAACACCACTTCCACAAATTGAAGTTAACTGTTCATTCTTAATCCTAAGATAAAAAACTCCTTTCATTCTCTAATATCAAGAAGTTGTTGAAATCCTGTTAAGTTTTATTTGTTTGAAAAGATCAAAAAAAAAACCAAACTCTTCCTTTCACATTAAAGACAGAAGGAAAACCTTTTTCTCCCTACTGCTTACCTCTTCATCATTCTCTCTGGCCCACTTTATCTTGTCCAGCAAATCACTTAAGTCATGCTTGATAGGCACATAATGTACACCTGGCAACAGCTCGCCATAAAAATGTTCATAATAGTCTGAGTCCTGCTTAAAGACGACAGAATCTCCTACCAGCAGATATGGAAATCTGTAGGCAGCTACTGTGCCATCAATGTTCAGCTGATATTTGTACTGTGAAAAGAAGCCAAAAATATTCATAATAAATTAACTCCTGCATGATGATTTTGGATAAAAAAGTCATTATGCCAGTGTGTTGCAACAGTCAAGTTAAATGTGGATACAGAGCTATTTTATCTCACCATCAATCTGATCCTGAGATTGGAACATCAGAAAAATCTTACTAGCAGATACAATATATCTGAGACACATCTGAGACCCCCTTGGCTTTTGTCATACTATCAGGGCATGAGCTAGCANCAAAGCAGGCCCAGATGCCCCCCCACATCAATTTTTTTTTTTTTAAGCCTGATGCCTTTTCCAACAAGATGGCCAAGTATTAACGAAAACCAGAGATTTTTACAAGGGAATCCAATCTCTCTCCTGTCATTGAAGTGTGAGGAGGGAAAAGAGAGAGGAAAGGGATTCCTGAAATGCCAAGGATTAATGTTACAAGTACTTGCCTCTCTCCAACTAAGACAAATTGCAGAATCTGCATGCTAAAAGACAGCTAACAAAAGAACAAAAGCTAAAACTAAGCAATGTGCGTTGTTTTTGTTGATAATCTGTCCAAATCCCCTTCAGAATATGTCTGTGTGCCACTCAAGATGGTCCAGCTTCTCTTTAAGCTTCTAAGAAAAGTCCCCACCAATATTCGCGCGACATGTATGAGAAGGGAGACAATATGACCAAAAAAAAATTGCATAAACATTATTATTTCCCTTGATAGAGTTGCTCTTATCTGCAGCAATACGTCGACATGATCATGAATGCTTTCACTGTTGTGGTCTTGCCGGCTTATCTGTCTCCCTGACTTTCCATCCATTCATCCATCCATCCATCTCCNCCCCCCCGATAATTTTTAAGGACATACAGGAAATTATCAGAGATATCCTATCTTTGAATGATTTGAACTCTGCACTTAGGTCTGCAGGTAGAACATTTCTTCCTTGTTTTTGTATTTCAGTGTTGCCTCAGTCTACCTTACCTTGAAAAAATCAAAGAAAGAAATATGCTTCGCCAGTTCTCCATATTTTTCAGGATCTTTAGGAAAGAAAAACATGTTGGTCAGTTTGGCATCAATGAGGTCCGGATGTTTGCGGGACATTTCCACCAATTGAAGCCTCTCTCTGCGACTGTCTCGACCCCGAAAGAAGGCGGTGGCTGTTTTGTTCTCCCACTTCGGTCCCGTGTTGGCTTGGGTGGAAAATATGTCTAGAGTCACCCTGTTGAAGTAAAAAGAGTGGGTAATATGCAATGCTGGATTTGGGCACCATCTATAACAAACAAGCTACACTTTAGGGGCCCAAAATCTGCAGGGCTACAGTATTTCATATTTTCTTTTTTTTTTAATATGTATAATCTTTATGAGAAATCAAGCAAGTCAGATTATAAGCCAGTAAATGCAGCAGTCATTTGAAAATAATCTACATACATTTATTTACTTTAAACAACACCTTGCTGGTAAACATTTTAAAAGATAATTGTACAGTCAATATCTTGATTTTTTTTAAATGGCATTTAAAGTTCCTGTTTTGATACGCTTCTGTGCGGGACTCTCTGTTGCAACTTTTCAGCGGTGATTCACCCCTCGCTAACACTCTTCAGACAATTCTATGAGATTGGAAACTATTGTATTTCAAAGAAAGCTATCTTACATCACTCCAAGAAACTGCGTGGGTACAAAATTCACGATCTAATATTTTTCTTTTGTTTCGTCTCTTTCCTGTCCTACTGTTTGCCCTGAACACACTCTTTCTGTAAATCAGTATCAGAAAACGGTTAAAAACAAAACCGGTTAAACAGAGAGTACCAGTAAAATGAAAAGAAACAAGAAGCCCCTCTCATTTTCCTCCTTTTAAGCTTCTCTGTTTAAACCGAGCGCAAGTCTTTAGTATCGTGGATTTTGACTGTTCCCGGCTGTTTTTATGTATGGACTTACAAGTTCGTTTCTTGACAACAGATGTTCCACACCCCGACTCTCTACTCTCGAGACATCCACCAAGACATAACGGAATGTTCGAGAAAAAGAAGACGTCTACAATTTTGATAAAGCACGCCACGTTTGCATGTGCATTATCCTGTTAGTAGTAAACTATGAAGGAATGTTTCTAAGACGGCCTTGGATGAAAAAAAAAGGGGCGAGGTAATCCCTGCAGCGATTCAACAATTACCTTACAAACAACACTAAGAGAGGTCGGGTCCTTAGCACTTTGGACCTCTCTCCGAATACAATAATCATAATGAGTCTGTCCACTGTAATTTTCAAGTCTCTGTGAGTTTAATAGTCCCCATTCTCTCTCTGTTTCGTTTCCGTTTCGCCCAGGAGTGGACAGGAGTGTAAAGAGTGTACAAGTCTCCACACAATAGGATGATCGCCGCCCCGTTACCAGCCATTCTTGACACTACGGTAGAACCAGTTCTCTCCTTCCTTTCACTACCCTTTTACTTTACCCCCCAGTGAAAAAAAAAAAAACTCGCATGCCAGCGAAGCCCGTGTGACGCTGCCTTCAAATTTTGCAGCCCGATGTCGGCTGATCGGCCGGCAGACAACACCCGGAACGCTTATTATCCGTAACAGTAGGTCACGCAGCCAGCAGAAGGCTGGATCCGAGGCGCCTTGCGCTGTGAGTTAAAATCAATACTTGCCCCACCTGCCCATCCGTCTGGCTGTCTCTTTCACAGCTACGACCGTGAAATAAAGATGTATTGTCCCATTTTTTTTTAATGTTTTGTTTTGTTTGTTTTTTCACTTTTGTTTTCATTCACTTTTCTATAGCAAGAGGACTGTTTATGAGAGAATAAACAAACTATTCAAGTAACAGATGTTAATTACTAAACTCTACTGCACTGTCTCAAAGCTGGTACTCCTCTGTAAGACAAGATTTTTCAAAGCTGGTAATTCTAAGCTATACTGTAAACATTATGCCACCACACATTTACATGACTGAATCGTTGTCCCCTAGAGGAACATTTCACTAAAACCCATAGGTTGTCGGGGCGAATTTCTACATGTGAGCACCCTCTAAATGGTTGGCCTTCTCTTATGACAGCACCGATTCGATGACTGGTCTAAGACTCAATGAACAGTGTGTTATCAGAGCGGTGCTGTCCCGAGAGATAGCCAAATGGTTTGCAAAGTCATTTACAGATCTCCTGCACTCAATAATCCTTTCAAATAGACCATGATGGTGTGTCTTTGCGTCTTCCGGAAAAGGGATGGGCTTATCACACAACGTCATCTCTACAGTTCTGAATACAAAACTGCAGAAACCCAACTCCACTTACTGCACCCGTCAATAGATCTTCCAAGAATGATTACCCACTCACCCACCCCTCCCTCTTTTCCTCAGTCTCACCACTTCCCACGCCAGCTCCGATTATATAACTAGTAATGGCCTGCATTTTTAAGCACTTGACACAGGCGTGGTCAGACGACTGTGTTTGATAAACACTTCAGCTTTCCCACATAAAGAAAACAAGATTTGCCCACTTGCTGTATCGTTTTAAGCCAAGCCAGACGAGCCTACAAAAACCTATTTTTTTTTGTCTTATCTCTAATTACTTTGTTACTATTATTATTTAAACTTGACGACACTGCATGTCAAACACATGTAATGCAAAAAAAAAAAAAGTGGAAAGTGGATCTGTTTTCAGTGAGGTGAAAATCGAAGAAAGAACAACTATATTAAGTTCACCAAAGCGATGCAAAACCCAACAAAAACGATGGGATCTCATACCATCGTTAGAATTATATTAGCGTATTGGTGCTGACTGCACCTGATTAGCATTCGAAATGCAGAGGAAATGTAATTCTTGCGATGATAAGAGATCCCATTGTTAATGCAGAGGTTCTCAAATTATCTAATCATCAAGGATTTATTTTTACTCTTAAAATCCAGACCGACATCATGACAACGAACTTTAATCAACACTGCGCAAAGCAATGGAAAGTCCCACAATTCAGAGCTCGCGCTTTAACGATGGGCTCTCTTTCCGTTGTAAGAATTACATTAGCGCATCGGTTTTCAATGCACCCTCAGTAGCATTCAAAATGTAGAGTTAATGTCATTTTTTGCGATTGTAAGAGATGTCATCGTTACCGCACAAGTTCTCAAAACTCAAATCCTGGAGGATTTATTTAAACCTTAAAGCCAGACAGACATCATGACAAAGAACTTAAATCAATATTGCCACAAGGCAGTGGAACTGTGATAATCCAGTCTTCTTAACGCTGAGATTTGTCGACATCCGTTCTTTTTCATACGAAAGAAGTCAACCTCGCACGGACAAAGCTGCGATTAAGCGTAGAATACGTTTAAACAGCGTCCTGCTTCTAACCCTAAACCAAGCATAGCATGAATAAACTCACTCGAGCTGAATATTATTTTCTAACAAAAGGTACGTCATAAACGGGGAGTGCGATTAAGCGAAATCGACCGTAGAAAGCACACCTCGATGACGACCTTAAAGGTGTTAAGTGTAAAATCGCGCCCGGGTCGCGAAAGTTCCTTGCTCGGGGCTGTCATCTCTAGTTTACACCCGCAACAAAACCTCCCAGCTTCTTTTGTAGTGTACACAGTCGCGAATTTGTCACGTCTCGGGATCAAAACAGCCCACGCTGGGACGGGATCAAGGAAGCTGATAGCTATCATTGACAAAAGGATCAAAGTCGTTTAACACCCGACAAGGGGGTAACTTTATAGTCAATTTATGAGAAAATGTCCTATCTGAACAATGATGTCCCGGGTATCGAAATCATAATGCTTGGGTGGTGAGAGGGGTCGTACATTTGCCACACATTATCAGAGATGTTTGATCCCAGGGAGGGGAGTCAGGGGGAGGGGGCA
>JAWQUT010000406.1:116866-126923 GCA_033807755.1 Ellobium chinense | reverse complement strand
TGTGTGTGTGTGTGTGTGTGTGTGTGTGTGTGTGTGTGTGTGTGTGTGTGCGCGTGCGCGCGCGCGCGCTCGCTTTTTCTTTGTCTTTGTATCGCTAAAACAATCTCTCTCTCTCTGTCTCTCTCTCTCTGTCTCTGTCTCTCTCTCTCTCTCTCTCTCTCTCTCTCTCTCTCTCTCTCTCTCTCTCTCGCCTGTAAACCTAAGAGTGCCCGTACTCCGAAACCGCTCCTGATGCTACAGGCCCCACAATATTTTACTACGGCTCTGGACTAGCTTCTGATAAAAGTGCACAGGCTAGTTTCCCTGGGAAGCGGTACGAGTAGTCTCGTCGCTCACATTACTGCAGACTGCCTAATGACATGTGTGGAACAAGAGAATTAATTTAATGTGAAGCTGTATGGCCGGATCGATTCGGCTTTGCACTCTGGATCTGAAGGACTTGGGTTCAATTCCTGCCATAATGAAGTTGATAGTGACCCGGGAAAGCATTTCATTCACATTTGCCCTAGTCAATCCGCCTGTAAAATGGATACCTGGCTAGAGATAGTGAAAGATATATATATATATATTTTTAATTCGCAACTCTTCATTGGGCGGGCGTGGATCAGAGGCCCATCCCATGTCTGTCCTTAGAATAACAATCGAAAAACTAGAGCCTGAATATGGACATATGTACATGAGGTTTCACCATCCTTCCAGTCATGATACTCAGGAGTGATCTGTCTTAGGCTGTACACACCTTTTTCCACGACTGGAAATATTGTCAACACGATATTCATCAGCGCTTGTAAAAGACAACAACAATGTTATTATGCACCCATGAGTGAGAGCTGACAATGCACTATGACGATCTGACCTGCCAGATAAATAGTAATGTGAAGTCGCTTGAACGAGCACTTTATATCATATGGATATAAGACTTTGTAAATCTCATTATTAATGTCGTTATGAATATCTTTACCTATATTTTCACCAAATTAAGCTTGGTACACTCCTTGCAAAATAAAAACTTGCTAAGTAGATTTATTTTTTTGTTGTTTAGCGTAGCCATACTGTATGTTTATTTGGCTCTTTGACAGCTTTGAGGGCCACACCCAGTGCTGTCGAGGGTGGGTGCATTTAATTTGCAGCATCCAGTGTCGATACAAAGACGGCCCTCAAAACTTTTCTACAGTCCACTTTGTGTGCATTCTTGCTGCAAATCTTGATAATTTATCACTCAGACATGAGAGTATAATAATGGAGATTTATTTGTGCACTGCCACATCGTGATAAAAGTAAGAAAAACTGAGAACCAAAGCAAACAATGCAAAGTGGCCTTAGTTCGTTGAGAACAGAAGAACAAACGAACAGTAATTTAGCACTGAAATCTTAAACATGAGCATATTGACAGTACAGACAAACATTAACAATAATTCTGTCCGCTGGGCTACCGCGAGGTGGCCAATGAGAGAGATCGCGGAGATCAAACATTTTGTGCGCTACAACACCATCAAACTCGAGTCTGTCCGTTCTGAGTCTGGCGACGAGAAGGCGTCAATGCACGACATCAAACCACGACATCAAAGAAATTTAACCCCATTACAAAAATATGACCGAAATTACCTTCTCCGCTTAATCGCTTCTCCGCTTGACCGCCCACTTTCTCCGTGCTGTACATGTATAACCTTCTCGCGAAATGTCTCTCAGTGTTCAAAAATTTGAGATGAAAAGTTTCCTATGATTACTGGAAAACATACAGACCGGTATTGAACAAGTAATCGTTTGTAACCAGTTCAGTGCCGCAAATTACATGCGCCCTGCCAAGAGGGCCATGAAGTCCACTCAATGCGATTTCAAGACGGGTTGTGTGAACATCATTGTATTGGCAAAGCAGTCGATTTGCAACCTGGGGAGTGATAACAAATTAAGTCGTAATTAAACATGCGCATTTTAACTGACGTACGTAAGCCCCAACACATCGATCAACTTTGAGCTGTCTGAATTCTTGTATAATCAGTTTCTATAACTATAAAGGAAATGGCAGCATGCCAAGCAGACACACTAATATATGCTCGGGAAATGGCCATGAAGCAGTTTGCATAATCTGTGATAATATGTCTAAGTGTGGCTATAGTGAATGGTCTTTTTGATATATGTCATTCTAGCTATGATCCTCGTTTCTGATCATGCGTGTACAGAATTGCGGAATGCGCGCACAACTTCCATTCTGGAGCCGTCCCATTGTATAGATCGCACAAAAAAAAAAACCAACAAAAAAAAACCCAGCGTAATTTTCAACATCAAGGAAGCCCATTTCTTGCCCTGGTCGTACTCGAATGAACTCTGCAAAATAGATTTTCAACTACTCTTTTTCCTTGCCTTTATAATTCTGCTATATTTTGCAGGCTGATAGTCTTCCGCGGAAAGTTCATGCAACAACTTGCGGGGATTTAACCTGAAGTGCATTGCGATGCATGTTCGCGTCTTAATATGTATCTCCATCGCTTTGTATTGGGATCGGTATTCTCAGTTGTCATTTCCTTCCGAAGTAAGGAGGGAGTGTCTACTTTTTTTCTGTAAGGGCACGTTCTATCGCACACTGTATCATGATATAATCGTGCAATTCCAATATTAAGTACTTTTATGATAAGTCCTCGTTATTAAGTTACATTTTAAATATACAGACTCTATTGTTTAGTTGTTAGCGTGAACCTGGACAATAAGTCAGTCTCAGTAATAAGTATACTTTTTTCCTTACACTAAGGGCACATTATTACAATCAATCCGCTTAATAGCAACTCTTCGGGAACATGAAAAACGTTTGCGATTAAAAGGAGATACAAATTATCCACTGGCTCTATGGATAAATTACGTTGTGTGGAAATATTGCGATAAAAAAGGAATTTGTTATTATTCGGATTGCGTTTAGGCTGAGTCAACTGTGACTGATATCCATTGTAGTGCAGGCCTGTCAGTGTGGAAAGTGCGTTACCTTTTTTGCGGGTTTCTGCCGAATAACTGGAGTAGCCTATAGAGGAAGGCGACAAGATTTATAGCATGGTAATCATACACACCCTTCTTTATGTGAGTTGGCAGCCAGCACACTGTCTCCCCCCCCCCCCGCCCCACCACCACCACTGCTATAGCGTTCAAGCGAACATAATGGCCAAGTTCTTGTTCTCACTCAGTTCAGTGACTCATAGAACACTATTGCTCTCTTTTTTAATATATATGTTGACTGCGTCTTGTGAAGTACATAGAGTGGCACGGGTCAAGACAACAACCCATAATCTCGTGGGTCCTTAAACCTTAACGGGAAGCACTAGACTCTTCCAGAGTTTGTAGTGTGCGTTATATGATGTATGATTTATCACCATTCTCTACTATGCAATACTGAAGAGCTGAATGGTGCATTTTGTTGTTTTTTTTTTGCCCTCAAGGGTGAGGATCTTAGCACAAGTGTCATGTGCGATAGCACCAGTTGTTGTAACATTTGTTTCAGCCATGTCTCTTCGCTTCTTTCTGCATGATCCTATGGTAACGACACATGTGATGTAACTTTATCGTAAAGTATACTTAGGCTTCCTAACATTCCGTCTGTCTGACTGTTTATCTTCTTTCATGAGCAACAACCAAGAACTCTCTCATCAGGTGCATGGTTTCCGATTACAGGCAGGATTAAACCTTAGAATGCCATATCTGTATAATTTCCTAGAAACTGATAATGTCTAACGACTGCTTCAAGAGTACTGTTACTTCCTCTAGCCGCACCTCTAGTCTAACCTTAAGCCAAGCACTAGGTGGGGAAAGTCCCGGGCATTTGTCTACGGAGTTTGCCGAAATTCCGAGAACGCAATGTCGCGAACAAAAACGCAACCCACATTTTTTTAAAAGTATATCATGGAGAAATATAGTATTCTGTTACGTGGAAAAGTTGCTGCTGAGCGGAGGGTGCGATTATCCAGACTGCTGTTAAGCGAGGTGAAGTGTGACTGAGAGTTAGCTAGGAAGCACGCATGTCAGGCAAGTGTTGTATGCCGATCCTCACTAAGTAAATAGACAACTATGTTGGTAATAATTCTGAATGATATACTAATGCAGTTTATAAGTCTCACATCCAGCCTGATAGTTGATACCCGCCCACGCGACTTCACACTATCATTACCCCAGCAGGTCAGGTCACTCTAAGGCGTTCTCAACTCCCCGAGGAGCACAGTGTGCCGCTGCCAATTACAGGTGCTGATCACTACCATTCTGACAATATCTTTGACTGCTTATAACCAGGTACCCATTTTACAGGAGGGTGGACTGAGGAAAATGTGAATGAAATGCTTTTCCAAGGCACCTACAACACGCCCATAGTCGGGAATCGAACCCAGGACCTTCAAATCCTGAATCCAACATCGCAACTATTCGATCACGTCAGTAGGTGGACAGAATCATCTCGAACATTCAAATGGGTATGAACTGTACTTTACAGTATTTTTTCTCATACCATACCATGGTAGAATAAGCTTACCGTACCGTGGGACCAATGCCCAAACCGAAAAGCCCCAGTGATTCAGCGGCGTTTCAAAGTCTAAAATATTTGTGCAAAAGTCACTGGATAATTACAACTCCTTTTAACTGCAATCTTTTCCATGCTCCCGAGGAGTTGCGATTAAGCGGAGCTGACTGTTTCTATACAAGCTTACATGAACTGTGGTATACCGTACCGCGGGACCGCTGCCCAAACCGCAAAGCCCGAGACGACTTAGAGGACTTCCACTTAATTGCAACATATTCCACATAACAAAAATGCTAAATTTCTATTGAAGTCACTGCATAAACGCAACTCCTCTAAATCGCAACGCTCCATGCTCCTGAATAATTGCGATCAAAAGGAGTTGATTGTATAAAAATATTTGTACAAAAGTCACTGGATTATTACAACTCTTTTTAATAAATCACTGATAATAATAAATGATGATGTCACCATCATCACCATCATCAGTGATTTATTTTTAAAAAAAAAGAGTTGTAATAATCCAGTGACTTTTGTACAAATATTTTAATTGCAACCTCTTTCATGCTCTCGGGGAGTTGCGATTAAGCGGAGCTGAATGTTCCTACACAAGCTTACATGAACTGTGGTATACGGTATACCGTACCGTGGGACCGCTGCCCAAAACGCAAAACACGAGACGATTTATGAGGGCGATTCAACACGGGTGAGTGACAAGGAATGAGCGATTTACTGCCTCCAACATGTCAATGGTCGATATGGTTCATTACATTGACTGATGAGTTTCTACGGAGTGACCTTTCAACATTTTCAACAGTTTTATTGGTGGCCACCGCTTCTACCCACCTACCTCTACGCATACAGAACTGGCTCCACTGAATCTCAATCGGGATAATCTCAACTTCCGCTTAAATGCAACATACTCCACATGACACAATGCTTAAATGTTTGTTGAAGTCACTGCATAATCGCAATGCCTTTAAATCGCAATGCTCCATGCTTCTGAATAATTGCGATCAAGAGGAGTTGATTGTATTAAATAACTGTACAAAAGTCATTGAATTACTACAATTCCTTTTAATCACTTACGCCTTTTCCAAGCTTCCGATGAGTTGCGATTAAGCAGAATTGATTGTTTCTACACAAGCTTACATACACTTTAGAAGCCCATACATAAGATCTAACGCATCGACGCATGCAAGCACAATGAACCTTTTGTAGTTTTATGACCCTTTCCAATTCCAATCATGCGTTCTCTTTGCCCTATTTTCACCTTGGATCTTGTTGTTCTCTTGTCTTGCTTCCATAGTATGTGTATAATATTATAATATCACCCTGTTGTGGTTTAGTGATACGAATGGTGACCTTCTGGCAATATTGCTGGCATTCAGATATGTGTTAGGCTCGTCTTGAAAGACACAGTATGACAAGATTCATAGCAATTTAGGCCCTTGGCCTAACAGTCATGATATTCCGATGTGTAACAATCAGGGCAAAAAAAATGCAAAAGAAGTCGACGAAAACAGAGCAGATGGTAAATACTGAGCTATCGAGAATCAGAGACACCTGTGGCCATAATATGCATAATCCGTACGTTAGTTAACGTATTGCGTTAACTGCAGTGAACACTGGCCTAATGTTTAGTGCGTTTCCCGTGGTTACTGCAGTGCGTTCACTAACGTAACTATTATGCATACGGTCACTGGAGCGAATTCACCTTTGTGAATCTCCCACCCAGAACAAACAATATCTTACTTGCCATGGTCCCAAAAGTGACGCACAAAAACCGTGAATGACTGAGGAATGTTTACAGTTATTGGTTAACAAGATTACTTGATTGGACAATACAGCTGCCGCATGCATAATCCTTACGTTAGTTAACGCACTACGGTAACTACGGGAAACACCCAAATCATTAGTAATGTTCACTGTGGTTAACGCAATACGTTAATTAACGTATGGATTATGCATACGGCCACTGATGTGAAGATCTCGGCTGGCTTAGTTTACTCATGTGAAAAGCCTTTTTTTAAGATTCTTCAATAAGCTCAAATTTAGCTTCTCATTCAAAAACGTTAATGCCTATTTCCACCACACTACATGCGTATACACCACCCAGTAATATAATAGACGTGTAATATAATTTTTTGCAGATGACTTCCAATACAATATTGACGTAATACAGGATCAGCTTTCATAACTATTCTGGCTATGCATAGCTATGGGAGTATCAAAGTGCTCGTTTCTGGACTGAGAAGACGTACTTCTGCCCGTAGAATCTAATTCGATTGCACGACTCATACACTGGGGCCAACAAACACTGTCTCTAATAAAACAGGGGTTCCCAACCTGCGATACGTGTACCCCTATAATGCATATATATGGGAAGGAATAATTATGAGAAGAACGTGTAGTATTTCATTTTTTTGTGTAAAAAACGTCATTTATATCTTTCCTTTACTAGCCACTAAGAGAACAGCCGAATGATATTAGAGAGCATTTTATTTGCTCTAACTTGTTTTCTTGGCTGTAGTATGAACTGCTACGGCAGAGGCCAGCATGCGTAAATGGTGTCAGTAGGTTTCACGTGAAATTCACATCTGATTCTAGTTCGTAACGTGCAATACCAGAAAATGTTATATGTACATGCTCACCTCTGCCATAATGGTCCTTAAGAGATTCGAACTTGAAAATAAAAGCTCGCTGGTGGGCCAAAAGGATGCCACAAGTTCGTGATGTCAAGGGCTAACCAGACAGACTTAGAACACTTGTTCTTAAAACGGTTTGACCTCAGGATCATGTGCTCCCACCAGTATCACTCCTCATATATATATAATTATAAATAAACATAAATATTATATATATATNCCTATCTCCTACCCATGTGCCCGTAAATAACAGTGAGCGCACAATGCTTTATTTATCTAACTGCTCTGTGCACTGTGCCTTGCACACACCAATTTCACACACAAGCAACACATGTCTGCTGACGAGGATTACTTAATGTTCTACATCTGGTGAAACTGCGCTTCACCTGGCGGAGGCAGTGGCAGCACAAACCTCTTGTAACCGCTCACGGTACGGCCTCACGATAGCATGTCGACTGATAAAAATAACATTAACAATTGCACAGCAAAACAGCTGAGCCGCAGTAGATGTAATGTGTATTAGTGACGGTGCGTAATTTAGGAGGAGAGGAGGGGAGAGGTAATGACATGGGGAGCCCGCATCTTTTGAGTTGTTTGTCGGCGACCGTCGGTAACGAATAAGCTCATTATTCTTTGGGAAGGTGAAGCCACCAGAGGTAAGCCATGGACAAAATGGCACACCGCAGCACTTGGGCATGTGATAGATGTTATTACAGTCTTTCCTTGCAGTCTTGAATCTACAACTCCTTCGATTTACCAATATTCATTCAATGCACTATTTTGCACTTGGCGTGCTTAATTTCATGTCAAAGGATGCTGCACCATAATGGAACGCCAAAGCGTTCCAATATTTAGCAGGCGAAATACGGGCGAAATTTTGAACTAGGTCAAAATGAACGCTACCTTTTATAGACCGGAAGTTGCAGATTTGGGGAATGGAAAAGCGTAATCATGTCGCAGATGCCCTCTTACACCATAATAATATTTACACTCAGAAAAAATATGGTCGCATTGGGTTTGAAAACAGGAATAGCTATGAATCAGTGAAATACCACATGATCAAAGCAGCAATCAATATCCATATTAGACTTTTAAGTATGATCTTCTATATTATCGGAACTATATTCAACTTAGTTTAACCCTCTAAGTCCCAAGAGTAGTATTGTTACTACAGTGACACAGCTGGTTCTTTTAGATGTTTTGGGTAAATGGTTTAGATCTTTTTGATATAATGTTTATACTGTCTGTTTAGACTATTTATTTTTATGTAGTAACATATTATGTGCCATTGTACTCTAGATTCTTGGAGGAGTCATGTCTATAAATCCCTTGTTATGGAAACATCAAGCTCATGTGCCATATACGGCACAGTGGGTCTTTGAGGGTTAAGGTATTTTAATATATTTGATTATCACAAAGTTCCATATCCTGAAGCGCCACTTGTTGCTATTTGGGGAGATACTGTCGTCAAAGTCTGTCACTGACGGCTAGCGGGGCAAAGGACCAATATTCTCGCTGCTCTTACTCTAAGTTTGAGGGGTAAAAAAAATCCACATTGAAAGAAAAAACAAACACGAATGACAAGCCTAACATATTAGAAAAGAATGGGCCTAATCACTGGTTCCTGTCTTCCTGAGGAATCATGAGTATACTCCAGTTAAAAAAAAAAAAGAACTGGACCACGCAACGCTACTGTAAAATATGTAATGCCATGTAATGCTTATAATAATTCCGTGTTTGCATTGGCATGGCGGTAAGCATCACAGCATAGACGGCCTAATGCATAACTTCAGCACTAGGTCATATCACATAGTATTATAGAGGGTGACTAGCCCACTTTACGTTTGGTTTATTGCAAGTTAAGTATCTCAATCATGTGTATATGTATTTGATAGAAATTAATACTGAAGGTGTATTAGTCCACTGTGACAAAGAATATATCAATGAGAAAAATACATCAACATTTATGTAAGAGCTACTTCCTGTAATTTCTTTTCAAAGGTGTGGTGCACATCCCACAAGAACCAACCCTTTGTTAAGTTTTTAAAAATCCAGAAAAATTTATCTTCCTGTTAAACGAACTGCCGAAAAATATTTCGAAGACTGAACCATCTCAAAAACTTAAGTTTGAACTTCTACATAATTTTACCTTGACCCTGTTTATATATTTAACAAAATCAATGGTATAGGCCTACTTAGAAAACACTGATGTCTAACTTTAGGTATGATACCTCGAGACATCACCTATCCTTACTTTCCACGATAACGTGAATATAAATGACAGCCGGTCTTGACACAGAGAGGGTGTGGTTTCTGAAGTCATGGAATTTCCAAAGGGCACTTCCATCCATAACACCGCCACGACTTGATCCATTTTATCACTTCTTGGAACGGATGAGTCTCGAATGTGTCTTCAAATATTTGCACTTTATTCACATCTGAATGCCTCTTTTGGTTAGGTCTCTTATGGCTCTTTAAAGATGGCATTTCGCCGTGTGCCTAAGTGTGTTCTTGGAAAAGTGAGAGCACCAATCACACACACACACACACTTTAAAAAAAAAAGTTAATATTTTCGGAATTCTTCTGTTACCATGTTTAAAAGAAAAAAAAAAGTTCATTTATATCATTTCTTAAACACAGAGTTTTGTTCAAACACACTCATGCTCCCACTACATTATGAACTAGTCTATCTTTTTTCTGATGACATGAGACAACACTGGTTTCGTCTTAATTCTGAGCCTGAATTTCGGCGTTCAGCCTTCGCCCCCGTCTTTGCCAGTAACATCCTTTGCTTCAAACTGGGCATCAGTTAACCTTACTTCACCATTCAGTTATAATGAAATTAAGCGGGGGCGTTGCTATAATGCAGGATATCCCATGCTTCGGGCCTCTTGATCCACGCCCCACCCTCCACCCCCCCCC
>JAWQUT010000406.1:94347-106124 GCA_033807755.1 Ellobium chinense | reverse complement strand
AGGAGGCGTCAGCTTCTCAACTTTGTTCACGAATTTGCCGGGCTTCCGAAACTCGACCTCTGTCCCTAACCATCAGCAACAGGCCCTTTGGAGAGTTCCATGATACTGTCCTCAAATTAATTTAAAGCATTCAAAGGCTTCTTGACAGTGCACCGCTTACATCTCACTGTTCGACTTTCTTCATGCGCAATACTCTGGGACACTCCCGCCTATAGTTTGGTTTTAATATCAGGGACAGGATTAGAAAAAAAAAAAAGCACACATGGGACAGTTCGTTGAAATTGGCAATGCCTAAAGACCGTCCCAGGATTGCTTTTGTTCCCCCTTAACTCTACCCTAAACTCTGTCACTAATCCTAAACCAAATTCTATGGCGGAATGTCCTTAAATAATAATGCTTACGAAATTTGCCGAAATTCTCGGGTTCAACAACAGCTCAATGCAGTGCCATGCGCAAAAACGCAACCATCTATTATAACAGCCATTGTGCCAAGTTAAATTTGTCCTAATCTAGCCCCTAATGATAACAAATATTCTACCTCTGCGTGGGTAATCTGAAAAAAAAATGACGTCCCTTCATGGAATTGATGATACAAAAATAAAGATACAGGCTAACATCCTTACCCAGAAGTGTTATCAGACGTGTTATACCAAGGACGAAGGGTCCAATCATCAAATAATAAATGATTACTCCGGGAATGTTTCCAAACCCACGTATCATAACATGACACTCGAAATAAGATATATGAAGACCGTATATATTATTTGTCTTCCGGTCATGAAAAATGAGCTTTAAGTCGCTTTTTGACTATATCATGTTATTGGCATGACATGAAGTGTGTATTGTTATTAACTGAAACAAATGTTTCGATCTAGCATTAGTCCGGACCGAGTTATAGACATTTAAAAGGGCAGGGGTATCAATTCCACGCAATACAAATATTTCAGAAACAATTATGATTGAAGAACAATTTGTTACTAAAGGCCTTAAACTCATCAAATATACGTAAGAAAAAGCCAAATGTATCGTATACCACTAATCACTCGTCCATAAAAAAACCAGTACACAAAAATGTTATTATTTTCAATTTTGCGACAACAGAAAGTCTGTACCCAATAGCCCCAATCATTTTTAGAGCCTGATATCTCAGTTACTGGCTTAGCAATGTAAGCCTCATTTTGATTGGTTGCAACGTTTCTTTACATGAAGCCTTAATATACATGATAAAGACGATCACTATCGTCAGATCACACGGTGCTGACAGGTTGGCCAGTGTATAGCTAAACATGTTTGTGTTTTTTTGTACTCTTTCAAATCAGCCTTCCTAATATTCAATATGTCATATATCTCCCGCAGTGACTGTTAATCAAAAACACCAGTCTGTCTGCACCCTTAGCTGATACCGCTTCTAAGAAGAACCAGTCACTCAGGTCAGGTTCTTTGAAATTTATCTAACTGAAGTGAGTTACATGTATCTCTTTGCTTTGTGAATGCTGGTATTGTTGTTGTTTTAGTTGTTGTTGTTGTTGTTGTTGTTGTTGTTGTTGTTGTTGCTATTGCTTGAAATCCAGAGACTGACTTCAAAACAAGAATGTTCTTCTTTCTCTTGTACACCCATTGCTATTTGCTGCAAGGGCAGAACGTTTTGACCCGGTGATAAAACCCACTCCTCTCCCCCCACCCCTCTACGCCATCCTCCTTCCCCTCCCCTCTCCCCCTGCCCCCCAAAATTAGCTATACTATCTTGACATTGTGTGATTCAAGACACTTGCTACAACCCTACAGTAAATCAAAAGGCAAACGTCTTTCAAGTAAAGGCACATTGATAAATCTGAATGGTGATCTGGACTTAATGACTGGTGGATTTCATTGAATGATAGCTCACTGCAGACACATGATTATGATTAAAGACCTTGCTAACAAGACATCATACTGTATATCGGGTGCTCCTCTTCCTCTNCCCCCCCCCCCCCCCCACCCCCCGCTTAAAAAAATTCACTCAATTTCAAAGAAGTATAATTAACTTCAACGATTCATATCTTAAGCAGTTGAAATTTAGTACAAATTAGCTTATGGGTGTTCCTTACTAATGCTGGAAAATATCTGTGTGTAAGTGCTATGGTTATATCATCAGAGCTGAAAATTAATATCACATTTCTAACTGACAATACACCTGATGGCTAACGCACTGGCCCTGTCACTTGATTTATTGACATATGTTTGGAATTGTGTTTGTCTGTGACACCAGTGTTAAATTTAGATCACTGAAACTTACACTGATTATAGGAAATTATATGTCCGCTAATTTTGCCTAAAAGTCTATTCCAATTTCTTTTTAACTCTTTAAGTTACCGGACTCTGAATTAAGTTAACTCTGTTTGGGGACACCTGGTATATAAAACAGATATAAATGTGTGTTACCTTGCGAGTGAGTGACAAGAGTGGGGCATCAGAGAACATCTTAAAGCCAATGTGCTCTCCATAGCATTTTCTGTAAACCTGAAATTAGAGTGTATTAATGACTTGAATGAGTTGGTACTCTTATTTATGAACATGCAACATACAGTCAATAACTTTCTAAAGTGCAGGTACACGTAATGTTTGTGGGTACTACAGCAGGGCGTCATCTCATACCAAAAATATATAGTTCCGTCATTTTCATGTTTTTCTTATGCTATTAGCTCCTAGAAGAGCACTGCACATCAAACTCTCTATTCTCTTGCCCTTTCTCCGAATCCATGTTTCCAGGCCCCCTCCAGGTAATTCCAGCTTCTGCCATCTCGAACTGACTCTAGTTCTCTTCTCAACGTTGTCTTTGAGCAGCCGGGCTCTGCCTTGTGATACTCGTATAATCCTTCTTCGAGGTATGACTAAACCATTTCTATTTTCTCCTTCTATCCAAACATATATTCTGGAAGGTAAGAAGAAAGCACACTATTTCTGGGTAATACAAATACAAGGATCCTATGTCTGTATTAAAGGACACCGTTGCTGGATATTTTACATACACTGGCTCACTGCCATTATACTGGGAAAAGCTAAAGCTTTGTTTCTGAACCGGGAACTTAAGAAATCCAGCAAAGCATCAGTCAGTTCTAGTCTTCCACTAAAGAAAATTACGCCACTTTTCCAAGAAACTCTTCAAGTCACGGGAAACAAAAACAAGCTTTACCTTATTGTCAATAATCTTGTAATGACAGATACTGTGCCGTCCTTTGATGTTGAATCTCTCCACGGCTTCTTTGGCCACTTTATTCATGTCGATGTCACTGAAGGGCTCAAGATCACGCTTGATCTGTGGGTAAGTTGCCCGGCAACCAACTGTCTCTGCCCACTCTCTTGCTGACTGGTGTGGGCAGTTGCACGTCTCATGGTAGATGTTACCTGAAAATGGAGAGTCATATTCCAGAATTTCAGAACAACTGATGTGATCAGTGACACGACCCACTGACAGGAAAAATCTTTTCGCCCTAGGGCTGCCGAGGCAATACGTAGACTCGCAGCGCGGTAAATTTGGACAGTTCCAAGAAGACACTACCCGTCCATGGGTATAGGATCCTGTTTGTTTGTTTGTTTGTTTGTTTGTTTGTTTGTTTGTTTGTTTGTTTGTGTGTTTGTTTGTTTATTTGAATTAGAGTGTTCGCCGATCGCCGGTCGCCGGCCAAAAGCACCGAGCAAATATTTCCATAATTTACTTTAATTTATGCATCATATTTCGAGAAGGTGACCCTTTGGTTTCATATTATTGATAAAGTATTGGCAAAATGCCCGTCCTGGCTTCATAAACAGACCAGACAAATCACTCGGCTTTGTGTGTATGTTATGTGCACAGCCCAAAGGAAAAAGAGCTGGGGTGGGGGAAGGGAATGGCCAGGCACGCATGTATGGAGCGCAGCTAGCGTATTTCACAGCGGGAAAACAGAAGAAATAATACCCTCAACCCCCCTCCCTTTTTTTTCTTGTATGCGGGGAAAATCGTGGCGCCCACACACAATGGTGGCACATGGCCATATAATTAGGCTATTAATCATTCCATGCAGGGAATTACCTGATTCATATGCATGAATACATATTTTTTGTCAGTCAGACTGCTTTTATTTACAGTATTTCATTTATCATACTGAAATATGTTATCTGCTAAGAGCGCATAGGAAATCGAGAAACCCCAGTAAGAAGTAACGTGTAAGGCATAAAGTGTTTGCGTTCCCAGGCGGGCCGTTCCAAAAATTATGCTCACATGTGACCAAATCTGAAAATAGCATCGATAGAGTCTCCTTATAATATTTGAACCATAGCATATTAAAATCCAGAGAGTTTTAGGCAGAAGATTGAAACTAATTTTCTCCATGATGTTTCTCAAACATCTAAAGTTGGAGGACGGCATTTCTCCCTTTTCAAGACAATTAACAGTGGCGATGGGCTACATCAAAACAATTTGTATGAATCACTCCAAGTTTTCAAGACAATTAACTCCAAGTATCCAGAAATGCGGAAAACACATTTGCAAAGCCATCAAATGCATTCAGATGGAAGTTGCAAGTCTGTTAAAATGAATTTAAAGAGTGAATCTGTGCGAAATCATTTTATGTGAATATTAACTGGTTCTTAAATTTCCATACTTTGGTCGTTAGTTCACATGGTACGTCAGTTAATTTTTGTTGATAAGTTTTAGATTGTGATATTTAAACAACAAACCACTTGAACAATACTAACGTCTGGTTTATAGCTTTAAGGAGTTGCCTTCTGATAATTATATATCAAAGAATGAAGCTGATAAATATTTTCATTCCCCATTGTTCTGACCATCCATATCATCATCACCTTGAGTGTGGTGAACATTTTTGCCACCTCAGTTATAGTTTTTAAAACTTCCATTAATATTCAGCAGAAATGTGTTTCGTATTTATCAGTGCTGTGACCAAGCAAAACATCTTGCTTCACAAGGCTCTGACTTAACGTTGACACTTTCCGTTCTGTGCAACCTGTACTCTGTTGAAGTTGTATGAATGTTATGTCAGGTACGCTGGAACTGTCCAAACGCGGCGTGACGGTGTTGAACCACATCAAAGCTCATTGATTAAACTAAGCCCTCTGCAACCTCGCAAGGTTTGAATGATTGTATGTAACACCGTCTTGATGTGAAGAAACATCATTACTGTAAGACTATATAGGTTATGACAGCGGTAAATTGAATGAGAACAAAATTCTGTGCAAAAAGATTTGAATGGCCAACAAGAAGTTGGCAATGCGTACACGCATAGCTGCGTAAACTATTAGGGGGGGAAAGAAAAAAAAGAACATTAAAATTCAGCTCTCTCCTTATAGCTGAACTTAGATTGAGTTTAGATACTCTCTGCCTGTTTCTAAATTTCACGCATGAAAAAAGAAACAACATCGCAGGGTACATAAAAAGGCTGTCAAAATCAACAAAAGCGTCATTTTAAAAAAATAATGAGCAGGTAATTGTTTCGATGGTGGGCGATGCGACAAAACCCAAGGGCGGGTGATTTGATGAATAACGACATCCCTCTGCATGAACGAATATGTCCCTTATGCATTGAAAATGAGCTGGAGGATGAATTCCTCTACTTATCTGAGTGCAATTTTCGCAGTACATTCCCCCATGCTACCATATAAACCCTAATAATACATTTAAAGTTAATAGTTTGTTTTAATTCTACTGCAGTACAACACCCCATGAATCTCAGTAACTTTTTCTGTGCCCTCTCTGATGTTTTCCTATAACAGACACACTGTTTAGCTTTTGAATAATATGTTGTACTTCATTAGTTACATATCACGCTTTTTTTTTCTTAAGGTAATAACCATACTGTACAATATGTGTGACTGTCTTGTCGTCATTTGTCCATTTATTGCTTGTCCATGTGGTTTCACTGACATTTTGGATAGTAAAATCTGTTCATCTGAATAAAAGCTTAGATGCACTGGAACCGGTCTGAGTTACTTTTAATGCACTTTAACTATGACCGTGCTTTAGTCGATGTCCATTGTGGGTATTTTCAAAGCTGAATTTCAGTGTACGTTGCAAGGCAGCTTTGTTTGTTTGTTTGTTTGTTTGTTTGTTTGTTTGTTTGTTTGTTTGTTTGTTTGTCTGAAGATGTCTGAAGATGTAACTTAAGGAGAGGCGCAACCCTTTTCCAGAGATGGTAATGCACATAACATGGCGTGCAACTTATCCCCTTGAGCACATTGGATTTCTGTGCAAAAGTGCACACCGAAGTGCTGAATAGTGCATTTTTCTCCCTCAATGATGATGATCTTATGACAATCGTCATATTCGGAACCACCAAATAATTGAAATCAGATTTTACCCATGCCTCTTAGATAGCTTTGTGCGCGAACCTACAGAATCAGATGGGGTTTTTTTTTCGGATTTTCTGTCTTGATGCACATTTCTGAGGAACTAGCAACATACTTCGATGTAAAATGAAGTAACTTTACATCTAGACGGGGAATTTGAAAAAGCTCCTGTATTATCATATGCATAAAGGTGTTTGAGAAACATGGGGGAAATGTGGTGTCAAATAACTGGGGCTATCGCAAACGACAACTGTCCAGAAAACATCACCCTTGAGGGAGAAAAAGCATCATTCAGCACTTTGATGTGAAATTTTCCATTAAACTCTAATGTCCTCATGGTGATAAATTGCGCACCACGTAGCTTATGTGTGTAACAACCTCTGGAAAAGGGTAGTGTTTCCTTTAAGATAGGACTCACATTATGCTTCTCTATCCATAAATTTTCTTCAGACTTATGTTAAGACAATGTACCTGCGATATCTCTATCGCCATTGCACCCCTTTGGTCATTTCCACACTGACAACTGCGACCAGCGTGTGTGCAAATTATGGCAATAATAATAATAATAATAATGATAAAAATGCGGTTTATAAGTCGCATATCCAGGCTAATGCCCGCTCATGCGACTTCACACTATTATTATCCCAGCAGGCCTGATCACTCTAGGACTTTCTCGACTCCCTGGGGTGCATACAGCCATTTATAGGCGCTGATTACTACCATTCTGACAATATCTTCCACTGCCTATAGCCAGGTACCCATTTTACAGACGGGTGGACTGAGAAAATTGTGAATTAAATGCTTTCCCAAGTCACTTACGACATGACCGTGGTCGGGAATCGAACCCAGGACCTTTAGATCTTGAGTCCAACGCCGTAACCATTAGGCCACGCTGCTCCACAATCGCAACCAAAGTTAATCATAATTCCTTAAGACTCATCTATAACTATAACACCTTTGAGTCCTTGCCAGATCCTGACATTAGATTTGCAGCATTTGCGTTCATGATATCATGCTAAATTGTTAATCAGAGGACGTCAGTCAGAGTAACTTTGATCTATTTTCTGACGTCCATTCCGGGAATAGCTGCTTCAATCGACCAAAACATACGCCTAAATGGAAAACGCATACCCATCGTAATTGGAAAACACACACCCAATATAAACAACTCAAAGAGTCACCCATTGGCTGTTAAAATTACCGACATTATTTATATCCAGTCGGTATTCACGTTTTTTTTTTTTTTAAAAATATATTTTACGTCTCATGCTGTTACAAAATAATGGTCCACACTTTCATAAAATCTTGGAAGTTTACCACGCCCTTCTTCTGGGCGTGCGTGTCATTTTGGACAAAAGATCTAGCAATAATGATTTTATCACTCCGACCCACGGTCGCTATTCGCCGATTTCATGCTCAGATAGTTTTTTTCCCATATTTTTAAAAGCTTGATTCAGTGCGACTTTTCAATTTGGCTTTGAACTTTAAATAGTCTAGTCTGGTAGTCTAGTCTCTTTCATGACGTCTTTCATGCTTAATGCATTTTCTAGCCGGTGTCTGATCCACTATAACAATGCAGTCAACTCTGCATAATCGCAATCCATTTAATCACAACGCCCGCTTAATCTCAACCCTTCTGAAATAACAGAATACTTTGTTAATAAACACATTATCATACCAAACATTATATTCTGTTTCCTACATAAAGCAAACGGTTACAGACGGCGTCCTTTAATCACATATTTTCCATGCTCTCGAGGAATTGCAATTAAGCGGAATTTAGTCGACTAGACATTCGTGAAATTGAGGAGACAATGCTGAGTATAAAATGGTTCGAAAGAACAAAGGATGAATGTAATCACGACAACTTTCAACATATAATAAAACCGTGAACGTTGACAACGGGCAGATAATACTATCAAACGTGTTTTAAAAAATATTTAAAATCGTTGTTCAGCAATGTCGACTGTTTGACAGGGCCGCAAACGCTCTAGTCTATATCTATATCCAGATAATTATCAAATGTGTGAGAAAGGAATAATAAATGTGAAATATAGATGGGAAAGGCAAACATACTGTGTGCAGAAGGAGAAACAGTATGACCTAGCTTTTCGCTTATTAGTATAGTAGTATCTATTCCAACTACCATTTAATGTTAAAACAAATGACGTGTCCTTCTTCTAGTAAAAGAAAGTTGGACAAACAAGAGGAATCGAAGACAGAAAACATTCTATCTAAATAAAACGTGTCTTACATAATGATATCACATGCAGCTACAGTGAGATCTCTTTACTCAAGCACAGCTCTGGAGAAGGCGTTGGCTCGATCATTGATCTGTTGTTGGAAACGTCCCAAATGAACGATCGATATCGGGAAACTAACTTTTCATCGATGGAACGGCAAGCGATGTTATTCTGAACAGTTTTATGCTGAATATCTAGTGCATAAAGATTACAGGCTTCAGACACGGCGCTTTCCCGTTGGGTTTTAATTCAGAAAACATGGTGCACAACTCACCGTCGTAAGTGCACTGGAGTTTCTAGACAAAATTGCACACCACAATGCTGTATGGGTAATAATCTTAAAGTAACTATTACTTGCGACAGCACAAGATCCTTGAAAGCAAAATCGGATTTTATGTCTTGATACAGAATTACGAGGAACTAGCAATCCACCCTGATGTTTAGAGCAGAAACTTTGTACATAGGCAGAAAATTAGAAAAAAAAAACCGCCAAAAATTCATCGGATCATGCATAAAGGTATCTAAGATCCACGGGTGAAATCTGGCGTCAAACAACTGTGCTATTGCAGAGTATATTTGTCATAAAATGGTCACCCTTGGAGAAAACAACAAACAAACAAAAATTGGCATCCAGTGCATCCATGGTGACAAGCTACATACCATGTTATGTACAACCTTTTCAAATGCGGCAAAAAAAAAAGGAAAAATAGCATTCGAATGCACTCATATTTATATTATCATAATGACGAGCTGCATACCATCCAATGCACTCAAATAATGACGAGCTGCACACCATGTTATGTACTTTAGAGTTTTTATGAAATGTAGTCCCTTTACGGCAAACAACATCCAACGGGTGAAATGAAAATGGCCAGGATGGGGAAGGACGTGTAAAGTACGTGTACATAAAATATAATTTGAAAGAAAGTGCTAATCAGATTTACGCCAAAAATGTAGGCTATATCAGTCAGGTTTTCTGCCAAAGTTTCCTAGACCCTCGCGCCAAACGGGTGTGTTGGAAGCATCGATTCCGTAGGGACAAGGTCGCCTAGGGCAACAGATGCCACGGGGGTTTTCAATGACAGAAAAAACGGACACGGGCCTATAGGTCTTTGAGTGGCGTGTGACATCTTGGGTTGTGCCGTCTGATTGTCTGATTGAGCTGAATTTGTTTAACATCCCTTAAGACAAAATGGCCTTGCTCGGATAGGGATCTTGTGGTAATTAATTGCTCCATCTGTCCTATATTTAATCTGTTCTGGAATATACGAGGCTTACCAGAGAGATGCACAGTGACTCTACCCCTCATTAAAACGCCATTGCTTTGTAGGGAAACTCGTAAGCGGAAGTGGGTGAATGAAAGAAGGGGAGAAAGAAAAAGAGAGAGAGGGAGAGAGAGAGAGAGAGAGAGAGAGAGAGAGAGAGAGAGAGAAATTACCTTTTAGAAGATAGGGAGATTCCGCAATGTGACGTTCATTCAGCCGTATGCTAATCTGGAGGTCAGAGGCCGTGGAGAAGGGGCGGTACCTCACCACATACGTGCCATCATGGCGGTCCAGAACCTGTGTCCATATCCGTGCGTGGACCCCGCTAGAGGTGGGTGAGATGGTCGCCTGGATTGCGCCCTCGCCAATCGAGTCGGTCACACTGTGAGATATGAGGGAAAGAAGAATTAGATCGAGGAAGAGAAGAGAAGAGAAGAGAAGAGAAGAGAAGAGAAGAGAAGAGAAGAGAAGAGAAGGGGATGGGGTGACAGACAGAATGAAGAATGAAGTCGACCTCTGAAAAGGCTTAAGACGAGGGAAAAGGTTATTTAGCTGTTATCTCTAATATCAAGTACACTACGCAAAGCTACCAAAGACGGCAACAGGTATGAAGACAGGGAACGAAAGGGAGGGGGTGGAGAGAAAAGGGCACAGAGGAACAAACACGGCAACACAGGATGGTTAGATGGATGGATGGATGGATGGATGGATGGATGGAATGCACAGACATTCTTGGGTGACCTGTGAGCTGCTGGTTAAGTCAGTATACAAAGAGAAAAGGTAACGAGAAAATTTGATGGTTTTGAATCCAATTTTTTTTTTTATCAGGGAATAATAGTCTTATGTCTAAGAAACCGGCTAACAGATGGATATAGGCCTGCAGACACACAAAAAAATCGTACAAAGCCAAAGAAATTTTACTTCTTCACCGACGGCAGACTTTTCTTCATCCATCTCTCTCTCTCTCTCTCTCTCTCTCTCTCTCTCTCTCTCTCTCTCTCTCTCTAGCAAGCGCAAGCATTCACACAAACATCCACATCCATTGCTCATTCCTTGCAAATTCACATTCCTTCGGTGCCCCCGTCCCAACCAAATTCCTTTTCTCCACAAGGTACACAAAGTAAGATCAGTTTCATAAAGAAAAGAGTCGATATCATATTATATAAAGATTGATAATATGCCATTGATGAAATGTCAACCGTTTTCATAAATCACCTTACAGGAGTTAAGCGCCCCCTAAACCCAGCGCTCCTGTCTTCTGATTTCAGTGTAATCTGTTCTGCTGCATACTGGCACCGCAGGGGAGTGAGAATTCACACAAAACGAAACGAGTGGGAAAGGGGAAGGGAAAGACTGCTTGATACTCCAAGGTTGGGCAGAGCTGAGATCATATGAATGCAGTTCGTGAACTTTATGTTCAGTTCTCGTGAACTTGATCTGAGCTTAAGTAAGAGCTATTTTGAACGAACTGATCTGGATCTGAACTGTAGCTATTTTGAGTGCTTGATCTGAACTTTATTTTTTCTATCTAACTTTCAGTTCAGTTCACATCTACCTTCAAAATTAGAACCGAATGTCAGTTTCAAAAACCAGGAGAAACTGATATCATCTGGAATCTACCAAATTTTCACGGAACTGAGCTAAACTTGATCTTAAAGCTTCTTTCCCTTGGTGAACTGAACATGCTCCGAAGTGACTATTTTGCTAAACTTGCCCAATCCTGTTTGATACCCTGCTTTCTGGAACATAGCCAAAATTTGACTGATGTGCGACAGACAATGGTAAGAATGGATGATTTGTAAATATTTTTCACTGCATATTGATGTTCAGTATTGACGTATGCCAATAATAAACAGACTGAAAAAAAAAACAAACAGTTAAGTGAAAGAATATTCATTGCCCTTCGATCAGTTTCAGAGCCAAGGTGGGGAGTGGGGGAGTTATGGGG
>JAWQUT010000406.1:30908-91467 GCA_033807755.1 Ellobium chinense | reverse complement strand
CCCTGTCGCCCCGGGAAATATGCAATTAAAGGATGACTGTTGCTTCAGAATTTAACCCTATATATTCGACCCCAGACGGGTTGGCTTCTTTATATGTTCCTTTATTATTATGTGATATCTTCTTAGGTAGGGGCTTTGAATGCACCGGTACTTTTAAAATGAGGACAGTAGGCCAAACCGTGTCATCCATTCATACTGTGCGCTACAAAGGTCTGTAATCTGTTCTGTAGATCTAGATGGTACTGTGTAACTTTTGATGGTTTTCATACAGGATGAGCGCGGTGAAAATGCAGTTAGCAGCCACGCCTCGGTTTGCACGTATTATATAAAGCAGTTATAATATCATGAAAGAAAACTTCAGTGATTACAACACCACGACACAATCTTCTTTTCACCTTGACTTTATTCTGATACTGGAGGTCTATGCATTTCATCCAGATGCATGCGGAAAGCAACTTAGCCAGTCATAAGTCCAGGCCTGGTCGGTATAGCGAGAAAACTTACTATTGCCAATATAACACAAACCTAAAATAATTCCCTCGCCATTTAGCGGGTCTCTCTCGGGAGGCAACCCACTTCTAACATCGCTTGATGAATGGCCACTCTTAGCTGGAAGACAATCTAATAAAATGTACTGTACTGTACACTGTAGTACGCCATGGCGTAAGACACATTACGTTCTACTTCTCTTTGGCAGGCTGCTAACAAACGTAAACTTGCCTGAGAACAGCCAGGAGCACACTGAGCACACTTGACTCAGACAGACACTGGGGCACAAAAATGTTACGCTACTGACAGACATAAACTCGAAGATAGCCAAACGTTTTCTTCTATAACCGTGAATGCAAAGTGGTAGCTGGGGGGGGGNGAGTAGGGACGGGGGAGGGGGAATAGAAAATCAAAGACCCGGGACCCTTACTGAAAACACATGTTTTACTATGACGGTCTGCACGGTCTGACAATTTTTTAAAAAAAGTTTCTTATTACTCACAAAGGTCAAGTGGAACTGAAAGTTGTAAGACCGGATTTATTTCATGCTGAACGGAAAATTTAGGCGATTCCCATCTTTATCAAGATGGGAATGGGGATGCTTTCCTCTGCTTGTCTGCGCACGTGCCAACTCTCCAGGAGAGTGAGTGAGTGAGTTTGTGTTTTACGGCGTGTCAGGAGAGGTAGGGAGGGTTCGAAGAAGGGCAGCGAAACGGGAGAGAGGGCTGCAATATCTGCGACTAAGAGGGATACAATCCTAATGAAGAGTGGATAGCTAGAATGTTTTAAAGAAAGAGGGCAGATGATAAAAAAAAAAAATGATGAAAGCGCGGTTGTTTTGTTTTGGACGGGAAAGAAGGCGCGGTTTCAGGGTCAGAGAGAGAGAGAGAGAGAGAGAGAGAGAGAGAGAGAGAGAGAAGAGAGAGAGAGAGAGAGAGAGAGAGAGAGAGAGAGAGAGAGAATGTGAAAGAAAATACCCCAGGTTCAGAAAGACGGTGCGTGCTGTGACCATAAGGGGAAAGGGATGATGAAGTTTACTTGGACCTTCGGTTCAGATTACCCTTATCCGTCCATAGTGCGAGCGTGTGTGAGGGCCTCCAGACCACCTTGTAAAACCTGCTGCGAACGTGGGCCGGTAAGTTCAGCTTTAATTTACCAATTTTAAATCTCATCATTAAGGCCCACATACATGATATAATAACGTGAAATCCCTGGGTATGAAAAATGACTCGAGTTAAGAAACCGCTGATTCGCTGATACAGCGTTTCAGGCTACGATATTATATCCCAAAATACTTTGCAAACTTTGGCCTGTCTTTATATTCAGTTATTCAATATCAAACTCCGCATTTATTTATGTATCTGTATAGGTTAAAAAAAAAAAATACAAAAGTAGATTAATCCTGACAGAAAGCAAGCTTGGGTCTATTTCACATGAGACGTATTTTTTTGATCATCGGTTGAGGGCACCGGGCAAAAAAAAAAAAAAAGTGGTATAAGAACTGAGATGATTATGAGTACATAATATGCGTTAAGTAAATCCCAAAGAAGTCAGCGATATGCAGGAGTACACTACACATCAACGAATGAGACTAGTCTAATAACAGAAGTAAGTTCAAGAATAATGTAAGCTGCTTTGGCATGCAGGCTGGAGGATTATAGATCTTACAGAATGAGTACTCACTTCGAGCCATCCTTCCTCACCAACTGAACATAAAAGTACCTCACTGGCACCAAAAAATCGGGGTCAAGCCCCGGGCCCCACACTCGACTCTTTTTCACACTTATTGCATCGCTATCCTTTGCTGATTCCAAGCTACCTACAGCTATGAGAAACCAAATAAAGATCAGTAGTAACACCATTCTCCTACACAAGAGTCCCAAAGAATCAGAATAAACCAGCTGTTTTCATGCTTGCACGCATAGCTATGCGATTAGAATAAACTGCACCGCGGTTCACCATCCTCACCCTATCTAGGGCCTCATGACACACCCACAGGTTCGTAAACTTTAGGGGTCAACGAGTTATCAACACGACGAATGAGAAGAACCGATTGTAACCTGTAAAATTTGCATAAACTACGATCCAGGCTATTCCTTCAACTTACTTGACTCCTATTATTAATTTGATCTTTTTATGAGTTTTTCTAATTTTTGAAACTTTTATCTGCTTCTATTGTTAAAATTTCTCTCAATATTGTTTTAAAGTTCAGAACAGACCTTTGTTTTTTGTAATATTTGCCTAGAATATAATTTCTGTTCGTTACAGATTTGATTACCTAAAGGAGTATTTTTAGGTTTGGAGAGTCATGCGCAGACATTCTCGCATTTTACCGTTCCCAACGCCATTATCGTCCCCGAGAAAATTGACGTGATTTTACGGATTTTCAGTCGCCAGTGGAAAGTAAGATACACAAACCGATGTCAGGACAAACATTAGCCTTCTGTGAAGTTTTCTGCTCATGTGAACTTGTGTAATTACACAGGAAAATGGTAAACTTTAAGTTTTAATGTGCAACCTTAGCCATAGTGCATTCTATGCTCAGTGTCATGGCCGAACATGACCGACAAACGAATGAAGACGTGCAAGGTTGCCTGTCGTCAGTGTCAGTCTACTTTCGATTTCGCTTGACCCAACATAGACTAGTCAGTTCCAAGGCATCTTTCCGCGATTGAACGTATGAGACGACACATTTGAAAGAGTTGTGTCGACTTGAAACATGTTCAGAAGCTGGTCCATAATCACGATCCATAGGCATCCGTGTATGTGTATGTTGACTGCGACTTGAGCAACACCTTACAGTAACTTACACTACTGGACTAGTCTACGTCTACAGTCTAGGCATGTCGCAGTAACACTACACTGACTACAGTGACCGACACAGCAGGGTTGTTGGAGTGTGAACATGGACAGGGAGTCTGCAGTTTGTTGCTACAGTAAAAGAGAGAGATGAAAAATTTGCATTAAATTTAAATTTTACTTTCTCAACAGCGAAGATGTAAGTTTCCCTCCCCCCGGTAGCCTAATAGACGTTGTCCGGAAATCCGATTGTGGGAGGTAACTCCTGAAAGTTAACACTTAAAGGAGTTATGTCCCCTTTCCTGGACCCACTCGACAATACCCCGAGTTGTACACAATGTGAGGAAAGCGTGTTGCAGAAAGGGTACCTAGCGCATAGACAGACTGGTGAACGTGACATACGGACCTGTTTATACAATTTTACACGCCATTAACTTATTGACCGCTCGGCATATTCGCATAACTTTTAGCAAGCTCAATCATTTCCATTGATATCAGTAACAGTACATTCCAATACGTAAAACACTGTAGGCCTACAGCTCGATGGGGAGGATTTCCATATGTGGTAACTGGCGTATGGTGTTACGCTCATTTCGACTGATGCTCCTGTCTCGATGGGCATTAGTCTTAGGGTTAAGGGTAGGGTTAGGGTTAGGGAGGTAGGATTAGGGTTAGGGTTATATTGGTACGTTATTCGGAATTAAGGTACTGACTGTAGTTGTAGGAGTTACCACATATGGAAATCCTTCCGCTCGATGCATAAACTTAATCACATTGTACATCAAAATTAGGCCCAACATTTTTGCAGAGTGCAGATCTGTAAAGATATTTAATATACGTGAGAAATTTGAAAAGTAAAATTGTATCGAACCCTTTCCACAAAGACACTTTTTTTCTCTTATTCAGTATGAATCAAATCATAAATAACGGTTATGGCGTGTCTGTTGTGTTGGGAGGAACACCAAGTAAACATTCTGACACACCATAAAATGTTTAATCACAGATTAAGAGTTATCGTAAACTCTTGAAATGCCTAATCCTCAAAAAAAAAGTTAAATCGTTACACACCGTACTTTTCCAATAATTGAAACTTGTAAATGGCAGTATTCTGACACACCGATAAAATGTTTAATCATAGATTAAGAGTTATCGTAAACTCTTGAAATGCCTAATCCTCGAACAAAAATTAAATCGCTACACACCGTACTTTTCAAAATCACTGAAGCTTGTAAATGGCAATATTCTGACACACCGATTAAATGTTTAATCATAGATTAAGTTTAAGAGTTATCGTAAACTCTTGAAAGCCTAATCGTAGAAAAAAAAAATTAAATCGTTACACACCGTACTTTTCAAAATCACTTAAACTTGTAAATGGCAATATTCTGACACACCAATAAAATGTTTAATCATAGATTAAGAGTTATCGTAAACTCTAGAAAAGCCTAATCCTAGAAAAAAAAATTAAATCGTCACACACAGTACTTTTCAAAATCACTTCAGCTTGTAAATATTCTGACACACCGATAGAATGTATCCCATAGATTAAGAGTTGTCGTAAACTTTTGAAATGCCTATTCTTTAAAAAAAAAAAAAATTAAATTGTTATAATGTTATACACCATACTTTGAAACTTGGAAATGGCAACATTCTGACACCGATAAAATTTTAATCACAGATAAAGAGTTTTCGTAAACTCTTGAAATGTCTAATCCTAGAAATAAAAATTTAAATCATGACACACTGTTCTTTATAAAATCTGTGAAAGTTGGAAATGACAACATTCTGTAGTGACACACCGATAAAAGTTTTAATCACAGATTAAGAGTTATCGTAAACTCTTCAAATGCCTAATCCTAGAAATAAAAATTTAAATCATGACATACCGTACTCTACCAAATCTTTGAAAGTTGCGCGACCTTACAACATTCTGATACAATGATAAAATGTTATCACACAGATTTAGAGTTATTGTAAACTGTTGAAACGCCGAATCCTTGAACAAAAATTTTAACTCGTGACAAAACTTCAAAAGTGTCCAGGTCTAGACCTACCTGATATCTTTCATATATATTATAAGGTCCAATATTTCAGAAATTTGTAAAATCTGAAGAATCAGTGGTATGATGAAGTATATGTGTAATTGTGTTTTCTGACTGAGTCTAGCCTAGACACTAGTCCTTTCATCGTCATCTATCAAGCGCACAGAGAACTCTTTTTAGATCGCCATTGTTAAGCATCAAACTTATTCGATGTTATCACTGGAAGACCAGGAACATAAAAAATATTCAGATTGATGCAGTCTAATCATACATACCAGTTCTGAGACACACAAAACACAATGACAACATTCAGCAGAAAACAAACAAAACCCAAAACGCAGGGACGATGAAGATGGAAATGAGATGTATTCAAGTTTCGAAACAGGGATTTTGGTCAGCTGGGACTGTGATTACACGGGACCCTTCATACGAATTTCACGTCAGAAACCAAACTATTTTCTCTTAGTACAATGAAAACAGATTCGGTATACTATACATTATTGTTAAGAGCAGTACGGGAAGACATGCTGGTATCGCAGACTCGGCCAACTTTATCACAGTAAACAGCGGTCCAAGTTCAAAACGCTCCACGTAGAGTCAACAAAGAACGATTCAGTAAACAAAAATGGCCGACTTCTAAAGGGCGTGGGCTCGGAAAAGGGGCCATAACTCTAAAGGAGTCAAATTTTCAGGTGTATTAGTATTATTTCCCTTGAGCGATTTCCGAAGTACGGCTATTGTGAATATGATGAGATGACATTGATAAACAACAATGACAACGTCAACACCCTGTCATGTTCAGCTTTTGTAATCGAACATGCAATGCAACAATGCTAGCCTAGTTAGTCTAGATCTGTTGAATATCTTTAAAAAAAAGAAAAATCACATCTGCCTTAGGGTCTTAGAACATTTAAAATAAAAATAAGAGTTTTGCCACTAAAAGTACTGGTCAATGCTGTCAGGTTATTTGACTTAGATTCTTTGATGCCTTTGTTTGTTTCAGGATGTCTGGCCAGGAAGGAGAGTTAGTAGATTTGGCAGGAGCAACAGTAACCATGGATGCTTCTTTAGTTACAGGCCTGGCAAATGTTGGGGATGTGCATGTAGATGGAACCACTGCCATTATTCAGGGTAAGTCGAAAGTAGGATGAAGGATTTTCGGCTATCCCTGAGGACAGCACCACAATGGTGATGATACCGTTCATTTAGTCTTAGACAAGTCATGGAATTGGTAATGTCATTAGAGAAGACCGGATTTTCTTACTTTATTTGCTGTGACAAGGATTGTCCTTTTGCATTTGGTAACAACTATAGGTACCCCCTCCGCCTATTTATTTCCTGTTTTGATGTAATAGGGATTTTCGTTTTGCTTTGATATGCACTCCTCCACCCCTTTATTTTCTTCCATTTTTATTTTTCAAGGAATGATTGTGTATTAAAAAAAATTGCTAGTCTGATCTGTGTAAGTCAGGCATTATCCTTGAGTTTGAAACATTAGTAAGGATAATTTGCAAACGTAAGTCTGTTAGTGTACATCATCATATTTATTGCAGCCTGTCAAAATGAGGATTATGTCACTTTTTGGCTGAACCAGGTTATTGGTATGGCATTGAAGTTAAAGCATGATGTTTGTTCTTGCATCAGGTGAAGATATTTTGGCCTAACATCAGTCTGGCCCAAGATAAAGTGTTTGAAGTAGAAAGGCGTTGTCTTATGCAATGTAACACAATTGAAAAATAATTTTACACTATGTAGTTTATGTAATATTCCTCACAAAATCTCAGTTCTGTCCACAAGTACTGGCTGTTTAACTATAAAATCAGTGTTTTCGTGTAAGAAATGATTTTATTCATCTTCAGTTAATGAAAATCAAATATCAGATGGCCCCAGTCATCTTTAGACTTGCTATCTCAGTTCCTAGTTAAGAGACAAAAGCTTCATTTTGACTGGCTGCCAGACATATGTGAACAGATGGGTATATAGGCAGCAAGACTTTTCAGAAATTTCATCAGAGCTGCAACAGTGCTTTGCTTTGCATACCGGCATTATGGAGATTATGTTCAATTTTTTTTTGTGAGGGCATTTGCTGCATACTTAATATATGTACCAGTTGGGAAAGTAATCTTTCATTATCTTGCCAGAAAATTGTGTGGATCCTGACAGAAAAAGGTTGCGACTTGACAGTGATGGGGATCTTGATCTTAACCCAGACCATTCATTCAAGGTAAGATCTGAATGGAGTCAGTATTTTCTCAGTACAGTCGACTCCGCTTAATTGCCCTCCGCTTAATCGCCTTTTTTGCTTAATCGCCTCGTTTCCCAGGAAACTGAATATTTTCTATATAAAAGTCACTGGATAATCGCCTCTCACTTCGGATAATTGACCACTCTTCAGCGCCCGCGAATTCAAAGATCAGCGGTTGAAGGGTTACAGTTGACAAACAAATAATGTACACAGATGGTTTAAACGACGGATGGCAGACCGGTTGACTGAGTGACAGCTGCCACCTCGAAATAGGTGTGATAAACCTTTCCTCCCCACCTCCTCCTCCTTGTCCCCATTCGTCCCACGCCGCATCACCACCGTCGCTCGTCTGATAATGCTAATGCGCCGAAAGCCGTAGAGTCACCAGCCCACTTGCGGCCACGAGCGAACTTCCCTTTACATTAGCTCCACTATCACACCTAGAATGTTTTTTGTTGGCCGCCTTTACATTAGCTCCACTATCACACCTAGAACGTTTTTTGTTGGCCGCACCTAGGACGTGTGAAGATAACTGTGGATTGAAAGTGGCGAGAGGCACTCACTGTTGTTATTTATGCCAGAAATTAATAAAATGTTGTCAGGAAAAATGGCCAAGGTGTGGCCACCTGGCCGAGGTGCGGTCACTGGTAAGCCCTAAGTGCGGCCATCTGTCCTAGATGCGACTGAAAGCATGACCTAAGTACGGCTGTATGTAAATGTACAGGAAAACAAGCCCACAGATGAACAAATTGAGAACAAATGAATACAGGCAGTACAAAGACCTTTTCATAACTCAGAGATGAACCTTTATGCAACTTTACTCAGAAAATATGTATTCTAAATCTGCACAAAACGATACTCAGAAAAAAACAACATACACTATTTTCAGTTTCCAAAAAGGAAAAACAACGATCCTCAGTGTTACACAAACCAGAGCTGCCAATCAGTACGAAATTTTCATAGGAGAATGTGACCTCAGTACGAAAATGCGATTCATACTCTTCAAAATCCGAAAATCGACTGACAGTATGAAAAAGAATACTGTGAATGTCTTCTGCAATGAACTCGGGCGCTTAAAGAGCTTTCTTGTACTGAAAATCATCTTGTACAGTACAGTATACATACTGGTATTCCGTTATGCCATAGAGCAATATCGATGCTGACGCGTGTTTCTTCTTAGTTTCGCTTTCACCGGCACCGTTTGGCGTGTATGTTAGGCCTATTTCTTGGCCGCATATCGGAAGTGCTAGATCCAGAAGAAGTTTAGTTGAAACTAGCAGTCTCTTACAAAGATACCAGTAATGGTAACCAGCCACAGGAGGCTTTATGCTATTGTTCAACTGATCTCCAGACAACATTGCGGCGTTTTGGGCTTTACTTTGATGCCCGATGAATCCAGTCAAGCATATGTATTGTGCCATATCCAGAGTGCCTATACATTAAAATAATAATTGAAATAAAATTGAACTTGAACTTGAACATTACCTGTGTAGGCTATATAATATTTCATTTGGTCTATTAGTGTATACTATAGACCCTCAAAGCATTAGAATACCTACATCTGGGATGAGCATAGTGTACTATAGTGTTGGCTTCCGGGTCAAGGTTAATGATCTTTACTGTACTACTAGATCTAGTGGGCCTGAAAGCGCCGGCTTTCAAAGTCCCAGTTTGGAAAGTTTAGGGCTAGCTCTAGATGGATTTCTCTTTCCTGCGATTTTTGCTTTATGTGTGGCCGCACCAAGCCCAACATAAAATTTAGCCTGGCCTGGATGCAGCCAGCCCCGTACCTCCCCAATTTGCCTTATAATCATCTCGTTCTATCCACCATATTAAACTTTAAACATATTAAGACATACCCACAACAAAACCACAGCAATAAATTAATGTATAAATGAGAAGAAATGTTTTGAGTCAATCTACTTGAAAATTTCATTGGAGTCTATTTTACAAAGGGCAAACCAAAATTTGCCGCCTCTTCCACTCTAACGGTAGAAGATGTACCGGATATAACCAAAACACGTTCTATTGAACTAACGGAAGTTACTCTGAAAATTTTGTGTGAATACAGTCCATTTGAGTTCTAGTTCTGTAAAGTGGCCGCACCTTGGCCTGGCTGCTAGGTGGGCAGGTGAAGCTATAGTCTCCCCCCGCACACCTTGATTGCAACTGTCTGGTGAATTTCGGTTAGATCAGAGAACGTGTCATGTGGATGAACGGTCTATCCCGACCATGCCATCCTAATCCTTATTGTCTGCTGGGTTACTGCGATGTGGCCAATCAGCGAGACCGCGGAGATCAAACATTTTGTGCGCTACAACACCGTCAAACTCGAGTCTGTCCTGAGACTGGCGACGAGGTGTCAATGCACGATATCAAACCACGACATCAAAGAAATTTAACCTCATTACCAAAAATATGGCCGAAATTACCTTCTACGCTTAATCGCTTCTCCGCTTAATCGCCCACTTTTTCCGTGATCCCGAGGAAGGGCGATTAAGCGGAGTTGACTGTATTTGCTTCAAGTCTTATGAGTTGGGAGAGACAATCCCTCCTTGTCACAAATTTATGAGGAGGAACAAGGGATGGGATTTCAGTTTCTCTCCCATTTTAGCCCTACTTTCTCTCTAGAAGTGCCAAGATTCTGTTTCTTTTTCCATTGCAGAATGCCGAAAGATGTATTGCTAAACATTACACATTGCTATTTGAGTATTTCCTTGCCTAGTGTTGATCTGCTTTCTGAATAATGCGCAGCTATAATGATGCAGCTTAGATTCAGATATCAGTTTTTCTCTCTTACCTTACTCCTTTCAGAACCCCTATGGCTGAAGAAAGTGATACATACTGCAACCCAACTTTTTTTTTTTGAGGGTACAAGAAATTGTAGAAACTAAAATATTGTTCACATCCATCATCCCTTGGCCTTACCCTGTCCTGGGAAAACTTCGAGATTATATCATATGATAGTTTTATCATTTGGTGTTTTGCTAGTGAATTTAAAGCTTGGCTGCTTTGCTTTCAGCAAATCCTGTTTAGCATCAACAAAGCGATTTGTATGCGGCTTGACAATATGGATGCCAAGATTGATATGCTGACAACTCGCACCAAAACAGTGGAAGACAAACTGGATCAGTTGCTTGGATGGTCAAGGACTGTCAATGCCAACAGTGGACTGGCCACTTCAGCCTCTCGGAAAGGGTATTGTTTACAAAAATTTTTAATTCTTTTATGTTCCATTGCAAGCTCAATCAAACAGTGCAAGCTTGATCTTTGCAATGATTTTGAGATCACACATTTACAGTACAGTTTAGGCATCAGGTAGGGCCAGAAAAAAATAATGTGACCATTTTATGTATCTACAATTACATTCTTTGGATCATTATGGTACAGATAGGTAAGCAGACTACAAAGTGCAATTAACTTTGGTTGATTGTCAGTCTTTAGAAGCAGTAAGAGTAACTTTGTGAATTAATTGTTCATGATAACTAGTATATGAAGTGGCTTTAATAAATCTAGGCAGCCTTGTCATTATCAGTGTTTTCTCCAGACTGCATGATTAGCCCCTTAAATTTCAAAATCCTCCCAAAAATTCATTGAATGCATGCTGCTCTCCCTGTCTGTCTTGCACTTGAATTCTGAAAAAATTACAAATTCCTCTCAAATTTTAATTTATGACAAGGGCTAATATCATTCCCACCTGGAGAGAAGACTATTTTTCTGGAAGACATTAATTTGATTAATATAGATAGGTAAGTAAATGGTAAACATCAGTGGACATAGGACATAAATGAACTTAACATCGACTCTTAGCTGATTGTCAGTCTTTAGAAACAATAAGAATTACTGTGTGAATGAATGTTCAATATGATAATTCTGTTTCTGTTACAGGGCAGTGATTGTGGGGTTACCTCAGACCAAGACAGAAGCTGGTGAGTTTTAAGTAACACATTGCACATGTGTATTACCAGTATTCAATATGCAAATTCCTCTACAGACAGAAATGAACATTGTGTTGTTTTTCAAGGACAGATTTATCCTTTGACTTAAGATATTTATGTGTATTTTAGAGTTTCAGTGCTTATTCATACGTGTTTCTAAACTGTATCATACACTGCCTTAAACATCTCTATATCTCCAGTAACAAAGGACTCAGTCATACTGAAAGGACAATTCCATTACAGATGCTTTTCACAAGGGATGTAACTCTAGATGTACAATTTAATTGACTTTTTTTACTTTCTTATCCATGTTGAAGTTACAAGGAAAAAATGGTAATAGCCTGTCTTAGTATTGTGATGGTAGAAGGTGAGTGTTTAACTTAGTTTGCACCTTAACATGCAAATTTATGAAAATCTGCTGTTAATTTGTGGCATCAGCAAAAGGATGGAAACGGTGAGAACTGTTGTAATGCATTTAATTAAATGTCATGGCAGTTTGAGTTACAAAATTATGAAATTGTTGATGATATTCATGTTCAACAATAGGCATTTGTATGCTTTTTTTAAAGATATTATTTTAAATTTCAGTTATTTCATTTCTATTTTTTAGGTGAAATCAGTGCAATGGAGAGCCCAATCTCAAATTTAGGCCCAAATGTCACATTGATAACACTGAACACAGAAGGTAAGCTTAGAAGTTAGAAATGCCCTAGCTACTTTAAGAATTATACTATTATAGGTTGTTGTTGTTTTATGCACATTTTATGTAATCTGGCTAAGAAATGCTATCAGGAAATGGAAAGATACATTTGATGGTGACACTTGCTCATAAGATTCAGATATTAAATATAGGGTTCTGGTACATTCTTTGTAACAGTATGAAAATTGAAATAACTATCTTATACAATTTTGTTCCTGTTTTACTCACATGTTATAACTGCACATATGAGGATATTCTGAAACTGTTTTCAGCATCTTCTTGTACAAACATGCAGAAAAAAGGAGAATAAAGTTGTTCTGTATGCATCATTTTGGTGTAGTATAAGACAACAGGCATGTGTCACTGAGACCTAATGGGGGTTCTGCAAAAAAAAAAAAATGAATGGAAACTGTAGAAACTGAATAGCTGGATTTTACTTAACTTTGTTGTTGAACATCAGAGATAAATAATATTGTTTTTCAAACTCTTCAGAAAGTTTTTTTTGTAATGTTCTCCAGAGGACTTCCCCAGTGGTACTTGGCTTGGAGATGAACACAATCCAGAAATGAGAGTTAGGGTACCCATCACACCAAGGTAAGTTCGAATAGTTATGAGCAGATGCATAGAAGATGCTTTTTTTCCTGAAAGTAGGACACGCACATCAAAAATAATTTTTCGTTTTTCAATATTTTCTCTCTCTAGAAATTATGTATGGTGCCCACCGAGTCAATTTTGCAAAGAAAGAGCATCGTTCTGTTACTGTGCGCGTATGTAATATTACGCAATAAGGAGAGCTAGAGTTACCAGGTTTGGCTCTTGCGTCCAGAATTATTTCCCTTCCCCGATCAGCAGAAGTCTGTGGAAAAAACGCTGACGTCACTTACGTTCCAGCAGCTTCAGACACCTATACCTGACACTGTATTATTCAGCATTTAATTAAGATTCTTGTCATCCAAATTCAAACGTAAAGTTTGATAGTGTAAGCCAGAAAAAGTATTCTGCATTTTTATTGCCTCAGCATGATTTTGTTTGGCATATCTACTGTTCACAGATGAATTAAAACATTCATACCAACGTGCTATCACTCGTCCGCAGAGCACTGGCTAGATAGCTTGGCCATGTGGCAGGAACGTATTTGACGTAAGCTTATGGCCGCCACGCGTGCAGTGGTTATAACAATGGGAACTTTGGATAATGTAACCCTGTGGGTTATCTGGGGCCAGCAGAGGCGTTATATCATTATGACAGACACTTGAAAGACTGTTTTATTGGAGTACAGTGAAACCTCGCTATACCGCCACCCGTTATACCGCCATTCCCGCATACCGCCAGCTTTTCGCCGTGGAACGGATCTGACACCTATACAAAGTCACTAAAAATCTCGTTATACCGCCATCCGCCAACAGTTTAACTGTTACATTCATAACTTGAGTATAGTAAATATTGCTCGTTAACCCGCCAACGTAAATTTAACTCCCACTTTCCACTCCCACCTCTACCTAAATCCAGCTAACAGACGGAACATCTCTTGGCGCCACAGTCTGTGCTTGTTACTCAAACACCAATCCTACTACACACTCTTCGCTGTTTGGATGCGAAGTCCTGATAGGCCTACTGATTAGGCATGCAGTGGGAAAGGCGGGTCACAGTTCAATCTCCTCTCGCTCAATTAGGTCTAGAGAATTTGCCAAATCAACGTTTAAGCACGAGCGAGGTGATGCTTCAACAGGTTCGCACCGGTCGCGGGGTACGGTGCAAACAGCACACATTGATCTATGACGTAGGCCTAGCGCTCGTGTGATTCTCCGACCCGGATGTGTAATGTGTAGTAGTCAACTTCTTTTCTTATCATTCTCCAGCTTGACACATACGCTTCCAATCCTTAGTTCTTGCTTGTTTTTAATTTTAACTCTATTGTTTTAAAATCAACTCAAGTCCTTAAACACAAAGAACAACAACAACAACAAAAAATACAAATGAAAGCAATGTAAACTTCAAAATGACAACGAAGGTTTATGTCTAGTGGAGAGATAAGGCAGATAACTGCATTATTTTAGACATGTTAGCCAGTCCAATGTTGGTAAATTACTTATTTCCCTTGTTCTACATGGCATTTTCGTTGTACCGCCATTCTCGTTATACCGCCACTTTTCTGTCTGCCCCTTACTTGGCGGTATAACGAGGTTTCAGTGTAATAGGGTATCGTAGGATTTAAAATGGTCTGTAGGACAGTGCAGTCTTCCTTGAATTTATTTAGACTATGTTTTATATTGGAAATATAAATTCATTGAGTCACTTTTACAAACAAGACAGAATGACGTGAAGAGTGTGTGGAAAAATTTTTGGTTTGTATTCTGTTCATATGCCTTGAAATTTGTAGAGAACTGTGTTTTAGGTAAAATACAGGATGTTGAGTTTCGTCTCTTTTTAGTGTGTACTTATGAGAAGGTTTTGAGAATGATACGGGTAGCAGGATATGATTGGAGACAGTATTGAAATACTTATATATGAATCTTATATTTTGTCCACACACTTGCATGTCCACTGTCACTTTTGATCTGTGGGAACCCCCTCCGCTTTTTTTTTTTAACAATAATAATGCAGTTTATAAGTTTTGTAACCTAGCTGAATCCCACTTATGTGATTTCATACAATTATAATCCGAGTAGGCTTGATTATAATAGGACTTTCTCAGTTCAGTGCGGAACATAGAGTGTCGCTGCCATTTAAAGGTGCTGATCATTAGCATTCTTATGATATACTCCATTGCCTGTAGCTAGCTACCTAGTTTACAGATGGGTGGAGTGGGGAAAATATGGATAAATGGGAGAACATCATGTTGGAAAGTTATTCTTGCATATCAAAACAAGCTGTAAATGTAATGAAAGTTCGTATGGCATGAGTACCAATATGATATATGTTTCTTTTGCAAATTGCAGTGACCTTCTTCATGTTCATTCGAACTGCCGCACTCCTGAAAAAATGGCTTTGACTCTGCTGGACTATCTGTTTGACCGAGATACACAGGCAGCATCCAACTTATCTGGGCAGGGAAAACATGGGAAGAAGCAGCTGGATCCACTCATGATATATGGTATTAGATGTAAGTGCAAATTTGCTGTCTGACCCCCTTATCTCCACTCTCCTGGAAGTAGTTGAGAGACAGAAAAGCAGAATTATCTGGAAATCCTCTGAAATTCATAATAGTCTACAAAAATATTCTGAGGAATTAAATAATTGATAGAAAAATGCATAAGTTTTTGTGACTGACGTTGTAATGGAAATTGATCTCCATGTGGGTCCTTAGATGTATGTGAACTGTGCTTCAAAAAAATATTAAATTATTCAGGAAAGTTATTTCTAATTTGAGGCATTCAGCAAAGTTCCTCTGGCACACATCTTGTGAATTTCCATTAAGCTGATATGGTGAATGATTGTAATGGGCAGAGAGAAAGTTACCTGTCAAAATTATCTAGCAGCTTTCCTGTAGGGATGTTTAAGCCAATGATTTACCAGTGGATCATGTTTAAGAAATTGAGCATTTCTTTGCATCAACAAATGCTTATAAGTAGCTATCTAAAGACATTCCTAATTAGCTCAACATGACTTTATGTTGTGAATTTTGCTCTTTGTTCATAATTTCCCCAGCAAATCCAGTCTGAAAAATTTGAATTATTTTTCAGGTCACCTCATTCACAGATTTAATATAGCAGAGGGGGACTGGCATCGTATTAAACAAAATATAGATTCCAAATGTCGAACTGCTTGGCGACGGCGACAGCGAGGCATGCCATTAACGGTGAAAGCTTTTAGAGGCAAGGCTCCACCATCCTATGTGAACATTGGAAATCATATGGGAGATCTGAGTGGAGGCAGTGATGAAGATTCATTGAGTCAGGAGGATGGGGAGCTTCACATTCATCAGGTACTTTTGTTTGTGACTTTCACAGTCTAATTCTTCTAATTTCTAATGATGCATTCTGAGGCGAATAGTCAGTAATTGCTACATTGAGACGGTTGAGTGTGCCCCTTGGAAATTCCTTTTATATCCTTGATATAGAACCTCATCAGCCAATACCTGTGCTGTTAATCAGTGGTGGTTCGTGATTCTGTTTACATGTTCGTCTTATCTCTAAAGGTCAGGTCAGAAATTGCATTAAATTCGATTTGCCTGCATTTTTCCCCATGAATTTAAAAAAAAAAAAATGAAAATACAACTTTTATTTACCCCATAGGGAAATTGGTTTACAGTGTCATGCAGTGTTATGCATTTCATTCATAATACATACTCATATTACACATTATAATGAAACTACACAATTGTCTAAGTGTTTAGAATTATTATTGTCATTACATTACTTGCTGTTCATAGTAGTGATGTGCTTTTTCTCCACTCTTAAATGTTTGTTGTCAAGATTTGCTTTTACCTGACAAGTTTTAGAATATAATTATAGAAGTGCAATGGTATGTTTGTTCTTTCTTCTAATTTGTGCAGCCCCTGGTCTAACGAGCATGTTTGTTGAGTTTTAGATTACATAATTATGGTCCACCAAATGCTGACTTCCATTCTGATTGAAAACATATTTAAAACACCGCAACTTAGTACTGTCATATTTCGATACATTATGCTCCAATATGGTCTCAAGTCTTTAAGCGTAAAATTTGTCAGATCAAGCATGTTTATACTCAATGTTTCACAAGCCCCTGTGGCTTTTGTACCAATATTCTTGACCCCAAAGGTTGGATGTCCAGAGTACCGTCCATCAGACGGGCACCTTGCCATCTTACTTGCTCTGTATTAGGTATTCTTGTCTCATCCTCAGCAGGCGTCGGAGGCAGACATCCAGGCAGCTCTGGCCATGCAGGGTGAGGGTCTCCAGGCAGGGGAGATTCAGATATTGCACGCCACACCTGAACAGATTTCACAGTTGCAGCATGCTCAGCATATACAAATTTTGTCAGGGGATCAGGTCATAGGGGTGAGTTTCTTTCATTCTTTTTGCATAGATGAAAATTCTCATCAGCTTTTTAATTGCTTTCCACTGAAATGATTAGTCAACTCTCTCAACAGCTCAAAGAGAAATTTCCTCAGAAATTGTCACCCTCTTTAATACATAGCCCTTTCAATATGTTTTTGTGCAAAAAGAATGCGATTAGGTTATAGCATAGATGGCATTTGGCATTCCTCGCGATCTCATATTCCCTGCTGTCTCAGGGCTCAGCTCTGATCCCATAAATTTACCTCATGATCCTAAATATCTTATAATCTGAAGAACAAGCAGGTCCCCTGGAATTGAGACAGTGAGGTTTTATTATATATTGTGGTGGCACACCATATCACCACTGGGAATTAACACTGTAGTAAGTCCAGTAATGATGTGAAGGACTTACTTTTGCGGGAGGCATTAGATACACACTGTATTAAGTGAGTGATTATATGTGTTGTATAACATACTGAGAATTTTCAGCTTTGGCATAAGCAGTACATCAAAGTTTTCTCCTATTTTGCTTTCCACGTTTTCACTCATGCTTTTGTTTATATGGGAGAGAGAGGCAAAGTGGAGGAGTGAAACAGATTGAGAGTGAGAGATTGACAAGGAGAGAGATTAAATGCAACATCAAGAGACAGTTTTAGAGCGATAGGGAGTGTGAATGTACAGTCAAAAGAGACGAAATGAAGGAGACAATGCACAAATTCTCATTATTTCTTTTTATCCATAAGCTAAATTCCATTACAAATTTTTTCATCAGTTTTCTTTAACTGTTGCTTCATTTGTGTTACATCTCACAGCAAATCCAGCACAGTGACATGATGGGGGAGGGAATTCAGGTGGCCACCATGACAACAGATGCAGGAGAAGTCTTACACATACAACAGAACGTGGCTGTTGCTGGGGCAGCAGGGGCAGAAACAGACGTCTCCCAATGACAATTAGCCCTGCCTTGATAGGCAGCTGTGGAAAATTATACAACTTGTATGAATGTTGGGAGTACAAATGGCACTTGCCAAGTGTGATGCCAAAGTTGGGCGGGGCAGCTCAGGGCAAGTTTACAACTTATGTGAATGTTGCAGCATGGATGGCACTCACCAAGTGTAGGGCCTGTATGGGTTCAGAATTCAGAGTGAATGAGAAAGCTGCATTGTAAACCACAAATGGCATTGTGCAGCATATTTATTGTCTATTGAAAGACAGATTTAAAGGAAAACGTGGTTTTCAAAATAACTATGTCTTATTGTTTGCTACCAGGCATAGGTGCCATGCTTAATGGTGGCCCTGCTGGTGTAGATACATTGGTGAATGAAAAAAAAATATACAACTTTGAATCACGAGAAGTATTAGTCCATTCAGTTCTTATGTAAGTATGTTGTTTTATTGGTGGTAAAAGTGGGCGGTATGAAGTAGCATGAAAACAGCTATATTTATAAGTGTGAAATAGGGCATAAAAATTGTGTGTTGACATTTACTGGTACAGAATGAAATGAGGCATGAATAATGTGAACATATTTACAGGTATGAAATGAGTTAAAAGACCTGTGACTGTGAATATTACAGTGCAGTGAAACTGCTCATCTGATGAATTCATGAAGTAGCTTTAAAATTGTTGTACTATTCCTTCATGTCTCAAGCTATTTTATCAAATGTCCATTTACTGTAGTATTTTTTGTTACTACTTTAAGAGACACATATAGAAGATCTTTTGCATTCCAGTATAATAATAGGTCATGATAAAGTTAAATTTGTTGGGGTTTGTGTGACTTTTTTTTGTTTGTCTGAATTAGGGTATTGAGGTGCCTCATGCATGATTTTGGCTTTGTTATTTCTTACTGGTTTTAAGATGAAATTGTTGGGTAGAATTTTGGCATCAGTGTTGCCAAAACAACAACCATAAGACCTGTTATTTTATCACTTTTAAAACTTTCAAGAGATTCATTTTACATGCACAGTGTGCTGTGAGATAAAAAATTGTTGGACCCCGTGACATGTGGACTGTGGGCCTTTTGGAAATTGTTAAGTGGAGGTTCTGCAAGAAATAGGGAAGGTTTTAAACAGAATGGCTCAGGCTGTAGTTAAGTAGTTTTGTAGAGAACATATTACGTTGCATGGTTCCTGGGTAAGCTTGTGGTGCAGATTGTGGGCTGCATTCCCACACCTACAGAACAGCTGATAAGATTGATTTGTCACTTGAAGTTTTTGTCTGTGTTCTAAGATAGAGAGTTAATTCACTGAATACTGGCCAGTTTCTGCTGAGCTGCTTAGTGCGACTGGGTTTAAGATGGTTAACTGTACCTTGGATGTGGATGAATGTAACTGAAAACTGAATGTTTGAGCAGACCTGTAACATCATTCATCTCCAGTGAGTTAGTAAAGACATATTTATCATTCGACAAAATTTTTACACAATAGCTTCTATTGAATTACTTATTGCTTATCTTGTGGCCTAATGGAGTTTATGGAAATGAAGGTTAAAGCCACTTGCATGTTTAACGTCAGCTATCATACTCTCTACTGTAGACAGTATCAGAAACCATGGTGACTGGCTTTTTTCCTGATCATTTCAAGGGAAGTACTAAGTAGTTTTTAAAAATTTCTGAGAACCCTGCTGATTTTTATGGAAACTTATGTGAAAGACCACAGGTTCAGAATTCTATGCATGTTGAAATCACTGTTGTTCTTGATGGAAGAAAATGTGTTTCACATCAGAACGTTTTCAGATGATGCAGAGATGAGAGTTATTTTCTTCTTCAGCCTTTTATGAATAATATCAATATCAAATATCAGTTAGAATCAGAGAAGGAAAATAAAATTGGGAAATTGTTTTACAGCACTGTTAGGAAGAGAGAGATCAACTGGAAACTGGGGCTTTGTTAACCATGAACTTCCCAAAGCCAAGCTAAGAGAACATCCATATAATAACTTTAAATGACAAATTAACTCCTATCACAAAATTGCCTATTTCTCAGGTCACAAGCCATCAATCAACATGAAATAATTTTTTTCTTTTAGAAAAATGATTAACCTTTCTAATGATACCACTTGCACACACATTTTCATACCACATGTAGGTTTAAAAATATCATCAAAGATGAAAAATTGTGTAACTGTAAACGTACCATTTTTTCATGGATTAACATGAAAAATAATCCGTATTTTAATTGTTCATGAAATTGTGCAAAGCACAGTTCATCAATAGATGTGTACTGCAAAGAACACATCCAAACACAGTCTCTGGTCTCTTGTTTGACTGAGTTCTAACATTTTTGTGGTGACACTGAACACACTGTTTTTTACAGCTTGGCAGACTTCAAAACAACGCTGTGTGCAAAAATTTAATTGTATTTCGGTTTAGTGGAAAGGAAACAGGAGTAGAACTTTTGTATTTTCTAATCAGGTGTTCCAACCTATTGTAGACCAACATTTTAAGGTCCAAACATACGATGGTTTACTATACCCCTATAGTGGGCTATACGGGAAAAAATGGTAGCGAGTGATGCCAGGGGATACGAGAAGTTTGTGGTTAATGAAGTGTGAGGTTATTTTAATTGTTTATAGAGGGTGATAACATACAATTTTTTGTTATCTTTTGCCTGGGGTATCTACTGTTTCTTTTGTAAAAGTGGGTAGATATTCATGTACTTGTATAAATCAGGAAAGTTACAATTATACAGACAAGGTTTCACCAGTGATCACTCATTGTCATGCCTTTGTTTCTGTTTAATACATGTTTTTGTATTCTCATTTCATTCAAAAACAAGAACTCTCTGCTTACTGCATTCATGTAGCCCATTAGTTAAGTAGCGCCCGCCTATGTTTTCTTGATGCACAAAGTATTTGCAACTTTTTTTTTTTTGGTTACTGTTGTTATATGTGCAAGATTTTGACTCAGCTATGTCCAACAGATATTAATAATGTACACTTCTTGTTGTGCTTTTCATTCTCTGAATCTTCCCACAGAGAGTATTAATTTGTATATCACAGTCACAAATATGACAATGAACCTTTGTATGTAATGTATATAATTTGTCACTCTGTTATCTGAAGTGATACCAATAAAAATGATGTATCTTGTTTTTAGATATTTGGTGGTTGTTTTTTTGTTGTTGTTATTGTTGTTTTTATTGTGAATGAGGGGCATAAAATATGACTAGGTCAAGTGCACCAGATAATTCACTTGAGCACACTTAAAATGAAATTCACAGGGCCCTCTAACTTCTTTGAACCCACTGCAAAGTAATTACTTGTGAAGGCTTTAAAGAGCACTTCGTGGTGGGAATACAACATGTTCCTTAATGCACATTATCCTGGAAAGCTGCTAGAGAGATAATATTTTGATAAAAATGTATAGTTTCACTCATCTTTATACCCAGCAAATTTTGCTCTACATTCAAGTGAGACTTGGGAGACGTTGACTTTGAGGCAAGACAGGGATGGAAGTTATTTGCATGGGACAGATGGCTGATTTATTGCACGAGAGTGAAAAGCTTTCATTAAAAAAAAAAAAAAAGTTGGCAGTAGAGGATTGAGAAATGTTTCACAACAAACATGGTTCCTGGATTAATGTAAGTCACAATTTGTTATGGACATAAAAAAATCCAAGAAAATATCCGGACTTAACAAAATCTTTCATAATATTATCTACTTTCATATTAAGGGTTTGCTCAATAAATGCGTTCCTGTGTTAGTGTGTACATGTTATGTGATTTGCCACATTGGTGACAGTAGTCTGTTTGATAGGAGGGAGATATCATCAAAATAACATGTACATAGTCCGGCATCTTCTTCCTTACCACCTTCCTCACTCATTTGAGCGCTGAACTAGCACGTCTCGCCTGACAAATGACGTAAAGACAACCTTTACAATTTTTTTCTAAACTCTTCTTTCCTTCAACCAGACACCATTCTTCTACTCCATCTAGCAGATGTACACCTATGCTATCTAGCCAGTCAGTGAAAGGAGTGGAGACTGAGGAGCAGCCCACCTGGCTGAAGTGATCAACATAGTCCGTTTATCCTGTATCTCAGGAGAGATAAAGAGCTCGCTGGTGTTCTTAGCCTAGGAGTAGAGTCGGGAATTGGAACTCTTTCATCATTCCCTTTTGCGGTTATATTTGGCAAGTCGTTGGACTGCCCTTCACCTTTGCGGATATCTTTGGCACGGTTCGGTAATTTTCGACTGCTAACGAGTGTTTATTATCACCACTCCAAAATGGCGAACGGGATGCCGAGGTCTGGAGCGTTCGAGGTGTTTATTCGTCAGCAGTGGTGTCCTGTTAGTGTTGTTTTGAATGAAGAGTCTTTGACATTGACGCTCACGGAAAATCCTGATCAAGCTAATGCAGCAAATGGATCCGTGGATGCAGGTCACGGTTTGGCGAATGGGAACGCCGAACTGCCGGAGTCCATAACGGGACAGAAGCGTATTGTGAAGGTAAAAAAGAAAGAGTTACGACTTCGCATTGGATACGCCGTTGTTATTGAGAAAGCAATGGCATCTGCAGTTTTAGACGAACCAGATTACATATTTAATGCATCAGTAATAGGTTCTATAAAACACTGTAGTTCATCAGTGACTTACAAAAGCGGGTAGGTGGAGGGTGTAATGCCGGGGACCTTTGTGCCCCCTGCCTCTCCCCAGCATACTAGACTAGATTAGGTGGAAAGAGAGATTTGAGGGCGACTCTCCCAACAAAAAGTTCAGAAAGTTCTGCTTCTCCTGCATGTTATAAAGGCACAGTCACTCGCATCACTGCTAAAGAGAAATTTCATCTAACAGAGTGAAAAAAAAATAAAATGCCATGTAGAATCTAGATTTGAAATTAGTAGCACTAAGCAGCAGCAGTTAGTTCCAGCTATCTGCAGGGATAGGACCACTCTTGCTTTAATACAGTTCATTAAGTCACAGAATAGCCACTATTCATGCAGTCACAGATTAGCCACTAAATCGGTCCTATTCTTGTATTACTCCTCAGTTCTTTATATATTTAGCGCACATTACACTGATTAGATTACAATTGGNAAGTGGATTAGCTAAGATGGCTACCCCCTGTTGATGGTACATTGATTCAGTCGGACATCTTGTAAGATGGTGGACATCACGTATATCCGGATAGTACCAGATATGTGTAGCCAACATGCCAGGTTGTCAGTTTCTTTGTAAATAGAAGGAGAGTGTGTGCCGATATGAAATAGTGTGAAGGTGTTCGCAAATCGTGACGTTCGCAATCGATGACACTACTCTAGGTGGAAAGAGAGATTTGAGGGCGACTCTTCCAACAAAAAGTTCAGAAAGTTCTGCTTCTCCTGCATGTTATAAAGGCACAGTCACTCACATCACTGCTAAAGAGAAATTTCATCTAACAGAGTGGAAAAAAAATAAAATGCCATGTAGAATCTAGATTTGAAATTAGTAGCACTAAGCAGCAGCAGTTAGTTCCAGCTATCTGCAGGGATAGGACCACTCTTGCTTTAATACAGTTCATTAAGTCACAGAATAGCCACTATTCATGCAGTCACAGATTAGCCACTAAATCGGTCCTATTCTTGTATTACTCCTCAGTTCTTTATATATTTAGCGCACATTACACTGATTAGATTACAATTGGTTATTGTCTCCTACATAACCAGTCGTATATCAAGACGGTCAGCAAGTGTATTCAATCAACCATTGTATTTCCCAGGTCAGCACCAAGACACAAGCATAAATAACATATTTACTAAAATATTTCTTTTCTCTATTTCAGGTTATAAAAGAAGAGCAGCATGGCCTGGGTATTAGCATCAAAGGAGGCAAGGAGAATCGCATGCCTATCCTCATTTCTAAAATCTTCAAGAACATGGCTGCTGACAAAACAGAGAAGCTGTATGTTGGAGACGCCATTTTGTCAGTGAATGGAGAAGACTTGAGAGATGCTACACATGATGATGCAGTGAAAGCCCTGAAAAAGGCTGGGAAAGTGGTAGAAATGGAAGGTACATGGTCTATTTAGTTTTATTATATGCATAAGTATTTGTTGATTTCACAGTCAGTCACCCCGCCCCTTTAAGTGGTGCCCCGATGTTTGTTTCGAGGCTGAATAAAAGTTATTTATTGCCCTTTGTGAACCAAGTATCTTATATGGCCGTGATGATGAAAATCCATGCCCTTATTTAATAACAAAGCAATATTAGACATATCAGCCCTCAAACTCATTAATGAAAGCACTTCCTTTCTCTCACCAGTGAAATATTTAAGGGAAGTGACCCCATACTTTCGCAAGTCTTCTCCTCTCAACGAACTGGGCTGGGGAACACAAGACTCAGCTCAGAAAGAAGGTGCTAAAGCCAGCTGGTCCGAGACCAAGACCTTGCCTTTGAAAATGTGCTACCTGTGCCGGAACTTGACCTTCCCAGATGCTGAAAAGAGAACTCTGGAGTTACATTCTCCTGATGGCAAAGGGATTTGTACGCTTCGCTTCCCAGATCCACCAACAGCCTCTGATTGGTTCAATGCCATCCACTCAAATGTCATGATGCTCACTAAACAATCCATTGAAGATGCAAATGAAATGCTCCGTTCAGCACCCAACCAGCATGAAATAAGACATATGGGCTGGTTGGCAGAACAGGTAAGATATAATAATAGTGCTGTAATGACATTGTGCATGATTCCAATCTTCAGTCGTGTCCAGTGATCCCACACTGATGAATGAGCCCTTGGAATTCATCTTTCCCTACAGCTAAAAAAAGCTTTCCACATGTCTAAACTAGGCCAGCCAATTCCCACATTGTTATTTTGCAGCTTGTTTTCTAGTTGCAACACTTGTTTACCAGTAACTATAATTATTACTGAGTCATTCACAGTTGCATGCCTTATTCTCACACCATGGCAAATATGGGACTATTTGTTCTGGCTGGCTGTTTCTGAAAGATGAAAAAAGGGGTAATGGGGAGAGTCATAAGTCTGTACTCTGTTTCAGTACCAGAGTCAGTTCCTTGCCTTGGATGGGAAATCCCTTCTGAAACTCCTGTGGCAATTGGATTGGCCCTAATGAGCGTTTAGATACAAATATAATAGCATTTTTCCCAAACACCAAACCCTACCCTAACTGCTTAACTGATAACATGAAGCAATGGTTGTAACCCACAAATATTATGCATGTATTTAGTATCACATGTGATGTAATAACTGAACTGAAATTTTGTTGAACTGAAAAGTCATTTTACATCATTCAAAGATGCTGGAACCATTAGCGGACTTTTCCTGGTTATTTGTCCTTTCATTGTCAACCAGTATGAATTTGTGCTTGCACCTGATTGGTTTTGTTCAGGTATGCACACACCGTTTGCCCTCAGCAGAGCTGCCAACCAGTACGAAATTTTCGTATTTCATACGAAAATCTGACCTCAGTATGAAAATACGAATCGTACTCTTAAAAATACGAAAATCGACTGTCAGTATGAAAAAGAATACCGTGAATGCCTTCCGCAACGAAGTCGGGCGCTTAAAGAGCTTTCTTGTACTGAAAATTATCAAAATGGGCTGTTTTAGTCATGAGTACAAGTACTCGAGTCTCACAACAAACGATTTAAAATCGTAGAGTACAGTACAGTACTGGCATTCCGTTTTGCCGTAGAGTACACAGCAGTATCAATGCTGACGCGCGTTTCTTAGTTTCGCTTTCGCCGGCACCGTTTGGCGTGTATGCTAGGCCTAATTGCTGGCTGCATACCAAAATTGCTAGATCCAGAAGAAGTTTAGTTGAAACTAGAAGTCTCTTACAAAGATACCAGTCATCACAGGAGGCTTTATGCTATTGTTCAACCCGACTCCAGATAACCTTGCAGCCTTTGGGGCTCTACTTTGAAACCTTGCAGCCTTTGGGGCTCCACTTTGATGCCCCATGAATCCCCTCATGTGTATGCATTGTGCCATACCCAGAGTACCTACACATTACCTGTGTAGGCTGTTTCATTTGGTCTGTTGTGAGTGTATACTGTAGGCCCTCAGGGCATTAGATGACCTACATTTGGGATGAGCATAGTGTACTACTATAATAGTGTTGGCTTTAGGGCCAAGGTTAATGACCTTTACTGTACTACTAGACTAGATCTAGACTAGTAGGCCTGACAGAGCTGCTTTCAAAGCCCCAGTTTGGAAAGTTTAGGGCTAGCTCTAGACTAAATGGATTTCTCTTTCCTGCTCTACCAGCAGATGACATGCTTAAATCTGAGACTGAGAGCAATTTAAGATATGAATGTGAGCATTTTACACTTGGGTACAATTACTGCTATTAATGCAGTTCAAGGTCTCTGGTGACATCAAAATTTTAGCAGGATATAAATGATTTAATTTTCCTAGTGGGCATGATAAAGTGCTACAGTCTGTCCTCTGACGGTCTTGAATTTCAAGCTTAGCAGCAATTATGTGATGAACAAGTTTCTTTTGTATAAACTTGTCTTACAAAATGAGGGCGTTCTTGTGTTATTACTGCCAGTATCTTACATATCTTATCAGTTTTTGGTGTTTTTTTTTTAATTTTAAAGGAAGGGGGATATTTTTTTAGTTAAAAGCAAGAATTCACCTAATCAAAATAGCACTTAGATTACAGGAATATGAAAAGGATTTGGAAAGAGCTGTTGATAGTCAAGTATATTATTTTACCACAGTGAGTGACTCCCATTACCTCAGTTTAAAGCTGAAGAAAAACTTTTTAGTGTGATACGAAAACAGTAGCTATCTACAAGCCTAAAAGTATGACTAAACAGCTAAAAGGAGACATATATTTAAATATCGCGAGATTATTTTTCTGCACCGATGTGAGTATGAAAATCAGGGTCAGAATATGAATNTTTGTTCTGGCTGGCTGTTTCTGAAAGATGAAAAAGGGGTGATGGGGAGAGTCATAAGTCTGTACTCTGTTTCAATACCAGAGTCAGTTCCTTGCCTTGGATGGGAAATCCCTTCTGAAACTCCTGTGGCAATTGGATTGGCCCTAATGAGCGTTTAGATACAAATATAATAGCATTTTTCCCAAACACCAAACCCTACCCTAACTGCTTGACTGATAACATGAAACAGTGGTTGTAACCCACAAATATTATGCATGTATTTAGTATCACATGTGATGTAATAACTGAACTAAAATTTTCTTGAACTGAAAGTCACTTTACATCATTCAAAGATGCTGGAACCATTAGCGGATTTTTTCCTGGTTATTTGTCCTTACATTGTCAACCAGTATGAATTTGTGCTTGCACCTGACTGGTTTTGTTCAAGTATGCACACACTTTTTTTGCCCAGTATATTTGAAGCACTTTTCAGATCCCAGTTGTCATTCTGGATCCTACAAGTTTGTTTGCTTTGACTTTTCAGCTCCCCGGTGAACAAGGAACCCCCATATGGAAACCTGTGTTTATGGCATTGACAGATAAAGATATCCTTCTGTACGATACAGCACCATGGAGTAAGGAAGAATGGGCCACGCCTTTTCAGTCTCATCCACTACTAGCCACAAGGTAAAATATTAGCAGATATGACAAATTTCAACATAAATGTTGTTTTCAAGAGAATTTGTGAAAGCTGAAGCCAGTCAGAATTTATGTTTATCTATTTTTTGCCTGGATGGACTCAATTTTAGGCATTGTTGGTTTTTTTGAAATGGTGTTTTTGTATTATTTATTAAAGAAGAGTTTTATCGCCTGTCGTAGGCTTTGGATATCTTGAGCTCTTGGCTGTGTTCCTTGTTTTGTGTCATAAATAAGAGCTACTGCAATAAGTAGCTGATTTCAAGTAAACAGATCTGTCAGGACGGACCAACACATCAGAAATACATCTTTTGGGTTTGCAATTGGCTTCTTCACAATATGTCAGAGCCGCATTCTTAACATTTTGAAAACTTTTAACACGTGCCAATATTCCTTGAAACATCACATGCTTACTCAATTTATATGTGTTTTCATAGTGGTATAATACATATCAGAAATGTTAAATGCTGACTCAGTTTTTACATGTGCTATCAGACAGTTTAAAATATGAGAGGCATGACTTGATGGTGTAATACTTCACAGATATTAAATTCTTAGTTCTTATGTTTCTTCACAGACTCGTCCATTGTGGCAAACAAAGTACCCAGATGGTTGGTGCAGATGTGATGTCTTTTGGCACGAGGTCAGGCTCTCGCAGCGGTGTAGAAGTTCATGTTTTCCGGGTAGAAACACAGCGGGACTTGGCTTTCTGGTCACGGGCTTTGGTTCAAGGGTCACATGGTGCTGCTGTTATCACTAAACAAGTGTCTTGTTGTAAGTGTTGTGATTCGTGAATTTTCGCAGTGCGTAAAGGTGAAAGAGCATACCCACTCCACCCTGTCACTTTCGTGGCAGATTTATGGGTTTTCAGTAATGGGCATTTCAATAAATCAAGGTCCTGTACCTTTACCTGCAATTTGAAAGTCATGGCTATACCACAGTTTAGGAGGTATTATTAATGTGCAGTTTTGTTTCTGAAATCAGAACCGGAAAATTTTCGGAAATCCAAAACTCAGATCTGAACAAACCCATTCTAACGAGCAAGCAAGAAGCAACAAATAACAAAGCAACTCATGTATTGAACAGAGACCCATATGTTAATGTCTGAAGATTTAGCCACCAGCCACTGCTATCCTTGAATATGAAGGAGCATTGTCTAGAAAAAGGATCTGTTGTTTTCTTCAAGCATCATCCTTTTATTTTATTCCGTTTTTTTTTTTTCAAATTTATAGTGGTTTGAGGCATATTGCTTGCATTGCCCAGTGCCATATGGATAGCAGCAAGTAGAGTTGAGACAGAAAGCTTTATATCTGTAAAGAATAGAGATGTTACTAAAGCTGTGGTTTTTGTAACCAAGACTACTTCTTCATTTTCACAGCTGTAGTATGGAAAAACAAGAAAGCAAAACTAACAGTCCATTATGATGATGGGTTTACATTAAGGGAGGAACAAGAAGGCGCAGAAGGACCAGGAGAAATATTGTGGGCACATCCATTTGAAAACTTACGCATGTCATCTGATGATGGACACAGGCTCCTCTGGCTGGATTTTGTGGACATTGGAGAACAAGTGAGTATGCCTTTCCTTATTACAAAATTTGTTTGCCTACAGATGATGAGGTATTAGGTACATTGTCACTGAATTGCCAGGTCCGAGCCTCCACTCTGTGGGTGCAGTGGGGGAGCAGATTCCCTATCACATCTTCATAAGTGCCCACAATTGGACAAGCTTCTGTGAAAAGAAGGTCTGGCCAGCGGAAATCACCTTCAAAATGACAATGTGGGGTTCACTGAAGATCTGTAGAAAAATGCTGATTTTCTAAATAAGCCAGACTATAAAAGTATGAGATAAGGTAGGTTGTGCTTAAGAAGAAAAAGATGAATGAGGTGTCAGCAGATTATGTAGGAGTTCAGTCTCCTAAATTAATTTTGAGATGGTTCATTTTGGTTCAAGTTTGACAGTAAAACAAATTTTGAGGAAATTTTTACTTAAAAGTTCTTGTTTACCACACCTTTCAAAAGAAAGTGACTGTAATATTAGTAGTCATGTAAGTGCAGGGCTGCCAACCCTTCCGCTTTTCGCGGAATCATTCCGCTTTTTCCGCTTCCATCCCGCGATTCCTCCGGGAACCAACAAATTCCGATTTTTAATACTTATCGCGGCATTTGAAAAGAAAACACCGAAGTATGAGCTGAACAAAGGCTACGAATAAAGAATGATGTTTATTATCGTCTCGCGATCTCGAGAGTTCGTTACGGTCTCTTTTTCGTTTTCTGACACTGAAGAATACTTTGACTTCCAGTAATCGCGAATCTGAGCGAAGCGACAACCTAGTCAAGTCATACAGATTGTTTTTTCCACGTGTTTAAAGATCACTACGAATCATGACAACTCCACCGCCCAAGAAGCAGAAAGTTCTTCAGAAGTTTAGAGCGGAATACACTGCTCAGTGGGCATGCATTCAACCATCTAAACTCGGTGAAGACAGCGCTCACTGCACCGCGTGTGGGCTTGATTTTCAGATCGCCCATGGCGGGAAGACTGACGTGACTCGGCATCTTGGAACACAGAGGCATCAGTCTCAAGCCAAGCTTAAATTAACTACAGCCCCTGCAGCTAGTTTTTTCAAGCCAGCTAGCATAAATTTGGATGTGACGAAAGCAGAGGCTTTGTTCGCCAAGTTTTTGGTGGAACACAACATCCCCATTTCTGCAAGTGACCATGCTGGTGATCTCTTTAGGGAAATGTTTAGACTTAGATTCCTCTTTTTGACCCCAAATTCCTCTTTTTCACCATTGATATTCCTCTTTTCGGTACATTGGGGTTGGCAGCCCTGTAAGTGTATTCTTCTCTTTGATATATTCATTGTCACAGTGGGCCAATACACCTCTCCCCCTCTNCTCCCGCTAGTATTCATTTCTATTAAACACATGTACACTTGATAAAGATATTACATTAAAGAGGATGAAGCATTCTATCAGTTTAAAGTAAATCTATATATTTGTCATATTTTTGCACAGGAGCTAGACCTCAACACTTGCCCAAAGCCCATCGTGTTTGTCATCCACACCTTCTTGTCCGCCAAAGTCAGCCGCATGGGTCTAATAGCCTGAGTGAATGCACAGAATCAAAGGACAAAGAGTTTTACATTTGTGCTTTAAGAAATGCGAATGTTTACAGCAAGTGATGATGGCTATATTGGCCAGTTGGATTGTATGGATGGTCAGTTAGTGCCCTTAAGCTGTGAGAAAGAGAGAGAAAGTCTTGTGTTTTAGAGGATCAGAGCTTCAGGTAGCTGTGCTTCATTCTGAAGTGTCTAAATTGTGATAGAAGTTGAACCTAACATATTTTGAGTATTTATTTGTAATAGGCAGATGTTCACGTGTGAGATACTGTCATAAAGTCCATCTCTCTTGTTGCATTTATTAGATGCTGTAGCATAGAAATATGGAAAGCCTATCTTTGGTGACATCTATGAGGTGCTGTACCACATACTTACACAGAACTTTTACCAAGTGGCGCTTATTGTGTACTATTGATGCATAGAGAAGTGACACTTATCCGAGAACTTGTATCTAGCAGCACATACTGTATGCTGTCCCGTAGACTTACAGAGAAGTGGCACATATTGTTTCACTTTATAGATGCATAGAGAATTTGTATCTAGGCTTATCAGATATGGTACAACAGACTTTTATAGAGACCTTCCCTCTAGTGACATCTTTCAGATGCTGTACTATAGACTAATAGAACTTCCAGAGAACATATCTCTTGAAGTATTTCGTATCGTCTTAGTGCTTGCTTTGGGAAGAATGCAATTATCTGTTGTGCGCAGTGCCATCTGTACTTAATTCTTAGGGGTGACAATATAACCCTGGTCAGGAACATAAGCAGGGAGAATATCATGTTAGCATGGGTGTTTTCAAGAGTACTTTAACCCACTGAGTGCTTACAGGATTTTTTTTCTATCGTGAGAATGCATATTTAGAATTGTGAGAATTTAGGCAAATCTTCTATATTGTGAAAAATATTTTTTATGACTATTTAACATGAAATAAATTTGAAATCATAGATATTCTAAAAGATGATAAAGCAAAACATATCATGACATGCAGGCTTCTTTCAGTGGTTCACAAAACATCGACCAAGTTTGATCACCTTTGCGGTCATTACACTCTACTGCAAAACCACCGTTGTGACTCACCACACTCAAAGGGTCAAGGATGCCACCTTCTAGCAAATGTCTTCTTTTCATGTAAATATTGACTGAGGTCAAGATATTTCTACTTTGTGATGTACTTTAGTTGAGTTTTTCACCACCAGGTGTTTTGGATGCTGTGATGGTAGAGAGAATATGATGTCATCCAGAAACACTGTCAGTATTTGTATTTGTTGATCACAGAAATATTTTGAAACCAGTGGAGAAGTGGCCATCACATTTGTGTTGAAGAATTTTATGTTCTTAGACATGACATGAGAAATAACTGTAGGTTATCTTTTCCGTGTTCTTTAAACACTATTTTGCAGATAGGACATGTTTGAATTTACCAGCCATTTCAGGGAGTTGCAGTGCACATTTATTTTTGAAGCATATTGAATATAATGTAGTGAAAGTGAAGAACAGTGTGTTGCTAGAATGCTTAAGCCACTAAAGCCTTTTATCAGATTTGTGAGATTGGCTGTGCCAACAGCAAGAATAAGAGTGATAAAGTTTACATCATTTTTGTCCTGCTCTTAGTAGAACCAACTAAGTGAGCGCTTACTGAAGATAAAACTTATGCTTGAAGCTATGAAATGCAATATCATAGGCTTCTAGGATTTTGGAATTGGAAATATATCTCTTGTGCATTCAAACTCTTATTGTGCTCATGCATCATGGAATGTAATATATTCTTGGTATGTCTGAACTGTATACATTCTTGGGATACAGCAGTAATTCATGTGCTGTCAGTAGCATGTAAGTCACTGCAGTACAACAGGGATACTTAATGATCATGTGTGAAATAGTTGCTTCATCTTGTTTGCTTCACTTTGCAAATCTCTGCTCATCTCATTGATGCCTTCTAGATTATTAATTGCCCCTTTTGAATCCAGGATGTGTAAGTTTTCATTTTGTTTTAATATTTTGAAAGACAGTGAAATTCCAACTTATTGCTGCTTAAGGTATAAATTGTGGGCTACTTCAAGGTAGCTGACATTGGTGCCTCCACGTCTTGGTAATTTTCAGGTGTATTTACATCTTTCACAAGGACTATTTACATCTTTAAACGAAGGTTTTTAGAGCTCGGAAGTTTTTGCATTTGTTGAGGACATAAAGGTAGCCATTTAAGCGATGAATTTATGAGCACTTAAGAGCATCCTGAGCATTTAAGAAAGCTAAAGCCTTGTGGTCATCAGAGTTAATTTTCAGTCGGATTCATAGAAATGATATAAAAAGCCTGAAGTCTGAAGCACTGGAGCAGTGACCTGGAAGATCTTGCATTTACTCAATTTAATGTCAGTTATACATCTTAGAATTCTAAAGGACATTGCATTTATGAAAATGAAACTGCTTTGTTTTGTCAACTGACATTGATTATTCAATTGCTTGGTACTGTATAAGTCTTTTTTTTTTTTCCATGATCTAATTTTTGATAAAAGTTGAAATGACATTTTGTGAAGATCAAATTTTCATGAGCCGTGCACAATGTTTTTTTTCATGTGCATAGAATGGCTTAATTTTAAATAATCCAAAGTGACATTACAGGACTGCCAGTAAAACATTCTGGACCATACTTTTGATTTTGATAGAGAGACACATACTGTAAGCGATAATGTCCAACTAACAACAGGTTTTAACTAGAAATAACAGCATTTACGTTTCCCGTGAGGGTTACTATCTCCTATGCAAAGTTTTTACCAGAAATAAGCCTTTTGAAAATTTTTGAAGGGAACTTCTTTTCTCTGGAAATAATTTTGCAAGTGAAACTGAAGCTGTGAAATTTGGGAAAAATTAGATTCTTGTGAAAAACTACATGGTGATCACAGAGGGAGTGTCTTTAACCTGATATTGCCTTGCACTGTGGGTGAATTGATATTTTTCTCATAAGAATCTGCTGTTGACCTTTCCTGCATGTTCATCATCCTCTGTTAATGTTGTGAAGAGTCTCTGCTAGTTACGGGTGGAACACCAGAGGTATTATATCAACACGGTCATCCAAACAGTGTGTGCAAAAAAAAACCTGAAACAATTTTGCTGATTACCTTATACCATGTTCATAAACAAGAGTTCAACTTTTGAAGATGGTGCTATACATGTGTATCCTGTAATTTAGATTATGCTTATCAAGTTATTGGGTTGTTGTTTTTTTTTTGGGGACGTGCATTTTGCTGTGCACTTGTGCAGTGGGTATTTTCTTTGTGAATTAAGATCACTTGTCTTTCCAACCTGATCAGAATGAGAAATTATTTTTGTGTCAGTAGATTGCATGGTGGCTGCTGTATTGACCTTTAACATTTTCACTATGGGCAACATTTTCCCACATTAGTTTTCTCCCTTTTTTTTTTTTGTTTTAGGAATAGAAGAAGGCAGAAAAGCACCCATCCTGACAAAGAGTAGTACTGTAGTTTCAACTTTGTGTGGAACATTCTGGTTGTATTTTTGTTGGAAGACGCATTTCAGGAGCTTTGTGGCGATGTTTTGTCACTGAGTTTTAGTCTGAGTTACCAAACTTGACCCACTATTGCAGAACGTTGCTTTTCCTCATCACAGAAAGATGTTTGGTAACTTGCCAGGTTATTGACATATCTTACTTTCTGTTGCATTCTGTCATTTTCACATATTAATTTTCAAATTATATTTTCATGTGCATTTAGACCACTTGATTTAGTGTTCATTTGAAACCTGGTTATTTACATTGTGACTTCTATATCTGCTATTGCACTGCTATTGCTTTTGATATTTTAATCACAACAAGCCATTTTTGCTTTGAACCCTGAATTAGATTTACAAGGTGAGTTTAGTTAATGCATGGTTGTTCATTGCTACTTATTTACATATTTCTGCCATTTGGCTGTAAATCTGTAATCTGATATCTGTGCAATTTATTATGTCCGTCAGTACTAGGTTGTTAATGCTTTGCTTAGTCCATTTATTTCTTCCTTTACTTCCCCTCCCAAAGTCTTTACACTGTATTTTTTCATTGCGAGTGATGCACTGATATTTTTAATCACCATAAATTATCTTTCGTGAGAATTCGGTTGTAAAAGCTTGTCTGTGTGATTTACTTTACTTTTTCATATATTATCCTCTCATGTGAATTATTTGAATTATCCTAATATACTAAAGACAAACCAAGACTATTTTTGTAATCACTTAACATCTATTTGTATCCAAATGTTAGAGTGGTCTGCTTGTACTCAAATGTCAGAGTGGTCTGCTTGTGTCATGTATTTCTTCAAGACCTTTCTGCTTTGTTCTGTGCATGCTAACACCAATAACTGATTTGTGTTGTTTAGCTTTCTGTTTTTTCAAATGACAGGCGGTTTACCAGGAAGCTAGACTGAATGGGCATGCTTTTATTTTCAGTTATAAGCTCTCATAAGCTGATATACCATAGGTTTTACTATGTTCTTATACTGGGTGTTGTGACATTTGTTCAATCTTAACTCAACCTGTCAGGAAGTTTGATTGATACTCAATTGATACTTTGGTAAAAGGTCACTGGAATTTGGTGATTGTTGCTGGGATTCATAAGATGATGCCTTCACACTTCTTCTTCTAATGTTATACTCTAAAGTGTGCTCCGTTGTTGAATATGACAGTCCTTTGCTGGGTTCCCCATAATTTAGTTCTTACTTCTGGTGCCTCTGGTCAAATCTCCTCTCTGAGAGCCTGATACGGCAGATGGATCTGCATGACATGTTGCTGCTGGTACAGGCCCACTGGGACCTTCGTTTTGCCCATGCAGTGTGGGTGGTCCTTGAGCATGCAATGCCCTGTCATCAGTCTGAGGATGGTTCTCTGATCACCTCATGGGAGTTGGTGAAGAGGATCTTTTATGAACTGATATTTATCATGTTTAACTTTCATTTCTGTCACCATCACAAAAGTCTAACTCCATTGTAGGTACGGTCTGAAACTCAGCCAAGATGAGCTTAAAAGTCATGAAGAAAACCACCCACATTGTTATCCTTCATGTTCTGCATAATAAGATTGTTCTTGTATGCAAAGTTTCAATGCCTTGTGGCTCATGAATCATTTATGACTTTTGTGAACGTCCCTACCAATTTGAGGTATGCAGAAAAAAGGACAATTTGTTGTTCCATGTCAAAGTGATGAATTGTCAGGGCTTTATGATGTATGATAGAACACGTTTTAATGTAACATTGAATTTTTTAAAAACATACCATGTTTACCATATAAGCAGCGCTGAAGTTGAAAATACAGTAGCTGATTTTAGATTATTTATCATTTTAAATTGTTGTCAATTTTGTTTTTTAGTTCGTGTCAGTCAGATGAGGTTCTGCGCTCCACATTTTAAGACTCCTCTTTCCCTCACTCAGTCAGTGGATCCCACCGTCCTTTGTTCTTGCAGCAAACCAACTAACCATTGGTGCTGCTTATAACAAATAGCATTTTCTGCTTGCACTCTTCAGACTGTAACCCCTCTGTGTTGTGTATACTCTGTATGTAGAGATTACGGGCTTTTTCTCTTTGTTGCAAATTTGTCGACAGTATTGTTTATTCAAGTTATGTGTAGTGGTTGTTTTTGTTTTTTTTTTTTCAACCCACGAAGTACTGCCATAGATATTGTCCAACTCATCACTGTAACACTTTGGTTGGATTATGAAAAGTGGAAGAATGGCTTATTTCTACCACAGAAGGAGACCTTTGCACATTTCATAATATAAATAATGGTCACACAGCTGTAAAACTTTGCTTATCTATTTGGGATTATGTCGGGATATCATAACATGGCAACAAATTGTGTTTTAATATTTACTGTTGTATTGAATCCTGTATGATATAATGTCATATTAACTTACATTGGAAAACTTTCAGACTGTTTTGTGGTTTGGTTTTATCACTTTTTAACTATGTTAGAATACTGATGTAAAGAATGCCAGATCCCAGACAAAATACTGAATTGTTTATAATAACAGTAGTGCGTTACTTTATTTCTAGTGGTTGCTGTAAAATGATCCAGGTATTTAAAAGTGTGCTTTATTGACATCAGTTTGTTTCAAAAACGTTTTTTATAAGAGTGTTGTACGGTTTTACTGTCACATGGATATTGAAAAAGTCTCTCAAGTAGATCTCCCCTCCTCTCCCCAATGCCCCACCCGCCCAGTCTTCTCCTTAATCTGTACTACATCTTATACTTTGCTTAAGCCTGAATTGTATGTAATGTTGACTGTTATAATTTATTGAAGTAGATGGCATAAAATTGTGATAGTTTATATCCTCTGTTATGCATAGTTTTACTGCATGAAAAAAGTTATTTTCTGTTTCAACATCGAAATTTTATTTATAAAAGAAGGCAGGGTCATATTCTTATTTCATAAGGAATAGTATCTTATATCATTGTCTGAATTTTTAGACAATTATCCTGAAGATTAGCCTCAATGTTCATGAAATTCTTGAGTGATATTTTACTTTCAGAACTCATACAGTATTTAGATGATTCTGCACCACCTTTACCAGCCGCTTTTGAGTTACATATATTTTCATACAGCTATACTTTCTGCCATATTTTGTAATAGAATCACATTGTGGTTGCCTCCACATAATCATATTTTGTTATGTACATCTCGGGTTTTAACTTAAAATTTGAACTAGAAGAGATACATGTATCTTAAACTTTATCTTGAATTACTGATGACAGTAGCCAGAGACTTTATTTTATATTATATGAGGTGTTCCAGAGCTTCGTAGGGACCCATAAGTGGAATGAGCTGTTTAACTCTTAATAACTCTTCTTCCAAAATTTTGTCACGCCTGAATGTAGCCTTAAACGTTTTGGATGTGTACCAGCTACACCCCCAATGCATCCCAAAGCAATACACCACACTGTAATACTCAGCAGCTTGTGCCTAGGTAGCGCATCATTCTGCTTATGCTGCACCATATTACACTGCAGACCTTTATGCAGTCATGTCTTGAAGAGAAAGGATCAGGTGTGAGAGTGCTTGTAGTAATCTCATTCCCCAGTTTAAGGCACAGATGGACCCTTCTAAATCTTTTTAGGGCCCAAATCAATTAAGTGGGTGAATAATATATCAGTAGCTATCTCCTCCTGCCCATTTTAGGTTATCTTGTCAAATTTGGGAGCTATACTTGAAATGATGTGGAGTTGTATACATGTACATGTACTGGACAAAAACAAGGTGGTCCTGCAATTTGTGCATTATTTATTAGGTGTACATGAGGTACAGTATTGTCAGCTTGTCTTAATCACCACTCATAGAATACTGTGGTGTGTGGATAATCATGCCTCCTTTCAAAAGGAATTTGATTTACCAGTGGAGTTAGGAATAGGCAGAGTTACCATATAATTGTTGAATGCTAATGCTTGGAGCACTGTCATAAATGAAGTACTGTCATAACTGAAATTGTTACAGCCTTGGCTTTGTGTTGTAAAAAGTGAGATAACTAACTAGTTGTTTGCTGGTTTCTGTTCTGCTTGATCTGATAATAGGAGTACAGAAAATAACATCTTTTCTGCCCCTCACCCCGAGTTCAGAGAATGTCTGCAACTATAGAGTTAGTATGATGTAGTGTGAACAGCCATGCTTGTGAGCAATATCAAAATGAGACCAAATGTACATGTTATTGATTGATGAAGAGGTTAAAACCCTCAGTTTTCTTCGATCTTCTCTGCAGTGAAACCCAGCCTTGTACATTGCCTTGAATAATGTTGCTATTATGATCAAGTTGGTGTCATTTTCACAGATTTCAAGTAAAAAAAAATATCTGTTTCAATTGTACAACTTCATATCACAAAATTACGAATCGTTTTAAGTGATTTGAATTATTTTAACAATTAATTATTCTGTAAATGTAAATAGAACATTTTACAGTTTATTGTCAGTGTGCTAGCCTGTCAAATTTAAACAGAAACTGGAAAAAAGTTTTACTCTTTGATTAGATCTTCCTCCAGTAGATGTGAACTGATTCAAGTTTCTATGATTGCAGTCTTGTTTGAAGGCCTCAGTGGAAGAGCAGTCACATACTCTTTTTGCAATTTAATTAAAATCAAATTTTAAGTTTTGAAATCTGTTGATATTCTATCAGAAAAAGTAAAGAACATTTGAGCATTTAATAAAAATGCATGCACCGTTTCATGTACAAATCATTTTTATCTCAGATACATGGAATATACTCCATAAAAGAGATCACAACTAGTATCTTACTGTTGATATGGACTTTTTATGATTGTTCCATAGTTTGGTTACAAGCTGTAGAAAAAGTATTCAGCATCTAAGTAAGGTTCAGAAAATACTTTTGAAAGAAAACATTAATTTTCAGTGCAAGTTTTCCTTCACACTTGCCTAGAGCAATAAAACAACTGAGATAAAACCAGCTGGCTCAGAGCATGATCACTCTTCTGTGATTGTGTGTGGATGTTTTGCATGGACTTTGATCATTGTTTCATTGGATTCTGATCATTCTTCCATGTTTTGCATGGACTTTGATCATTGTTTAATTGGATTTTGATCATTCTTCCATGTTTTGCATGGACTTTGATCATTGTTTCATAACTTTGCTAGGATTCTTTATCCTTTTTTGTAATGGGAGGCCTTATCAAAACAGCTAACAACTTTCAGCTGTGCTAATAAATGACAAGTATGTCCCATCAAAGTAAACCTGTAGGTCTGTTAGGCAAATGGCGCAACACATGACTTTTTCAAATTCTAGCACTCTTGATAGTTCTCTTATTGAACCCTTCATTTATCGGATCACACACAGCATGAACTAAACAACTTTCAGGTCAGCTTACCTGTGACTTACTTGTAGTTTGTGAAAGCGGCCCGTCTTTGTTTGTGTCATGACCTTACACAATCAGTATTACCTAGAACTAAGACCCATTAGCGGCGAAGAAAACATCAGTTACCAATGGAACATTTCATTCAGAGATGTTGGTTTTCTATTTTCATTATGTAAGGAGGTGTAGCAGAGATCACTGAAGTGCCACATCTTACACTGCTGTAGTGGCCTATTTATTCCTATGTTCATTTGTGCATGTTGCTATAATGTAGACTGTGAAATGTTTGAAACACTTTGAGAGAGAAAAGGATTCATAAAATGCATTGAAAAGATGAAGTTTTAAAGTGCGCTCATCTGGTTTCATAAATGATTATGGGCATATACCATGTTTATCATATTGTTCATTTTTGACCTGATCTTTGAAATAACATCATTCTGTACTTAAATAAAGTTCTCTCAGAATGTGGATTATCCTTGTCTCATCAAAACCAAATATATGTTACATAATACATCTGTAGTGGATTTATCCCTTTGTCTTTCACTGTTGGTCATTTGAACATCTGTCAAAATACACGTACAATTTCAAAATGGCTGCAGTGTTTCCAGAGTTAAGCTTACATCATATAACCTCAAAAAGCTCAAAGTGCTTCCATAAACTTCTGTAGAGTGCTTCACTTAACTTTGAGAAGGGAAAAATTTTTAGGAAAATTAAGATCTGCCACATGTGAAAGAACTTTGGTCTTACACATGTATTTCAGTTTTAACTTGTAGCAAATTTTGTATATTATTGGGTTGTTTCTGTCTAAATGCTGATGCAGGTGCAGAGTATCCCCAAGCATCAGCAGAACACGACAAAAGAAAGATCATTGCTGACAGTTTATTTAATGAAGTCTTCTATTTTATTCTTGTTCTTTTGGCCACTACTGTGTTAGCTCAGAGCTGAAACTTGTTTCAAGTGTCTTGAATGCATAGTTGCTGACTTCTTACTTATATTATGCTATATTCTCAGCTCCTCACAAGCTGGGTATAAATGTCAGTGGAATGCTCGGCTTGTTGCAAGTTCATCTCTCCAGCTGAAAGTGTACATTTGAATTAAGGGATGGATGTAGTCTTATTTTCCACCACTATATTTAATTTATTACTGCTAACTGTATAATAATAATAATATCAAATAATAAAAAATCTAATGGAAACAGTTTGATGATTGTATTTGTTCTTATGTCCTTTGTGCCAACCCGTTGAATGCTTTGAGTGATATACACAACTCGTGTAGATTATTAGAGATCTTTAACACTTTTTATACTTTTTGTCCACTTGTTGCCAATCTTCACTAGCATCACAGAAGCTGTAAACGTTTTTTCGAGATTGTCAGTGTAATTTTTTTTTTTTGTATTCTTCAAGTGGATGAAAAATATCAGAAGTCCTGAAAAGTTTAAATTTGGTTGTCAGGTACTTAAACTCTCCATAAAGTCATTTGCGCACCACTGACGCCACATTCCATCGTCAAAAATTGTAACTTCCTAAGAGATGGAAATGGTCCAGGTTAAACCTGATCTTTGATATTTTTTTTTTTTTGATAACCATCATAAAAATTCTTTGTTTAACAGTAAGCTGTATCACCGCTTCGGAGAATCTACAGAAAACTTCAGTTTCTTTATCCATCGCCTCGTTCTGTGCCGCTTCCTGTCTTTACACGGTGCAACAAAAAGTAAGCAAAATAAATTGCTCTTTGGGACCCTTATATTTCATGGAAAGTCCTTGAAAATTTCTTAAATGTAACCATGATTTGGGTTTTGGTAAGTCAACATGAACCCTAGATACAAAATATGATCATCTATGTCTCTGGTACTCAACTTCAGAGATGATCCCTATTCAAGGCAATCCTATGATCTTCTGCCTGGTAAAAACTTTTAAAAAGTTACTGAAAGCCACCTGTTTTTAACAGAATCAAAATCGCAAACAATAAAACTCTGACCAAGTAGTTAAGACTTTAGGTGCCCAATGACACATATGCCCACAAAGATACTTTAGACAATAAATATTTTATATTATTCAGTATTGTGTACAGGGTTGTTGTATGAGTAAAAAGTAACACCGCTGCGAGTACTCGTTACAGTTTTCGAGTAACAATTACTTACTCGTTACAAGCTTCATCTTAAGTAACGAAAAAATACTCGTTACCGAAGTTTTGTGTAACAATTACAAAATGACTCGTTACTTTTTTCGTTACTTTTGTGTGAGTGTGTGTTTGTGTGTGTGTGTCATGCGCTTGCTTGACGGCCCGAACTGGATTTTCGGGGAGAACAAAAAAAATCAAAGCAAGCCGATGTCGGGCGCAAATTCCTTCGTCTGACCACGTGTACCTGTGCAAAACTAAACGGTCACAAAAATCATGATGTCCACGTAACGGTACCACTGATCCTCCGTTGTTCGCTGCGTAAACATCGTCACGTCATAATTATGTAAACAATCGAGATATATATGCGCAACCTGCGATCGCACTGGTTATTGGCGATCATTTTTCAACTGTGTTTTTTGCTTGAAATTAAGATGAAAAGGAGCTAGTGGTGTAGCGTAGTAATATGGTCCCTACCCGCAGGGAGGAAGTTAGTGGGATAAAGCCGGCAAAGGGCGAAGTGGACGGACGTAGGATACTAGGAGATCAGGCCTCACCTTCGCGCCACCCAGTCGCAGGTGGGTGGGTGGTGCAGAGGGAAGGGATGAAGGAGGGACAGGTTGTGTCGTGTTGGGCCGCCCACAGTGTAAGGGAGGGAGGGGTGAGAGGGGCGACCTTACTTGCGTTTAGTCGGGAGGAGGTGGGGCAGGACTAAGTAAGATGGCTGTGAAATTTGAACACACATCAGACCGCAAAAGGTTTCAAGTTTTTAACCAGTCATATGTGAGGATTGAAGAACATTAATGTAACTGTCACGTGCAAGCCACGATACGCCGGTGTCAGGCTCTATCTCTTCGTTTTACAAAGACAACTTACTTATTAAGAGAATATGGTTTACCGGTTGCAAACGCACCTGATCTGCACTCATTATATAGATGTCATCACCCCCATTGCGTCACGAGTGATAAGCGAATCCGCCATCCAGTGTCGTGGTTCTCTCTTACCGTCACCAATCCCGTCAAGCTAAGTGTTAATGTGTACAGATGTAAACCTTTAGCTTTATTAAAATGAACTACATTATTGAAGACCCCATATAGGATCTAGTGGCTATATTCTTTTCATTCAAACACGTACAAGTGGAAATTCCAGAAATATTTCCCCTCCCCTCCCCTCGGGCCTCGAATTCGGTTTCGGATTTATCGAATCCTAGCTCTAGATTCGAATCCGGATTCGAAGCTTAGGATCGAATCTGAAAAAACCCTAAAAATCAGCCTGTCAAAAAATTAGGCACCATGTCAGAAAGTGTACTATTTGAAAGAGATTTGTACAAATAATTGGGTGCTCACCTCCCTTTTTCTTCGTATTAAAANCAAAATGCCAAAATCAAAGACAAATTGAAAAATACCACTAGTCATTTCCAAGGCCTCAAAGAAAAAAAAAATCGTAGGTGCCGACGACCATAAGGACCTTTTAAAGGAAGACTGCAACGTCCTACAGACCATATTAAACCATACGATACCCTATTATTCCAATAAAACTGTCTGTCATAATGATAAACGCCTCTGCTGGTTCCAGACAACTCACAGGGTTGCATTATCCAAAGTCCGAATTATTACAACCACTGCGCGCGTGGCGGCCATAAGCTCACGTCTGATATGTTCTTGCCACATGGCCAAGCTGTCTAGCCAGTGCTCTGCGGACAGGTGACAACATGTTGGTATGAATGTTTTAATTCCTCTGTGAACAGTAGATATGCCAAACAAAATCATGCTGAGGCAATAAAAATGCAGAATACTTTTTCTGGCTTACGCTATCAACCTTTACGTTTGAATTTGGAATAACAGAACCTTTATTTAAAGCTGGGTAGATGGGTCTGTAACTGCTGGAACGTAAGTGACGTCAGCATTTTTGCCACAGGCATGTGCTGATCGGAGAAGGGGAATACTTCTGGACGTAAGTGCAAACCAGGTACCTCTAGCTCTCCTTATTGCGTAATATTACATGTGCGCACGATAACAGAACGATGCTTTTTTCTTCGCAAAATTGTCTCGGTGGGCACCATAGATCATTTTTAGAGAGAAAAAGTACTGAAAAACGGAACATTATTTTTGATGTGCGTGTCCTACTTTAACGGTCGAAGGGAAACAACCAATGAAAAGAAATTCGTGAGCTAGTACACCCAGGAATTGTCTCCCATCCATTTCGGTCTATAATTTTCACGATTATGTCGCTTCGACCATAAATTTTGCAACACTTCATCTTCTCTCTCTCTTTCTCACAAACAGAGAGACAGACACACACACACACACTTAATCACTCTTGCCCTCCCTCCCTCTCTCTTTCTGTGACTGTATCTCTCTCTCATTCTCTCTGTTTTTCTCTTTCTTTTTCTCTCCCTTCTCTCTCTCCCTCGTTCTTTCCTTCTTCCTCCCTCTCGTTCTTGTTATCTCTCTTTCTCTCTCTTTCTCTCTCTCCCTGCCTCTCTTTAATACACACACACACACACACACACACACACACACACACACACACACACACACACACACACACACACACACACACACACACACACACCTGCACTACTTACTTACGGTACTACTATTTCTCTCATCATCTTTCTCTGGTAATGGTGGTGATGGTGATGGTGGTGATGGTGGTGATGATGTGCTGCTGCTGATGATGATGATAATGATCTAAAAGGAATGATATTCTCAAATAAAAACCGTAACTTTGAACACACAAAAATAATCAAAAAAAAAAAAAGAAGATTCAAACAAGACAGGAGCAGACAATAGTTGAAAGGAAACAACCAGTAAAATGATAATTGTAAGCTAGTGCCTCCATGATTTGTCTCCTATTTAATATGACCTTCAACTTCGATCATACATTTTGCACTAATTCATTCCCCCCTCCCCCTTTCTCTTTCTATCTCTTTCTCTCTCTCTCTATCTCTCTTTCTCTCTCTGTCTCCGTCTCTCTCTCTCTCTCTCTCTCCGATTTTTAAGATTATGTCCTTAGAATCACATGGAATTTCGTTGTTGCCAAATTATAGGTATGTAATAGGACCGACTTATCAACCATCTTATTTGTGCTTGTGTCTGCGTATGCCTGCATGCAAGTGTATGCGCATGTGTGTGTGCCCGTGTCGGTTTATGTGTGTATGTGTGTGTGTGTGTGTGTGTGTGTGTGTGTGTGTGTGTGTGTGTGTGTACGTGTGCATGGGTTTGCGCATGAGTGCGTGCGTTTGTGTGAGCGTGTGTGTCTGTGCAAGAATGCCTGCGTATGTGCTTGCGTGTGTGCTTATGTGCGCACCTTTTTTTTCAGTTTTTTTTTCATTCTCTTGTTCATTACCTTATGTGTATTCACGAGGTCAGCGGTGACGTTGTTAAAGGATGTGAAAATGATAGTGTCACTAGCCTTGCTGCTGCTGATACACTGACCAAGGGAGTGATAGTTATGGTACAGCAGTTTGGTAATAGTGGTGGTGGTTGTGTCTTAACTCGACGACGGTGTCTGAACCAACCAATTCTGTGTGTGTGTTTGTGTGTATGTGAACCTCTGTATGTGTGTGTGTGTGTGTGTGTGTGTGTGTGTGTGTGTCTGTGTGCTTGTATTATGAGTGTGTGCGTGTGTGTGTATGTGTGTGTGTGTGCATGTGTGTGTGTGTGTGTGTGTGTGTGTGTGTGTGTGTGTGTGTGTGTGTGTGTGTGTGTGTGTGTGTTGGGGTGGGGGGTCTGTGGGTTTGTGGGTCTGTGTCTATGTCTGTGGAGTGTGTTCATGTGCTCGTCCGTTTTCTGTATTTAGGATAATGTTAATGATAATGGTCATGATGATGATGTGTTGATCGTTCCTAGAGATAGAAAAAGAGACTGAGTAAAAAAATGAGAGAAAGAGAGAGGAAAAATAGGAAAAAAGTGGTGCTAGATTGGTTTTAAAAAAACCATGGTTAAAAATGAAGGTAGTAATAAATGGGAGACAAATCACGGATGCACTAATTCACGATTGTCATTTCACTGGTTGTTTCCCTTGACTGTTTGCTGGCGGATGCACATAGCCAAACGTGTTGTTTCTTTCAGATTGTTCCCACTGACACCACCAATGTATAATCGTTACTGGTTTCCTCTGAGAAAATTTTACCACCACTACATCAGCAATGGCAACAGCAGCAGAGACAGCACCAGCAACAGTATCACCACCACCATGCCACAACGACCATCACCACCTACGATCACTACTACCATCACCACCACCACCTCCACCATCACCACTATTACCACCATAACATCTGTTATTACCTCAACCAGCACATCATCATCATCATAACCTTTATTATTAACACCATCCTTAATACAGAAAACGGAAGCGCACGCAAGAGCACACACTCACACACAGACACGCATGCACGTACACAAACGTGCACACATTCACGCGCTCATTACAGAGATGTCATCACCCCCCACTGCGTCAAGGGTGATAAACGAATCTACCATTCAGTGTTGTGGTTCTCTCCACCAATCCCATCAAGCTAACTACAATATTGGCCTGACTGACACATGCAAGTGGCGTCGAGCTGCATGTTTTATGATCACGTGCTACCTCCAGTCTGTTGTGACAGGGTCGATTTCTGAAGGAAAATGCTTCATACCTAGTGGGACCAGTCAAGTTTATAGTTCATAGTGAGGTTATATGTACTTTGTAACTTAGAATCAAGGTTTATTTTAAAAGGTAAAGAGGGGAAAATTCGATGCATTAGGAGTGTGTACTTAGCATACTGGTTGTTGATATTGAGGTCTTATTATGTTTGGGCAAAACCTTTCCTGGGTGCTGTAGTTTATCTAAGTGAAGATGAATGAATGACTGAACAAAAGAAGGAAAGAAGGTGGCAGGGAAGGAAGGAAGGCAGGCAACATTGAGCTAAAAGAGAAAGAGGGAAGGGACTATTAAATCTATCATTTCAAGTCACAGAAGATCAAAGTTACAAAATGACAAATTGGTTACCCTTTCTGATTCTCTAATCCCAAACCTAAAAATCTCATAGATTTACAATTTCACTGAAAAAAAAAAACAACACACACTAATCTATACAGGGGGGAAAGCTTTCAACACAATGTGCTTGGTAAAGCGAGATTTACGGTTCCTGGAGTCAAAAATAACGACACACACGACTGAAGGATCATAAAGATGATACTAGAATAATAATAAAATACAAACTGTGTGATTGAATGTCACTGTACTAACACACACAGGATTGTATTTTGAAGATTTCTCTCTAAAACCTCTCTGTGCATTTCAGAAAATTGTTAATTTCCTTGTGAAGAATCAGATTTTAAAAAAAAAAGGTATTAAAATAAATGGCCATTGATACCAAAATGAACAAGGGCTGCTGTTTTTGAGACTTCAACACAAATAAAGTAGATATTAATTCAATGACTTTATGGATATCACTTGTGTGAAAAATGCCAGTTGACTTTTTGCATGCTTGTTTCGTAAAATTGAGACCTGAAAGTAACTGTAAAGTAATTGTAACAATTACTTTGGTTTCAAGAAAGTAAAGTAATTGTAACAATTACTCATTTTTCAGAAAAGTATAGTAATATTAACAGTTACTTTTAAAAGTAACGTTTAACAACCCTAGTTGTGCATTATGATGAAAGCACCCCTACCTAATGTACACCACTGACTCCCGAAACAGTTTTAGACTGTGTTATCTATAAACCACTTCTTCCATGCGTAACTGCAGCAAGATCATTGACAGGATTGGAGCATCAGCTGGGCTAACCAGGTGGCCAACTCAACCAGAGGATGTGTTATTTCTAAGTAAATGCAGGTGTCTTAATCATGTGGAGTAACTCAGATTTCCTCACTCTTCATGTCTTTCCTGAAGTACGAGAATATGTCACATGACATTTATTTGAGTGAATGGTTGGCCCAAAAAAAGACAAGGGTCAAACAGCTAAGCATCATGGGAGGAACAAAACAAAGGACCTCGACAGTTTTTATATAAATGAGCCTGATGTCATCTGCCTTTACTCCTAACATGCAGGTTGCTCTGTGATACAAGATTTTACAACCTTTGAATTGTACCAAAAGATTTTTGGGTAATACTTCAAGATCTCTTTGTTACATAGTAAGTATCACAAATGTCCGGTGTTTATTACGAAGATGATACAACAGTGAAACTGCACAACACTGATGAATATTTCATACTTCAGGAAGATACAGCTTGTGACACACACTAGCCATACGTCATCTCTTCTCTTCTTCTCCAACTCCCAAATCAAGACAACACTTCTCAAAATCAGCATATAATTTATTATTTTAATCATCATACATCTGGCACAACAGCTAACCTTGTTTTTTTTCTTTGTCTTAAATGAGGACATAGGAAATCAAATAAGGATACATACACTAAGGTAAAAATGCCAGCCTAAGACCTTTGTAGGCTACAGTTTCATCGGTGCTAATGAGCAAAATGAGTTGAGAGAAATTCTAAAACTATGAAAGCAAAAAAATGCTTCAAACAAATCAACCATGGCTTTCAGAGACTTGGTATTTATTGTTGATTCATTATTATTATCATTCACTGGCAGATCTGATGCTAAAGGCAAAACAAAATTTGAAAACATGCAGATCTGATTGTGTTGCTGCAATTGATCTCTTCTATTCACTGACTTTTGTCTTTGCTCTGATTACAAGCAAATAATTAGTAATCAAGAATGAATCAAATCAAGGTTCATAATTAAGTGCTTATGGGCTCTGAGCAATCAATAATGATAATGCTCAGAGAAGGGCATTATGCAAAAATCAGATAAGACTATATTGCTAATTGCTAAACTGTGCATTGTATCCCATGAATTCACTGGGTTTTGTTTTTTTTTCACATGAGGGCCTCAAGGTATATTTGGGCATTATTACCTTTATACCACCGTATTAAAAAGAGCAGCAAATTAACATAAAGTCTTAATTCATTCTGTTCAATCAATTTCTGACTGTTGGAATTTTCAGAATCCATAAGAAACTCTGAGAAATTGCTGACTGATTAGTGAACTGCACTGATGAACGATTTTAGTTATGATCTGGAATAAAAAAAGCCATGACCAAACCTGAAGCCCTAATCTCACCGACGGTATGTGCAAATTAATCTAACTGATAGTATGCGCAAATGGTCGGTCCAACAGGGATAGATTTCAATTCTTTAGAAAATTCTTTCTTGGTATAAATCACACAAAATCATTCTTATAACAAATGAATCATCAAATGAATTTGTATATATAGGATAATAAGTAGAGAGATGAACAACAGAGCCTTGAGATCTGGCCACTGCACCTCAGTAGAACAATATCAAAAGGATGCAACAGTTCAACAATTTCAAAAACAATGTGTATACCACAGAAAGTGGGTCCAGCTCAGCTTTGAGGTTTCATATCTCACTCTGATTAAGACCTGCAATGATCTTGCCAACAAAACTATAACATCAGCATGTTTTTTAAATTTGGGCATGCTCTGTATAAACTGATTTTGCATCAAATTCTGTATAAAGCTGCTCTCTGTATAGTATTTCTGCTTGTTGTTTTCATTATTCAATACAATTCCATTTGTATTGTAATTCAATTTTCTGGCTATCAGTGTCTTACAGATACACTTTTGAACTCTTGCAACAGCTTACAAGCACAGAATTCAAAAGGTGCAAAGGTAAGAGCAATTTTAAATGATTCCATGATCACAACAAGAAAAATGATACAGTAGGTCAGTCCACCACACAAAGCAATATAAACTGAACCTTACTAATACTGATCTCTAGTCTTTAACACTATAAAATAATCATATACATCAACAGATGACAAGCAATAATAAACTCCATGCTGTGCTCTAGTGACTAATTCATTACACAACGAACAAAACCTAACTTTTTTTTTTTTGGTCAGTAAGGTCTAAAAAGTTAGTGTGTAAAGTCAACATAAAAAAAAAAAAAGGCAGACAGCAGAAACCCTGGTCTGACCGTCCCCAAAGTTGAATATACAAGCAACTCGACAAAACTTCACTTACATGAATTACAACCACATTGCATCAATATCACATTACAAGAAGTATCTCACAACAAGAATATTCTCATGTATCATTCATTCCACACGCACACTCAGCAATCATCTTTGCTGGTACTGCCCCTAACAAAAGAATTCAAGAAAATATGCTGTGTTTGGTGAAAGCGTATCCATTTCCCAATCCCAGGTCACTTATAGAGGATCAAAAAAAAGCTCTCCAGTTTTAGCCCAGCATCCATAACCAACAGTGCTCACTACACTGTGCATAATATGTTCAAGGAGTGATCTTCTCAACAATTGTATGATTCTTGATTACATATTCAACCCATACAAACAGCCTCAGGATTTATACATGTACAATCCTGACAATGCCCCCTTTCACTTATCTAGACAAAGATTTCCTTATGGCTACCACCTGATGTTGAAAACCCTTCTCCATAATACATCATTGCAAGCAACTACTGTTATCTGTAACAACACTACCTTCACACCATGTCTCAAGTAATGAGATGATGGCATCAGTCCTAGCAGTCATAAAAGTATGTACATTAATGCGCTGTGATTTTCTCTAGGATCGTTACTGGCATATCTAAGAAAGTTAGGGTATTTTCTGTCTTAAATTTCAATGATAACATTCAAGAACTTCTCAGAGAGATACTGTCATACCCCACTGATATATTTTTTGTCAAAACTAGCGACTAGGCCTGCAGATTTCATTTCAAATCATTCAGATGTAATGTAACAGACCAGTGAGCACCAAAGAATGTCAAAATTATGTAAACAGTAAAGTCTCATACAAAGTGAGGTTAAAACATCTGTAAATTCAATCGCCTTTCTCTATCCAAAAGATGCAAAATGTCCCTTATCACCCAAGCCATGACTAAACTTTGGAAGTGTACTGAAATGCTGGACATACCTGCCAGGTTTGATCATGGCCTGGGTGATATTCTACCTGCTTACATATGACCCATTAACTTAAAAGAGGTGCCAGAGAAGATGTGTTGTCAAATGCAAAAATTCACAGACCACTGACAGTGGCATTCAGACACTCATAAAACCCCCTGTAGCTAATACATGACACACTTCATTTCTGGCACTTCTATAAATGCAAAAATCACTGTATTCTACCCATTCACCTCTGACCCTTTACCCCACTCTACCTGGACTGTCACACAGCTTCATGTTTACTTGCTGACTTGGTGCATAGCATGAGCCAGATAGTCAACGTTGTTTGAGGAGACCCCGGCAACAGAGATCCTTCCATCTTTAGTCAGGTAGACTGAGAATTCCTTAGTCAGTCTCTCCACCTATAATGTTGCATATGAGAATATGAACATATGTTACAACGAGGAAAAAGGCAGCTTGTGGCTTGGAATAACCAGCAATAATCTCAGATATAAGTATGTTGACTCTTTATTTAAGTAGAGGTGTTTACAGCAAAATGTCAGTGTTCACATATCTCAGTATGAGTATTACTTTTTCGACAACTTCGTCAACCACAAAGGTGCAGTATTGCCATAATCATGTTGAAGTGCCACATAACCCTAACTCAAACAAATAAACAAGCATCTAAATGTTAGTAACAAACGTTCAAATGAACAATTGGAAAAGGAATAGTCTGCAAGTTGACCATAATGTGATGGTCTCATCACCAATCTAAAGAATGTTTAAAAATCCAGTATGTGATGTTTACGATAATGAAAGAAAATTAGAAGGGGGATGCGCGAAGCAAGTGCTTTGGATGTTGAAAGCTGGAAATGAGATGTCTGAATAGCCTGTCGGCTTACATTGTATATTATGGCCACTAAAATCCAAATCAAGTTTTCCAAATTTTTCTTAACCCAGCAATCTTGAAAACTCTGGGAGTAACATACTCATATAATGATGTATCCCAGCTGAAGAATTGTGCTTGCATTCTACTGACAAATGTGTCTCGTTTCAATTGCACTGCATGCAATAAATATGATGTCAAAAGATGAAAAAGAATGCCAGCATGTATAACAAGAGACTGACCTGATCAGGTTTGAGCCCAGTGAAGCAGAACATGCCGATCTGATCAGTAATATGTTGCCAATTGTGGCTTGACCCTTCTTTCTTCAGCCCGTCTCGGAGACGTTCTCTCATAGTGATGATGCGGTCAGCCATGCCTTTGACCTCCTTTTGCCTGGGGGGTAATTTGAACAATATACTCCAATATGCCTATTACAAATATTCTTTATGCAAAATTAACGCTACTGTGATATCTTGCAAGTCCAAAAGTCATAACTCAGACTAGTTCTGTTGCTTTTGCACGACATATTGTTAATGCAAAATACTCTGAATACCATTTGGAAGTATCCAGAGAACTAGATGGGCACACAATGACAATAATGGTGGTAGTGGTGGTGATGACGATTATTTATTCAATTTAGCCTCACTCTCTCTTCTCATGCATTCTGCATTTTCTTGTTCATTGGGTGTTTTATTAATCAGTGATATCCTTATTCTGTGCGGAACGAGCGACAAAAGAAGGAGCTTACAGGCATATAAATTTCAAACTTAATAGCCTCAGGGAGGCTAATATTCTTTATGTGATATCCATTGGTTGAAGTATTAATAACCTAAAATGAAGGTATGCTCCTGTTTTTTTTGCCTCACTAAGGACTGCGCCTTCTTTGGGCATCTGCACTACCCACATTTCATTTGCCTACATTATGTTGTCAACATACCATTGTGCATTTAGGTCGGGTGTGTTGAGGATCTTGGCAGCGATACGAGCTCCGTGGACGGGAGGGTTAGAGTACAAGGGTCTGATGATGATCTTCACCTGCGACATAACACGGGCAGCTTCTTCTGGGCTGGAACAAATGATGGTCAGGGCTCCGACACGTTCACCTGGAACACACAGGTTAAGGAGCACATAGAGAATAAAATCATCATTAATTATTTAAAAATTTTGAAATCACGAACAGAACCAGACCATGAAAGAAAAAAAACAACAAAAACACAGAAAATTGCAGTGCCATCTCACAGACAGCGCTTTCATTAAATACAGACTTATAACTATGATCATTAACAAAAACAGCAGTTCCATCCCTGTGGAGTTTTCCATGAGTTAGGTAATTACTACACTGCACTGATGCTACTTGCAAAGGCTATTTCCTGAAAACTTAACCAAGGAGCAGAAGACTATTATGTATTCAAAAACTTACTCAATTTACCAGTCATCTTCATGGCTCATCCGACTGGCATTTCTGTTCAGGCTTACTTACTCCCTCCAATTTATTATGCTAAAAAGTTGCTATCCCATGGAAATTTATCATATTTACAACAAATGTCAAAAACAAATATTTACAGTTCCTCTCAAACTGCCATTATTATTCCAAAGTTTTAAAAATATTAAAGTAACCAGGGATATAACACTACAGCAGTTCCAGTTTACCATAAAGGCCCATGTTCTTCGAGAAAGATTGGGTGAGTGCCAGCTGGTGGCCATCCTTGACAAAAGTGCGCACAGAGAAAGCATCCTTGTCTGCATCACCACTAGCAAAGCCCTGATAAGCCATGTCGAAAAATGGGTATAGCTTGCGTTCCTTAATGACCTGGCTCAGCTCCAACCACTGCTCTGGCTGTAAGAAAGATAGTAAAACAAAGAGACTTGAGATATCACGACATAATACTTCAATAAAACTGGCAAATGTATGCATAAACATGAAGCCTGGTTAGAACACTTTTCAAGTAGACAAGAAAAGGCGATTGTCACACCCTGAAACTGGTAATAAGTTATTTCTGCATATCCAATGTTTTTATTTGTCACATGGATTAAATATTTTATCGGTAATGACAAATTATGAATTAATTGAGGAATGAGGGAAAAATGGTAGGAAGAATGGAAAGAGGGAATGAAAATGGCATACCTTAGGGTCCACCCCAGTTGGGTTGTGAGCACAAGCATGAAGAACAATGATGTCACCCTCAGGAATTTTCTGGAAAGAAATGAAAAGGACTTGGTCAAAAGCTACTTCCGTGCTACTTGAAGGGCACAGATCAGCACTCATCAGGGTTGGGCACATTCACGAAAAATGGGGAAATGCGTTCCGTTTCCCATTCAGCCGAGACTATCAAATTCCGTTCCATTCACCCGTTCCACGTCTGAGGAATTTAGTTCCGATCTCCGTTCTGTTCCGTTTACTTTTTCCTGCCAAAAATACCACGTGTTTCCGAGACAGCTGATTTCACAATGAAACTCTGTTTGCTCCGTTCATCAAATCGGAACTAAGTTCATATGAACGGAGTTCCGCCCAACCCTGGCACTCATCAGTTACACGATGTGCTTGTATATATTACTAGTAAAGACTGACAAAGCTGTTATTAGAGATATTAGTGAAAGGCGTGTCAGTGCTTTACACTATGACCACAGCAGATTCAAAATTTCAGTGATACTATGGAGAGCTTTTAACAAAAACAGGAAATGAGAGGACATAACAGGTGCCCATACAATGTAGGTGACAGATGGAGGAATGCTTGAAATCAAGACTGATCCAGAGATGCATGACATCAAACTGAACCTTCTCAGGAATTTACCTTGATGTCCTCTATGGCTCCTGTAAAGTCAAATCCACAGGTATTGGGATCATAATATCTGTAGGAGTTCAAATTCATGCCAGCATGTCTAGAAAAAAGAACAAAAACAGGGCATTTTATTGAGGAATGGCCAATGCCAATTTAATAATTTTGCACAAAAATTATCAATTCTATTTTTTTAAAATAAATCCCTTTGTGACATTAACAGAAAATTTAGATCTCATGCTATACCTTTAATAACATGACAAGACCTTAACCCTTATAAAAGTGTATATGTCCCTATGTTCTTGAGTTTATGCAGGGATTCCAATCCTATCAATAGAACAGAGGGTTGCTTATGTGGCATGCTATTTTTCTCTACTGACTACCATACGTTAATTCAGAGGTGTGTCATTTCTCAACTTGTTTATGAAATTTGCGGAATTTACGGGATTCGAACCCTGCCTCTACCCATCATAGGCCCTGAAGAGAGGCTCCTGATAGTGCCTAAATCATACATACACCTAAATCTTAATCCAAATCTTTCATAGTCTGCCTGACACTGGCACTGCATGTATCTGATTGTCTGACTGCTTTCATGCACTTGTCTGACTGCTTTCATGCACAACATTACGGGACACTTTGACCTAGAGCTTGGTTTAGGGTTATGGGCTGAATTAGAAAAGAGAAAGCACACATGAGAGAATTTCTAGACAATGACAATGTCTAGAGACTGTACCATGCTTTTTCTTCCCTAACTTACCTCTAACCATGCCCCAAAGCCCATTCCAACCTCTGAACGAGTGTTACCCGACTGCTTACGAAATTTGCCAGAGTTCTGGGATCAACAACTTACTTGAAAATTGGAGTGTGATTTCCCCATGAGGGTATTGGCAGCCAGACTGTCTTGCTCTTCGTGTACCACTTATTCTGCAATAGCAAAGTTGCATGTATTGGTAATTGACTGGCATGCTTCAAATTATTTACTTCAGATTTTCAATACAAACAAGTAAAGAGAAGTTAGCTACAGTCTCACTGGCAAAAACCAAATTAATATACAATTCTTCACTCTTAAATGCAAATGAGCGAAAATTAATACGCTCTTTTGGGCAGAAATATTCACACGGCCTGAAAAAAATTATAATGTTAAGTCACCAAATGTCATTTAGACTATTTAGAGCAATCTTCACTTTCTTCTTATGAAATGTAAACTTACAAAGAAATTGGCTCCCACTCGCAAAGCACCAGTGCCAGAGATCGCCTGTGTTGTGACATTCTGAAATAAATAATGTTGAATGTATGAGGGATAATGTCCATGTAGGACAGAGAACTGTCACAGAAGGCAACCTATGCAAAAAGGTAATCTTCAAGCTTTGTGCTGGACACTGCAAAACCATGGTCCACCTACACAGTATGGGTTTCGAGTCAAGCTCACATTGTGCTTGCGGAGCAGCGATGCAGTCTACTCAGCAAGTTCTGTAAGCATGTAGTTTTTGCTATCTAGGGAAACACTTCTGGACACAGAAAAAAGAATTGCCACTAAGCTTTGGAGGATGCTTTTAGACCTGCAGAGGACAGCATAGTTCTAACCTAATGACTGGGAAACGCAAAAACAGGAATGTCGGTTAAACACTTATCTCTGCCACTTTCCCATTCTGAACATTCATATTTTTCAGCCCCAAAGAGCTTTAGAAAGCTACATAATCAAGACTTCCAAGTCACTGTCGTGCAGTCATACCCTGAAAACAAGTGAGAAATAATAGACAGAATTAATTTTCTACTTTCTTTCAATCTTATCTCACTTGTGCATAGATCCCTTTTTAGTTAGTAATCTCTTTAACTTTTAAAAATAATTTCTGTTTTCCAGTTTCAGTATATTGTATGACATACCAGTCCATTCTCCAACACAGGGTTTCCAGCCCCTAAAGCCAATTTCACTGCAGAGTTGTAGAAATCAGGAATACCGATGATGCCAGCATACTCCTTATCCATACCTGCCTGTACTATTTCTGCCTCTGCCTGGAAAAAAGTGCCCAAAGTCAGATATGGCAATTTACAAAAAACTTCTTGTATTGTATTAAGATACTATAGGCTTTGTTATGAGCAAGCTGATTAAAAATACAATTTTCAGCACTGATAAAAAGAAAACAAGAAATCAGAACCTAATCAAATTTCAGAAGACCCCCAAGGTGAGTGTTACATCAATAAGCCTATGTTATCTTCTGATGCTGCATGAAGCTAAAAAGTTAAATTTCAAAGTAGCAACTTGAGTTGTGGCTTAAAAACTGTGAACCCAATAATTCAGAACTTCATGAGTAGTGCAGAAGTCGTCATGAGAAAAGAAATGGCCATAATGAAATTATGTCTTCTCACTTTCTTCACTGATGGCAGAACATAAGGTTTTCCTGAATCATCTCTGTAGGCCCCAACTCCAAGGTTCATCTTCTTGGTGCTTGTGTCTTTCTTGAAGGCCTCTGTCACGCCTAAGATGGCATCTGGTGGGCCCATTTCCACATTGTTCCATACTGCACTGAGAAAGTCAATGGATAAGAACAGTATTAAAATGGACTGCCCACTCCCTAATAGTGGAAGGTGTGAGTCTATGTTTACACTACACCAACAATTAGGTATTTTCAGCTCCATCACGTGACCTAGGAAATCTTGCTCACACATTGGTTTGTTTACATGCTCTGCTCATGTATGATTACTTGTCATTTATCAAAATATTCTCTGCAATCCCTAGATCACGTGGTGCAACTGACCCGTCTGAAAATACCTCATTGTGCTCATTATCAAAAGACAAACACTAGTAAAATTTACCTTTAAGTGGTGACAAAAGCAACTGCACCCACATAACCTAGAGAGGAGAAGCACTGGTACTGTAACTGCTTGAACAACTTTTATGGGGGGGGGGGGGGGGGGGGGGGGGNNNGGTGGAATCCCCCTCCTGCAAGTCACCCAAACTTTAAATGTCAAAGTCAAAGGGGAGAAGGGACCTCCTAGATCTAGGTCTAGGTCTAATGTAGATTAAAAGTGGACCCAAACTTTGCCAAACTGTCATGGATGCAGAAACCCTAGGCTAGGACCCTTTCATTAATCCTATTAGCTCCATAGTCTATCTCACGCTGGCTAGCTGAATAAATCGTTGTGCACATATTTTTTGCCCCTGTGAATAAAAAAAAAATGCATGAAACTTGTGAAAGCAGGAGGCTCAATTTTCACTGTGCAAGCTACGTTCTCAATCACCCTAGGCTAGATGTATGAATAAACCTGTTTCATCTGCTTGTAATTAAATTAAAAATCTGCACTACTGACTTAATTAATATTATCAGTCTTCAGTGCACTTGCACCGACCCACTGTGTCCTGTTTGATATACAATCACGACACTGCCACGAACCGGCGAGATGACCTTGCATGTCCAACAAATCTTTAGCAGCCTAAACCTAGCCTACAATATTTAGACAGTCGTGTAAACTCTAGAATAGATCTAAAACACAGATGCAGTACATCAATTCAATATCAATTTTCATTCTCACTTGGCTCTCGTCTGCTGCCTTGCATTTATCACAGAGTTATTCACAAAACGAAACAGAGCACTCGACTTTCTCATAACAGGGGCCGCCATCTTGAAGAGTTCAATCCAGTTCAAGGACAAGTCACACAGGAGCATTGGACGCAGGGGCGAAAGATAGAAGCCGTGTAAACTCTAACAGTGAAGAGCTATCTATTAGAAGACCATATTATTATATTATTTTTTTTATAAGTGTTGTCTTTTCATGCAACTTATTTGCCGGGATTTTTTTTTTTTGGAGGGGGGTGGGGGAGGGATTATGGCAAGGGAAAATCTCAAGAAATCACCATCATCGATGTTAATTATTATCATCTTTATCAAGCCCATTTACCAAAGAGATCAATTTAAGCAATGAGACTTTCTAAGTTTTTGGACTGGGTGATAGACTGATGGCGGACTGGTTAATCAAGCCTACACCCCTTTCAGAGACGGGGTAAAATTATGGCAAAATCAGCAAAGGACATCATCATCATCATCATCATCATCTTTTCTATCATCATCATCAGTATCTTCGTCACTGCCATTATTAGTGAATTTGTTATTTATTATCATCGTCAATGATTATTGGAAAGCAACATTCTTTATAGTTGCCTTCATTACCATCATTGTCCTGTCAGTATTCATCACCATCATTATCATTATCATCATCATCATCATCACATCATCATCATTTAAAACTGAGAAAAATTAAAAGCTCAACCTTAATTCAAGGAATTTATTAAAGATCTAGTTAAAAAATAGGACCGAAAATTACTTCTAAACGTTTTGGCTCTAAGGTCTTTATCGATAAGAATGAAACAAGAATTATAACTTTCGCAATAAAAGCAATCACATTAAGAAGAAAAAGAAAAGACAAGCATGGACGTGTCAGCTAAAAGCCAGTCATTGATCGATTATGTGGGACGATCTTAAATTAGCGGGTAAAGACCATAAGAACTGAACCTGGATCACGGGATAAGACAGGTGGTAGAGGAGTGAATTAAGGTAAGAAGAAAAGAGTTGTGTGTAAAAGGGGGAGGGGGTATGAGGGGCTCCCCCAAGAAAAATCTGAGCTACAAGCAGTCAATAAGATCAGTCAATTTATCTTAAGAATGTGGAGGGAGAAAGCAGCGGGTCAGGTTAGGAAGCCATGCATATCAATGAGACAAGCTTGGTATATCTCGGCAATTAAAAAAAGTGATACTATTCGAAGAGGTCTGACTATGCGCTACCACTAGCATAATATTATAATTATCAAAAGTACATGATATGCAAGGTGGTTAATACGGAAATATCATCATCATCATCATCATCATCATCATTTGCAAAATATTTATCTGCACTGTATCTAAATAAAGAAATAAAGAAAACTATAACAATTTAAGAAATTTAATACACAAATTTTCGGACTGGCGTCCTTCTTCAGATGTAGAAAATCAATGAACTAAGAATAAAACGGCATAAGAAGAGAAAAAAAACAACAACTGTGATCAATAGTCATGGAAATTGAAAAGCTTGAACAGACACAAATATCCATAGAACGAAACAAAGGCGAACAATAACAATGAAGGTAAACGGTTGATCAGAAGCATGTAGAATAATTCAAACATGAAGAAGAATAAGAAAAACTTCGAAGACTGGAAGACAGTGATGTAGGTTGTTAGTGTACTCATCATCATCATCATCATCATCATCATCATCATTGTAAAAAAAAAGAAAAAAGCGAAAATTTTAAAACACTACTTCAATCCGATGAACGAATGAAAATTTAATAAATGCTAATGGGTAAAACAGTCTTAACAATTCGGCAAAAAGCTTCTTCAGTAGAAAGACACGATTGAGCCACTAATATAAATATTGACAACGAATCTGTAGAGATTATTGAACAGTGCAAGTATCTTGGTATTACCATTGATAACACACTAAACTGGCACTCACACGTTGACGCTCTGAGTAAGAAATTAAATCAGAGACTAGTCTATATATTCCAAAGAAAACTCAGATCATTTAAAGTGAACAAATCTGTATTGATAATTTTCTACAATACCATCATTCAAAGTATCCTTTCATTTGGAATCAGTTGTTGGGGTGGAGGTACCGGTATTACAAGTAGGGACAAAGAAAGACTGAACAAACTTGTAGGCCTACACAAATAAGAATAGATAATAAATATTGACTTACCCTCTCTTAATGAAGTTTATGATAGAATGTCCTTAATAAAAGCAAAATTTATACTAGAAGACAGTACCCACCCTCTGACAATGACTATCTTAAATCAAATAGAAGTAATCGCCCTTTACAACCATATGCAAGAACTGAGCGGTATAACAAATCATTCGTACCGGTACCTTCAACAACCAGGAAACTTAGAAATAATAGTGTGTAAAATGCTTTGTGAATGTATTATATTCCTCTGTTCTGCGGATGGAAGGAAGGGACGGGTGTGTGTATGCGTGCTTATGTGCATGTGTATGTGTTTGTGTTTGTGTGTGTGTGTGTGTGTGTGTGTGTGTGTGTCTGTGTGTGTGTGTGTGTGCGTGCGTATGTGCATGTGTGTGTGTTTGTGTGTGTGTGTGTTTTTGTGTGTGTATGTGTGTGTGCTTGTGTGTGTGTGCTTGTGTGGG
>JAWQUT010000406.1:7671-26733 GCA_033807755.1 Ellobium chinense | reverse complement strand
GGTGGCGGGGAGCGGGGAGGAGGTTGCACGGTAGTTTTAGGATGTCACGAGCCCCCAAAGATGGTGTAACAGGATACCTTTTTGTAGCTTAGCTAGTTTTATATCTTTTCCAAAAAAAAACAGCCTTTACACAAGTTTAAGATGACCTAGATAAGCCCAGAACTGCCTACACAAACATGTTTGGTTCGTACATCAATTAGACGATAGTTTAACAATATGCAGCCAAACTGCTTTAAATAATGGAACTTCTTATTACTGTCTTATGTCGGAGGAGGATGTAACACGAATGAAAGGGGGTTTGTATGCTTATAAATGAGGCAACGACGTAAGAATAGCAAGTACCACTCGAAATTTTAATTGTCCACACAAACTCAGAAAATTAACCTTAGAAAGGGGAGAAAGGAGTTGGATTTAAAGCCAATGTTTTTTTTTTCCCTGTTAGCTATGTTAGGTTTTACACCTCTCATTAATTTATCCTGGGATCCCAAGTCAAAATATTTTCCAGACATATTGTTTAGCTTATCCTCCAAATTTTGACACAAAGACACATGCCCCAAAATCAATTAGATTTTGAGAACTTAGGCAGTGAAACAGGCTACCTAATATTTTAGACCTTTTCACTCAGTAAACAGGGTAACCTTACCCACCTAGCAACAACCACAAAGTTTATACTTCAGTGGCTAAACCTCACCTATTCTGAGTCTACAAGTGTATTTGCACCTAAAATTCAAATCCAACCCCTCCCCCCCTTCCCCAGGGCAAGTTTGCTGATTTTATAGGGACTATTTAAAATTGCATATCAAAATGCCAGATGCTATTGGCATTTTCATACCTTTAAGTTTAAAGGCTTATGTAAATGCACTTACTTTCGTAGACTCAGAGTGATTCTCTGCAAGCCCAGGGACCCAACTGCATGTAATACTATATTAAATGTTTTTATTATCTTGTACATATATATAAGATTTCTTTTACGTTTGCATTTCCGAGTTGTTAACCTTCAAAAAGACCTCATCACTTTAGAGATAAAAGCTGTAAGATTCATTTGTACTGTATTTTTTTTTTTTTACAAAACGTCGTCAGTTAGATAATATAGGTCTAGTTGAATGAAGACCACAATATCTTTATTCTCGCCTCACCTCTCGAACGGTGTTAGCCATTGAGTTAGGCTTACAATGTTACGGTCGTTCGTTAGTGTTTTCTTTTTTTTTTTTCACGGAGCATCCTCGATTGTCCCGATTAGCTAATTTCTTCTTTCAAATTAAATTTGGTATTGGACTGTCCTGAGTAGGTAAACGTCCCCGGCAGCTTTAGACCTGTCTGTTTCCTGGGTGCCCAGCATGTGCGCGCGTGTTCAAGACGCCGTCAGAGCACTTATCACTAGACCATTTCTAATTTCTTATTTGCTTGTACCTGAACGCTTGATGCAACCTTGTTGCTGTTACTGTAATGTTAGCCAATCCTCCTCTCAGCAAGCGCCATTCAAACCTAACATGAGCGAAAAAAAAAAATTGCTCCGAAATTTGACATTCTTGATCGTTACGGAACGTGCCCATGCAAAAATTCTTTTTCAAGTTAGCTTGATCTTAGATCAGGGGTGTAGCTCCCAATCTTTTCAACATCCGCCCCCTCGCCTTATTGCTTCTGTCACTTTCACCAAGAGTTCGTCAAACTGACAAGTGACCATGTGAAATCCTGTGAGAAGTCTTCTGTCACGGTTAGATTTCTCTGTACCAGGACTAAGGTGATGAAATTTCTACTACTTTTGTCTCGATTTGGACAGATTGTTAGGATTTTGCATTCTATGTGTGCGTCAGATGTTTCAAACTGTGGAGGTCACTGGGGATACAAGACAGTTAATATTAAAAAGCAAAAGTAGTAAATACTCTACAAACTTACGGGCATGCCCACTTGCCCAGGACACGACTGTGCTATGAATAACGACAGCGTAGATATGAGTGTGTGTAACGACAAAACATTGTATAATCGTAATTTGGTTAAACGAGTAAACGGTGTTCTGACATTTCACGGTACAGTTTAGGCTAGGACCTAAACTGCGACTGCACGAATAGTGATTATTTAGTGCTACTAGTAAGAAACTTGGGAAAGGAGGTTAACCTCTTCGCCATGTACGACGTGTATGTTCGTCCTCACCTATATTACAAACGACTCTTAAATGTACTGGTACATGCCTGAAGAAGCGTTCGCGTGTCGTAGACGACACATTCATACGTCCTATTTCCTAAACAACTGAGAGCTTGCACATTAACAATGGGATTTCCTACCCTTGTAAGAATTATATTAACTCTGCATGTTGAACGCTGCTAAGGGTGCATTCAGCTTCGATGCACTGTTGTAATTCTTAATATGATGGTAACAGATCCCATCGCTAGTGCGCAAGCTCTCAAATAAATTATTCCAACTTATACCTGAAGAGCTCTTTGTAATTTGGTAACATCAGCACTTGAAACAAATGACGCAACGGAGCAGTTAAAGGAATTTCTGGGAAGGCCCTACCTTTCTCATTGGTGGTTAAAAAAAAACAAACAAAAATACTACAGCATATAACACAATATATAACATATAACTATACATCACTATAACATGACTACGGACTCCTTGCAACTCAACTAAACAGATCGTACGACAAGGTGCTGAGGTATGAATTGACTACGGACTCCTTGCAACTCAACTAAACAGATCGTACGACAAGGTGCTGAGGTATGAATGTCTGTTTAGTTAGTTGGAAATATTCTCCGGAAGAAGCCTCCACGGGCGAAAATTTGAGAATAAATTCAAGATTAACCTGTCAATGCCGTTGTAACTTTTCTTATGGATATACAATATGTTTAGCTCCGCATATGCATCAACTTTGATCCAGGTTGGAATTTTCTCTTTGTATTTAACATTGTGTGGTCAAGTGCTGTTTCGTGGAATTATATCACTGAACTCAAACGTATCCTGTCCTGGATCCGGCACGATGAATGACTACGGACTCCTTGCAACTCAACTACACAGATCGTACGACAAGGTGCTGAGGTATGAATCATGTCTGTTTAGTTAGTTGCAAATTTTCTCCTGAAGAAGCTCCCACGGGCGAAAATTTGAGAATAAATTCAAGATTAACCTGTTAATGCGGTTGTAACTTGTCTTATGGACATCACTATAACATATATATATATATATATTATAGTGCACAATTTACCACCATCATTCTATTGGAGTGTCCAGTAAACATTGCACACCAAAGTGCCGAATGGTGCATTTTCTCCCCTCAGGATATGGATCATTAAAACACTCTGTCATTTGTACTTGTACTAGCACCAACTTTTTGACACCAGCTTCTCCCATGTCCCTGAGATAGGCCTACATTTGTGCAGGTTCCTGTCTAGGCAATTGTAGAATTTCTGTCATAACCCAGAATTATGAGGATCAACAACAAAATTTGATATCAAACAAAAGTAATGAAAAAAGTACCCTCGAGCAAAGCCCAACCAGGAACATGCATATAGGTATTTAAGGGACCTATTAGGTAAAATGTTGTGTCACACTGTTAGGGAAAATAGCATCGATTCTAAGATCATCACTCTATCCATCATTCAGCACTTTGGTGTGAAATGTTGCACATTTTCAGTGTGATTACAGTGGTGAGTTGTGAACAAGGTATAGACCTAAGGGTAACAGAGTTCCATTATGTCCTCTCTCAGGCAACGTGCATAAATTCGCTGATGTCTCAGCCTCTCAATTTTGTTTATGAAATTTGCCGGACTTCAGAGATGCGACACCTGCCCGTAACCACCATAACGGCCCTTGGAAGAGTCCCATGATATTGCCTTTAAATCATGCATGAAATTCAAATCTTAAAGCATATTTAGGCTGTCCTACACTGGCACAACGTACATCTGATTGTCTGACTTCTTTCATGAGCAATGGCGCGAGACCTTCCGTACAAAGCTTGGCTTCGGGCTAAGGACGAGATAAGAAAAGAGGGGACACAAATAAGAGAGTTTGTGGGCAATGATGTCTAGGGATTATCCCAGTTTTGCCTTTTCCTCCTTAATCCTACCCCTGACGGTGTCCCTAATCCTAACCCAAGCTCTAGGCTGGAGTATCTTGTATTGCCTTCGAAAATTGGCGGATATCCGGGGTCCCAAAAGTACAGTGTAGTGCATTGTGCAGAAAGGCATTCAATTTGCACATAAAATTGATGAGATTTCATCAGAAAGGCCTGGGAACAAGCTTTTAGCAATACACAGAAAACACTGTTTACACAAAGTGCAAGAAACTGAAGATGACACCAGAGACATAAATGGGTTAAAAATTATTCATTAATTACTTTTACTTAATGTGTAGCTACACTGCAATTTACATACATTAATTATTATCGCTCGGCCTCCCGCCTCTCTCTCAGCAACGCTCCAATGAGGTCCAAAAAGCCAGCGGTCCATGTGTGAGACCTAATCATCCCATTCACGACGCAGCACATTCTATTACGCAGGAGACATCTATGCCCCTGCCTGCTTTTGTATTAGCCGTGTTAAAGTAAATGCTTACAAATGAAATTTGTCAGACTACTGCAAGCTCCATAACATGCAGCAAATTGCTAGCCGTTTTCATAAGGTCATGTTAGGAGTTAATAAGAATAAATACTGTGGCAAGTTTTGTTAGACGATTAGGCTATCTGAATCTGCGTCATATTATGACTTGGCAAGACTTTGTCGGGCTGTAAGACAGACTGTCGCCAGTCTATGATTCGGTGAATTATTATTCTTATTGTGCTTAAGTAAGGACAGTGATGAGTTGTGTATAGTGCTCTGGTGAATACTACAAGCGTAGTGCAACGATTGGAAATCTAAATTCTTCTAATGTCTTCATCATAGCTGACAGTGCTATCCACAGAATAGACTGGAGCCAAATTCTGATTTGACGCTTGGCAAAAGTGTGCTCCGCATTTTTGGGTAGGAATGTTCTAGCAGTAGATCTTTCATAAGTTTGGGGGGCTGATCACCTATCCGCTGCACACCAAGCTCGATTTTGCACTTTAAAGGGTCAAAATGACCATCGAAGTGACCAGTAGTAACCAATTGCAAACGATTCAAATTTTTCCACAAAAGAAAGACCTTACTGGACTAAAAATTTATTAGATATTTTATTCTCAATAAAAATGAGTGCTGATTTTGAATATGCCAACTTCGGTGTGATATTTTGCATTTTAATGATCAAAATGACCACTTAAGTGGTCACTTGTAGAGAAATGCATATATATTTTCAAAAATACGAAGAAGAAACATCTGCTGGTGTTAGAGGGAGCCGTGAAACGACAAGTAATCAATACCACTAGTCCTCCCATTCTTGAGTGACTGCATATCTAGCATACTTGTGTATATGGATGGTCAGATGACCATTAAATGACCAGCACTTGATATCCATACTATTATTTGATCAGTGACCTCTTCATAAACTCTCTTTAGTGATTTGCTTAAGAATCACAACTGACATCTCTAAGGCGGGCAATTTAGGCTGCACTCCTTAAATTAATTATCAAACGACCACGAAGTGACCATAACTGGCCCCTGGTCATCTGCTCGGACAAAAGAGGCAATAACTGAATTATATCAAATTTTGGGACGCTGAATTGAAATATCCACTTAACATACATGAGGATTTAAAGTTTAACACACTATAAATTATTATAAATCATTAAGTCGAGAATATCAATGATTACTCTTATAGGGTCAGTTATTGGCTGCCCATTTAGTTACTACCCATATCATTCAAACAACATCAACTTGTCGTATTTCACTGTGTCACTTTTGCAAAACACATTGTATGACTACATTAGTGCCTCACAATCTGCCGTAAAAGTTAAATATATCAGTACAGACGTAGAGTGACCACAAGTGACCATGGCTGACCAGTGGTATACGGTGAGTTGCATCCAAAAACTGTAAATCCTTAATTGAAAGATATTTACTGTTGTTTAAATTACATTTAAATGAAATCGTAATGCTTAAGAAATAAGCAACGAAAACCTTTCGCCGGTTCCATTTATCCACTCAAAGTTCAGTTTAAATTGAAATCGACACTTCCAGTTCTGACCAGAATTTTCCACCCTTGAATTCTTTTTCACTGCATGGAGACAGCTGACTCATTTCAGCCAGAAATCATGATTCTCATCTGGCGGAATTAATGTGATCATATCTGAAGAAATATGTCAGATTCGCTGGAAGTACCCACATCAAGGTCACATATGTCTTGTCTCCCCTTAGAAGGTGAAGAAGGAGCCTCTTTGTTCCGCCAAAATGCAAAGTTTAAGTCTGCTGTCTATTCATTTGCTTCTCTGTAGCTANTATTAGATATTTTATTCTCAATAAAAATGAGTGCTGATTTTGAATATGCCAACTTCGGTGTGATATTTTGCATTTTAATGATCAAAATGACCACTTAAGTGGTCACTTGTAGAGAAATGCATATATATTTTCAAAAAATACGAAGAAGAAACATCTGCTGGTGTTAGAAGGAGCCGTGAAACGACAAGTAATCAATACCACTAATCCTCTCATTCTTGAGTGACTGCATATCTAGCATACTTGTGTATATGAATGGTCAGATGACCATTAAATGACGAGCACTAGATATCCATACTATTATTTGATCAGTGACCTGTTCATAAACTCTCTTTAGTGATTTGCTTAAGAATCACAACTGACATCTCTAAGGCGGGCAATTTAGGCTGCTCTCCTTAAATTAATTATCAAAAGACCACGAAGTGACCATAACTGACCGCTGGTCATCTGCTCGGACAAAAGAGGCAATAACTGAACATATCTATATCAAATTTTGGGACGCTGAACTGAAATACCCACTTAACATACATGAGGATTTAAAGTATAACACACTATAAATCATTATGTCGAGAATATCAGTGATTACTCATTTAGGGTCAGTTACTGGCCCTAAATGAGTTACTACCCATATCATTCAAACAACACCAACTTGTCGTATTTCACTGTCACTTTTGCAAAACACATTGTATGACTACATTAGTGCCTCATAATCTGCCGTAAAAGTTAAATATATCAGTACAGCCGTAGAGTGACCACAAGTGACCATGGCTGACCAGCGGCGGCCCCTCAACATAGGTAATCTTCGAAATATACGGTGAGTTGCATCCAAAAACTGTAAATCCTTAATTGAAAGATATTTACTGTTTGAATTACATTTAAATGAAATTGTAATGCATAAGAAATAATCAGCAAAAACCTTTCGCCGGTTCCATTTATCCACTCAAAGCTCTGATCTGGATCAGTTTAAATTGAAATCGACACTTCCAGTTCTTGCAAAAAATTTCCACCCTTCAATATTCTTTTTCACTGCATGGAGACAGCTGACTCATTTCAGCCAGAAATCATGATTCTCATCTGGCGGAATTAATGTGATCATATCTGAAGAAATATGTCAGATTCTCTGGAAGCATCCAGATCAAGGTCTCATATGTCCTGTCTCCCCATAGAAGGTGAAGAAGGAGCCTCATTGCTCTGCCAAAATGCCTGTCCATTCATTTGCTTCTCTGTAGCCAAAAAGATAACAGAACGTGAAAGAGTTTCTGGGGACTATCCTTATGCTTTTCAGCACATTATATGCTTTGATAAGATGAAGGTCTTTCTCTGACATTCACTCAAGCAGTTGTGGGAAAAGACTGTCACAATGCTGATATGTGATCTTGTGCTTGTAATGGCTTTGTCATAATCCATGCCACAGGCAACACTTTCAGTGATTTTCCTTCCAAGCTATCCAGAGTTGGCCCAGACATCACACAATTCTGTTATGGTTACATGCTGACCAATGACATTGAGGAAATTCATTGCAGTATTCAGCCCTTGTAGGCACACAGTCAGGAACTCCTTGGAGTCCTCCTTGTCCCATTTCAACAGCATCGGCCTGCAAAAGTAACGCTTCGTTGACATTGACTTCATTCCAAGTTTGCGGATCATGCGCTGCTATAGCAGAAAGCTGTGTTGGGTGTATCCAGTTCATGTGCAGGAGCTAGTAGCAGGGCCATGTGACCGACTAATTCATGATGAGTCCATTACTGTATTTTTTTTTATTGAACTGCCCCCTACAGCTTGTTCTGGGCACATCTTATGAAGACAAAAGCTTTTTTCATCGCCTCCGTTTCTTCCAACTGTTTGAAATCTCCTAAACGTTTCCAAAACATTTCCAAATTCATCCAGTGTTTGAAAGTTGCTTCCACAGTTCGCACATTCATTGCTGAGAGTTTGCAAGTCGTCAAGAAATCTGGTCCTGACACCGTTTGAATTTGTAGATCTTACAAGCCTCTTCATAGCCAATCTATGTGTTTCATAAGACGGCCCACGCTGCTGCCATGCCAGTGGCATGGAAATTAGTTTTGTCGTCCAAGCTCGAGTCCAGAATATCAGTGTTATCTGCTTAAAAATGAATCGATGTGGAGTCAGAATGACAGGTACAGCGCCCCATTTTCAGCATTCGTAAACTTTGATTTGGCTCTGCCTTCGGTGTATCTAGAAGTAGGTGGAGCATGCTTCTGTAGCTAATGAATGGTCTCCTTTGTGGAAAAGACCAACAAGCTGTTTTGACAGGGTAGCTTAGTGTAAACAGCCTAAACCAAAATGCTTAGGTGTCCACTTCTTGCGACCAATCACACCAAAGACAACATCCTGACCAGTATGTAGAGCATGGTCACGGAATCACCTAAGTCTCACTGTGATCACCTAACTCTTCATGCAGATTTCCCCCCTCTCTCCATCCAGTATTTTAAGAATGCACTTAAAATGGGTTGCTATGGGCACATGGAATTTTCCCTCTGTTTGTGAAAGCTGCATGACAAGCTTTGTGCTACACAAAACTGTCATCATTATCATCATCAGTACTTTGAGTCAGAATTCTGTCAATTTCAACTTTGCCTTTGAGATTTCCAAACTGATTTATTTCTTCTACTTAGTCATGAAGAGTTGTAACCGATTTACCCCGAGTCGACCACCCACGATTAGTTGAGTTGCTTTGTTGGTCTGGCATGAAATACATTTTGAGCATTTTACTTCTACATACCGTTTCAAATTTTGTTTATATTGTGGATATGGAGAGTGAAATAACTTCTGTACACAAGACTGTTAACTTTGTGGGAAAACAGAAGTTGTGGCTATTTCTGAGTATTTTATGAGGGAGATTAGATTATTTCTAGAATGCAAACTTATTTTTCAAACACGATTTCTCAAAAAATATTTTACATTGCATAACAGTGACTCCCTGCCACTTCAAATAACTGTAACTCGGACTCGCTCAAAAATCTTTCATCTAATGAAAATACACACACTAGGCTTTTATATCATACTTATAACTCGATTTGGCCAAAAGCGACTTAAACCTCATTTTGACTGGCTGCAAGACATTTGAACTCCTCCGCAAGACAACGACTAAAATTCCATCTATCTAACTCGTCCACTTCCAGATTTATTCAGCTAGAGTAACGTTGCACACTGAAATAATTTCATAAGAATGAAAGCTGATAAACTCTTCCACATGATGAAGCTAGTATCTTAATTCATCTGAACGCACTCACGTTTAGCCTCACAGCTGAGCTCATTCAGGATCTGGGGAAGTCGCTCGTCCATCGAAGGAGACACATCGAGGAGTGACAAATTCGTCTGGACAAACAATGGGTCTGAAGGAGAAATTCAGCCGTTTCAAAGACGTCAACTGGCTGGTGTATGCCTTGATTGTTATCTTCGGCATGTCCTCCTGGATAGACACTTACGGCATGTGGGTGGAACTGCCCATTCTAGTTCAGAACTTGCCGGAAGGATGGCAACTGCCTTCTTACATGACCATCGTTATCCAGGTATGATGAATAAGTCTTAAATACAAAATATACCTTACTTTGGATGTTTATCGCCCTGGATTGGTATTTTTGTAACGAGTTTGTTGGCACTATTCTACATTCAGACTGTGAACTGGTTTTTTTTTTTTGCATTTCCATTGGCGACGTTTACCCCCACGTTTACAACACACTCTAATTTACAGCTTACTAAAATCCCCCCCCCNCCCCCCCTCTCTCTCTCTCTCCTTTCTCTCTTTACCCACTCACTCTATTTATATATATATATGGTAATACTGTGCTCACACACGTCATTGTGTGTAATCGGTTAAGCTGAGAATAAACAAAAAAGCTACGCCAGCCACTCTAAAAACCCGCCATATCTGAGGAATTTGGCCTCAAAAACGCCAATTTGGCTACATACCCCACAATAGTAGTGACGTCATGCTCGTTTTATTAATATATAGATATATATATTATATATCGTCGTTGCAACCACAAACTGCTCCATCGTCAAAGATCTCATTTTTCAGGAGAGCAAATTGAAAATTGGCACGTTTTCAGGCGCTGGTTTCTGGCGGTGCAACTCAAGATTTTGTTATAAACTTTACATCATCATTTACGTCTTTCATTTTCCTTTAAGACAGATGTCATTTGATTTCATAATATCTAGTCTATCCTCAATTGCGCAATTTTGCATAATACGCAACCATGGTCCGATAGAGCGGTTCGTGAACAGGAGGAAACAGCTACCTGTCGCTGTCCAGTCCAACCACAGAGTGCTCCATTAACATGCAGCAGTTAGTGGGCGGGCTGGGACGCGAGGAAAAGGCGATACATTCCATTGCGCTCCACACAAGCGCAACATTGCGTAACACTTCCCGGTTGAAACTATTTTTTTTAAGTCTTAGGAAGGAAGGGGAGAAGTGGGAGGGGGAGAATGTTTCCATGAAGTATGATCTAGAAATGAATACACGTCGTCAACATTCTTTCTAACCTGAACCACTCTCGAAATACCGAAAACGAATTATGGAGAGTAAATATATTATTAATAATTTATAATGTACTGCATATTTTATCTATGTTTATGTTTGTTTGCAACCTGTTGTTGCCGCAGATGGTAGACAACAAGTAGATGTGAGCATTTAATTTCAAAATACATATATTTATATATAGTAATAACAATTCAGGGTTTCCTGATGTGTCACACTGAGATACACTATATCCTAGAAAAAGCGCGATATCAGTGGTGTCGTGGTTTAGTTTCGGTTTTAAACTGAATTGAATTCTTATTATGTATCTCTGTAATGACGACACTCTTTCGAACTGTGTTGGAAAAGAAGGGGAGGAATTATTTTACTTGTTCACACAGGAAAGCACAGAAGTTGAATGAAGCCCAGGAAAGATAGAAAACTGAAGACTCCAACTTCTTAAAGTTGGCCACAATTTCTAAACTTCTGCTTGAGATACCAACGTGCTGGGCAATGTTCACAATAACAAAGACAGGACAACATAAAAAGCAACAACAACAATGCCAGGAATAGCAACAACAAGTTGAATAGCAGTTACAACAAACATTGTAGAATAGCAAAGGAGGTAGTAGCAACAATAAGAAGAGGAAAAGCAGGAACAAAAAGCAAGAACAACAACAATAAATGGAAGTGAACAGCAACAGATGCAGCAACAAGAGGAATAGCAACAATGACCCGTGGAAACAACAATCACATGTCACAGAGGAACAAAACGGGATCACTTTATTTGTAAATCATAGTACCGAAAATAATTTTTTTCTTTAGTTTAATTCTGTAGAGTGTAATCAAGAATATAGGCGGGGAAGTAGTCAGTAGAACGTTTCATGGCAGGAAGAAATTCACATAGGGGCCTACATAAAGTACACGTGTGGTACATCTCTATTAAAGGTAAATCTATAAAGACGCAGTGTAATAATTTTTAGTTATTTTAGTTATAGGTGGTAAAGAAGGACTAAGAAAGAACGATTAAGAACGGTATGTTATGCATGTAAAGGGGAAAAAAAGTACACTATGTCGCCAAGAAGGAGACTGACACACTGTAACGAGACAGGGAAATGGTGGGATCTTTATCTTATGAGTAATAAAGATGAAAACCATTATAAATCTCTCTCTCTCTCTTTCTTTCTCTCTCTCTCTCTCTCTCTCTCTCTCCCTCTTTTTTTTCTCTCTCTTTCTTCCTCTCTCTCTGTCTTTCAAACAAGACTGTCTCACGCAGAGAATAGACAAAGATTTTCTATGCCTACACATGTATTCAAGGCAGAAAACAACATGATACATTTTATACAACACATAAAATAGGACCAAGGTAATTGATATCTTTAGGAACAACCCACAGATGTAGAAGATAATGTTAAGACATTTCATTTCAAGTTGAATGGAACGACTGGGATGATTACAATGGCAAGATTAGGAGAAAAGACACATTTTGTTCAAGGGTGACACACTGATCATGAGATATTGCTTCCTTAGAATACAAGTGGGAATACAAACGGAAATACTGTACAAGTTCTGCCACACGAGATGGCCTTTGTTGTTATTATGATATATTACAATTCAGAACATCCATGTATTCGTGTTAAGCATATTGTTACTCCTCAAGCGTTAAGTTACTATAAAAAGACCAGGTGATCTGGATGACTAAAGACAGGAGGACAGTCCTGACTCAGTGACGTTAAATCACATTATTATGTTCTAGTGAGTTTTCCAAGGCACTTTGATCTTCCACTGAGTGTCATAGTATAATACTGTTCCATGAGAAACCTGAAAGAAAACTGAGTCGGTGTGGATCTTGTTGACCTTGATCGATTTAAAGTCACCTTCATCAGAAGATCGCACGCGAAGAATGCCATAATTTGTTTGTGCAAAACTCTTCCAGTCAGTCGCATCTTTAGTTTCTATTAATGTGACCTCATATGGCCTTATTTTGCATGCTGACTTTACGCTGTGTGCGCAAGGCAGGAACAGTTTTGGCTGTGTCTTTTTTCAGTGCCTTTTAAATTATTACACTGTGCATTGCATCGCCTTCGTTTTGGCCAATCCCCTTCTAAAAAAAACCGCAGACTGACCGATTTCACAGTTGATGCTGTCTCAAGAAATGCTTTGGACATGGTCTCCAGAGCCGATCTTTTTTGTTCTGACCGAAACTTCTGTCTGAAAAGAGTTCAACTTCAGTAATACCTTTTTTGTCAACTTCCTTTAGGGACTTGTGAAGGCATGAGGCAATTTCATTTGCCTCGCGTTTTGCTATGCCTTCATGCCAAAAATATGAATTCCCATGGCTTTCAAGTTCTATATCGTGAGCTTATAATTTGACAAACTTCTCTTGTAGAATAGTTCACCACGGTTGGAGACAGGTAGGTAAATTAATGTCCCATTTAACAATAAAGTCAAAGAACTTTATCTTTGTTGTTGGTTGATTCAATCAGATCAGCTGATACCAATTTGATGACTGAGAATGAGGAACAATAAACTGATGGTCTCCCTAAATAACTTTCAGTAGATGAGGTTGGGGATGCGAATGCTCTGTCAATGGCTTGTTATGGACCGTAGCATGAAAGAAATTCGTCGCCTGTCTATCGCATAAACGAAGTAACATTACTTATTTAACTGTTATCTCTTCGGTTTACAATGCCAGCGCAATAAGGTGACATTTTTCTCGCCTACCATCGTCAGACCGACCGTGGAAACAATTCACATCTACCCTTTAAGTCATTTGGCACCTACACTTGAAATCATGTGCCGACTGAAGAAGCCAATAAACAAAGAAGGGTTACACGATCGTATTTTGCACCTAAACGCAAAGTCAACAACCCGGCAGTGAGTTTTTTAAGTAATATAAGTGATAGCTGGCGATTCATCGCTTTGTGGATTGCACAATGGGTCTGGCCCCCGATGTCCAGTCCATCTACCAACTCCGAATCACGATGGGTCAGTTTGTGGCGGTTTGTTCTAAGCGACTCGGGAGATGTGTTCCATCCGCAAAGTAATCTCCATTGCATAACTCTGAAACTATAGCGATTTCGCCTGTCACGTTTGGACACATAAAACTCTGACATGAAAGGGATACACTGATGCCAATAACTCAAAATGTGAAAATTTGACGATGCATCACTTTGTGATGGCATCGACGAAACATATATATATATATGTATTGTATGTGTGTGCGTGTGTGTGTGTGTGTGTGTGTGTGTGTGTGTGTGTGTGTGTGNGTGTGTGTGTGTGTGTGTGTGTGTGTGTGTGTGTGTGTGTGTGTGTGTGTGTGTGTGTGTGTGTGTGTGTGTGTGTTTCATTTCCAATCACACTCACAAACATGAAAGTACCATTTCTCTTTATCCACACTAATATTCCTTTTTTTTTTCAAACTTTCTAAATGGATACAGGTGGCCAACATAGCACCCTTGATCTACGTAGCTATTATATCACGGTGGCCTCGTCTGAGACTTGAGACTCCTGTGAACTACGCCATCATCGTCATCGGAGCTGTTTCTTGTCTCCTGCTGGCTTTCCTGTGGAACAAGACGTCAGAGATAGCGGGATCCCAACGCAGCACAGCACTTATGGGACTTCAGTTCGCTCTGGCCTTCGTTGACTGCACGTCATGTGTTACGTATCTTCCATTCTTGCATACCTTCAAGCCTCAGTACATGACCTCCTACTTCGTTGGTGAAGGGTTCAGCGCTCTCGTTCCAAGTCTAATCGCTTTGATTCAAGGCGCTGGCGCAATGACATGTGTGAAAGTCCCGTCTCCTCAAAATTCTAGTGTGGCAAGAGAAGAATCGGGCACAAGCTCAGGAAATAATTTCAATTCCAGTCTGAGAATTGGTAACGAGGAGCTCCTTGGTAACCCCATAACAACCATGTCGATGACTCATTTTCAAGACACTGACAGAATAAACGTATCCTCCAAATCTTCAATCATCAACGACAGAGTCGAAAGTTTCATCGTCATTCCCAAGTACCTGGACCCAAAATTTAGCGTTCAGGTCTTCTTCATTATCCTCATGATCATATTAATTCTCAGCGGTTTGTCTTTTACTCTCCTCAACTTTGCGGGTTTTTGTAAACAAGAGTACGCGACCATTTCAGAGCAAAATGCCGGTGGACATGTTCAAGAGGGTGAGCTCAAGGCAATTAGTGAAGAACCAGCCTCTGTAAAGACTAGCAGTATATACATCGTGGATGACGGTGAAGCAAAGGAAAGCAAAGAGAAAAATAAAGAAGAAACAAAAACAGGAACTGTTGAAGAAGACGAATCTGAATTCGACGGTAAGAGCACTGGAGGATCAGCCAGCAAGAAGAAGAAGCTGTCCAGAGCAAAATACTTTCTCTTTCTGATCATCACGGGCTGGGTTTCAGGTCTGGCCTTTGGAATCTTGCCTCCAATCCAGTCCTACTCTTGCTTGCCGTATGGAATTGAACCGTACCACCTCTCAGTCACGCTGTCTTGTGCGGTCCAGCCTTTCGCATTCTTCTTGTCATACTTCTTCCAAATGAGTTCGACGAAAAAGACCTTAATGGCGACTTTCCTTGCTACTGGACTAGCTGGATACCTCGCCTGGACGGCTGCTGCAAGCCCTGAACCTCCCTTGGTTGATCATGTTGCCGGATCGATTATTTTGGTAGGTTTTAATGGCGTTTGGTCAAAGTTGAATGTCACCATCTCGAGATATTGTCGATGACCACAAAAAAAAAAAAAATGCAAGAAAACATGGGCCACTAGGTATCGATGTACTTTGGAAAATGTGGTATTGCTTATACCTGACGATTTATATAAAATATATATTTTTGTAACAGGCAAAATATAAAGTGTCTACAGCAATGGCGGCTTCGTGGCCTTAGGCACACGTTTTACGATACTGAATTGCTTAAGACCCGTTAGGGTTTTCCTAGTTCTCTGAAGTCTTCGCTGACCCTTGATGTATTAGTATAGTGCCGAGTGGGGTACCAAACCCTGTATTGAAGAGCAGAGATGAGAAAAGGGCACCTCTTTAGCAGATTGGCCACAGGGATCAGCACAGCCAGCCTGTTGTGCTTTCTCGTTAGCTAGTGAACTTTGGCTAATGGTATGTTGGCCACTGTATTTCTAAGTAAAATTCACTGGTGTACTAAAACACACGTTGTCACCGAGGTTTGAATATGTGACACTTCCACCCCCACCCCACCCCCTTTCCTCCAAACAAAAGAAAATGGCAGAAGACATGATGTAGTAGTGAACACGTTCACAAACTCGCAATGCCAATTGGTCTCTCATTGCAATACACTGTATGCAGCCGTCCTGCCATAAAAATTCCGAAATTTCGACACTTATTGAGTAATTCTCATATGGACTGAAGATGCGTGTAAACAGCACGTTTATATTCATGATGGATCAGTCTCTGAATTTCTGTCGTTCATTATGTAAATCTAGTACTGTATATGTGCTTGGCTTTCAAAGTGTTTGACCTCTGCCGTCAGACCTGTTCGTGTCTCGGCTGCTTGCTTACTTACGAGAGGGACCAGGGGACCGCTGCCCGTATTTAATTAGGTATGTCGACGGTTGCGTACAGGTTAATGATAACACTATTAATAGATCTAGATCTACCAGTGTTTTGCTTCCACCGCTTGCCTAGAGGAGAGGAGAAAGCTTCCTAGAGTGGTTAAACATCACTGTGCGTCTACACTCTGCCTTATGTTACAACTCCTATGATCTCTAGAACCTGGGTTACTTGGGTTACTTGGGGTCCGGACCGACGTCATAGCACAATGGCCATCCCCATGTATACTCAGTCCACCCCAGCAGATGACACAACGTGTGCAGGCTGATGGTACCCGTCAGATGCTGGTTCCACACTCTTTTGTTCTATCTCTATTGCCGACTTTGTCTGCCCGATCCTTTTCCACCCTCCAGAGTCTGAACCTCTCAGCTCCGTGTTCATCTGGCTGTGGTTCCTCACCCTGGAGGTGATCACTGATGGCGACAAGTATTTCGCCTTACTCCAGCTTTAGCTTGCCATTTATTGTGGCTGTTCCTGTTAGTGCTCTAGGACTACAGCCTACTAGACTACTTGTCTGGATCTGACGTTTGTTTGTTTCCACGAGGATCTTAGACGCGTCAACACGATTACGACTACGCGGCGCTTTTGTGGCTCAAAGACTTAACTACTGGGAACAATTCGTCGCCTTCCACACGAAAGGGCGTATCCCGATTTTTGACGGTTATCACCACCAGTACGTAGTGCTATCTCAGAACTATGTTCACACGAAACGGCGTATCCCTAGCTCAAATAGTAACGAAGATATAGCATACAATTCCTAAGGGCTTAAGCTAACTATCAATATGATCGAATCAGAGGTAAATCGCTCTCCTTAAAAATATGAAAAACAGGGATACGCCCTTTCGTGTGGAAGGCGACGAATTACTTTCCAATACATTTTTCCCGGGCAGCGGCCATTCGGCTTACTGTTCTGCGATTTCAGAATCGTCAGAGAATTCTTAACGTGCACAACGGGACCTCCCCGCTTTTCGCCCTTATGCTAGAAGACTAGACGCCGGCTCTCTTAACTTAGAGTGACTTCTTCATCAGATAATCACTGCGACTGGTGTCATTGTCAGAGAGCCATGCTTCAGAAGATACAAAATGACAACACATCGAGTTTTGACAATGCTTTGATGTTGTCACTTTGCTAAAGGGGCATCGGTCATAATAACTGACTATCGTAGCCCGAGGTTCCTTGGATCCAGCCTCCCGCTGGCTGCGTGAATAATTACTTTGCACGTGTTGTCTGTCGGTCAGGTGACCGACACTGGGCTCCAAAATTCTACTGCAGCGCTTAGCGGTCGGCACGAAGAATTATGTGTATATTAATCTGTTGCTGCATTCAAGCGTGGCGAGCTGACGGTGGAATAAATCATATCACAGCATCACGATAATAACTTTTACATATATATACATGTGGAGCAGCGTGGCCTAATGGTTACGGCGTTGGACTCAAGATCTAAAGGGCGTGAGTTCGATTCCCGACCACGGTCATGTTGTAAGTGCCTTGGGAAAGCATGTCATTCTCATTTTCCTCAGTCCATCCGTCTGTAAAATGGGTACCTGGCTTTAGGCAGTGGAAGATATTGTCAGAATGCTAGTGATCAGCGCCTATAAATGGCAGCGGCACTGTATGCTCCCCAGGGAGTCGAGAAAGTCCTAGAGTGATCAGGCCTGCTGGGGTAATGATAGTGTGAAGTCGCGCGTGAGCGGGCATTAGCCTGGATACGAGACTTACAAACCGCATTATTATTATTATTATATTTGTCATTTCAGGTCATCTGTTGGGTAGGGATATCAGCAGTGATCAACTACATCAGAGCTTGCACAGCGACAGTATGCCGTAATGAAGGCAAGATGGCTCTCGTATGGGTTGGTGCATGGACCCAGATCGGGGCCCTAACAGGGACAATTGTGGGCTTCCTCTTGGTCAGTGTGTTCCAAGTATTTCGGGAGGCAAATCCATGCATGTGAAAGAGTTTCGCAGTCTGCGATCTGTAGAACAGTGTACTTGCTAGGCTCGGTGTTACTAGGTTTGACAATCGCTAAGCAGAAATGGCGGCTGATTGGGTGAGAGCCACTTTGTTTATACTGTATTTAGAGAATGTGTTGCTTCGTTACTGTGCTTGAAAAGTCGGTAGATGGATTTCAAATAACTTGAACGATTGACTAAAGAACATTTGATATTTGAAAGGCTTTTGCTACCCTATTTCAGTAGAACGGCAAAATCGGGATTAACAGTTTGTCAGTAATACTGGTCAGAGATTAGTGGGAGTAATCAAATTGTTAGCTATAAATGGGAAGGAAAGCACAACAAACGTTGCTAAAATTAACAATGGCAAAGCGGGAGAAGTCTAAATATTTCTATGTACAAGTACTTACAATACACGAATTAAGAGCACTGCGAACAAAGAATAAGCACAATGCTGAATCGCAATGTGAATATCAGCCATTTGCCTGAGGTTTTAGTTTTTACTTCCAACACACACAGGTGATGTAGTTTCTGTTGGTGAAAAGTTAGCGCGTCATGTGATACCACTTAGCAACTGGATCTATCAATTTAGGGGTGAACAAGACGAACTCTGTCAATAAATTATATAAGTACGACTACATGTACTAGGTCTGATACTGACTGATCTCTAGGGAATTTTAACAGGTCAGA
>JAWQUT010000405.1:651144-666234 GCA_033807755.1 Ellobium chinense | reverse complement strand
CCCCCATTTTTTGTGTTCTTCTACACGATTATATGAGTCATTCATATGCTACATACGCGCGTGTTTGCTCTTTGTTAGATGCCATCTTACTTTTTAAAGCGCCTTATCTTAGAGCACTGTTCATGTGAATCTGAGTGCTGTATGGGATGAATTTATTATTACAATTGTTGCTATTATTATTTTCATCATCCAGTGCGGATAAACGTTTTGGTGGTGATGATGATGATGATGATGATTTCTTAACTTTTAAAAATTCTTAAAGTGATGATGATGATGATTAGTTTTACCAGCTCATTGTGTGTCTTCTGATTTTTATGCCTGAAGATGATCATTTTAGTATGAGAATTTGCGCTATTAAATTAAATTTATTTATCTTTGAAAACCTACCTTTTTAGATCTATTATAAAATTCTTAATTTTTAACAATTCTTAAATGTTGATAATGATGATGATGATGATAATGATGATGACATGAAGATGAATGTGTTGGTGTTACTGCTGCTATCTTTAAATCTGATGTTCTGTTTGTTATTGTTGTTGATGGTGTATTAACATTGGTCTTAGCTGTTTCCTAATCGTCTGTCTCCGCTATGCCCGAATTTGTTGTTTAATATCTTAGTCAAATGGTCAACACCACTGTTTAACAAGCATGTCTGGTAAAGATGTCAGTGCCGTTTCTCTGTACTGTAAGGACAGAAAATTCTCGTATTCGGAGAGCGTGATAACAGAGGATCTTCAGAAATAGAACAACCCGCGTTAAACAAGACAGTGTTTCGGCTCTTTGACTTCCTGACACTCTAATTGGGATGGACCACACCTGGGGCATGATTCCCATAGAAAGAGATAATAAAATAATAATAAATAATAAATACAACTTTATTTACCCCGTAGGGAAATTGTTTTACGATGTCATACAGTGTTATACATCTCATTCATAATACAAACACATATAACAATACACATCATACATGTAAATACATAATATTACATAACAAAGTCATTGCTGGTCGCCAGCGGTGCAGCGCCCTGGTCCCCCCAGCTCTAAAGCCAGGTACTCATTTACACCTGAGTCGAGTGAGGAAATGGAAGCGAAGTGTCTTTCCCAAGGACACTACAACGTACACCGCCCAGTTTGCGAGTCAAACACACAAACCTTAGACTTGAAAGTCTTCAGTTTCTGAGTACGACTCACAAACCGCACGGCCACGCTGCCTATTTTAACAAACCAGAGTATTAGAAATATTGTGAATGGAACTAAACTTTGCACTCACTTTCTGCTTTCCTCTATCTTATATTTGGTCATTCCGAAAATGAAGGTGAGCGACTATTAAAGTATACTTGACCGTACATGTGAGTGGTTTTAAGTTATAAATAATAATAATAATAATAATGCGGTTTTTAGTCTCATATCCAGGCTAATGCCCGCTCATGCGACTTCACACTATTATTACCCCAGCAGGCCTGATCACTCTAGGACTTTCTCGACTCCCTGGGGAGCATACAGTGCCGCTGCCATTTATAGGCGCTGATCACTAGCATTCTGACAATATCTTCCACTGCCTATAGCCAGGTACCCATTTTACAGACGGGTGGACTGAGGAAAATGCGAATGAAATGCTTTCCCAGGGCACTTACAACATGACCGTGGTGGGGAATCGAACTCAGGACCTTTAGATCCTGAGTCCAACGCTGTAACCATTAGGCCACGCTGCTCCACTCACGTTATGCACATGTAGGTGTAGTGGGTGTCCATGTGAGTGAGACTGTTTTAAACGCATATTGAGAGCAAAGGATTGGACTCAGCTGGATATGATGTAAACCATTCCTCAGTCCAACTATCTACTTCTCCTTTTTGACGTGCAGTAAACAAAACACAGTATAGTAGTACTTTAAGTAAACGCGTATACGCATATAGGAATACCACTCATGCCAGGGAGCTACGGTTTCGTTAAAATGGTTACTGCAGAAAAGGGGTCATACATGAAAGGGGGGGGGGGCAATGGAGAAATAAGCATCTATTATATCTACCATAAAAGTTAATTGTAGTTCACTGTGGAAACAGAGAAGGCGCCACAACTTCTGTTATGGAGGGATGGGTGTAAGAGCCTCTCTGACCCCTCATATCTACGCCTTGGGGCCATTTTTGTCCATGGCCATTATGGTACCTTCATTTCCCCGTCCCTGTCACTTCCTGGTATTAAGGTCGGCAGAGAAAGAGCGATTTTTCACTCTAATAGGCTTATGGTGACTCGTGGGGCTACTCTCCCCTTGTAGGTCATGGGTTAAGGCCATCTTGTAGAGTGAGGACATAGATGGAGCTACGCTCAACACAGAAAACAATCCTGTTCGCTTAATCACAACTAAGGGAGCTTCGAGAAAGTTGCAACTGAGCAGAATGAGTAAAATACTTTTTATCTTATCCCCTCTGATCTTACCTTATCGTCTCTTATCTTATCTTATCTTATAGTATAATGAGGAAGTGGGTGGAGAAATGTAAAATAATATGAAAAATGCATTTGGGAGGAGCGGCTATTACCCGATGACTCTTGTACAGAGAGTACTGCAAAAAATGTTGCGTTTAAGCGCATTCCGATACACAGAAGTCGACGGTAATAAAAGCAACGTTGCAACTGCCCGTTCGCCCTTGTCCATCAGTCTTACCACGGACAGAAGTTTTTGTTTTTTTCTGGAAGCTCTTCCACTCATATTAAACGAGGAACGGTTATTCTCCGGATACTATTCATAAGAATGACAATCCTTGGCAGGAATCCAGATTTTATAACAAGACGCTATTCCAATTTTGCGAGACAATGATGAAATGATACCAGCCATAGAAGTATTGACTCACATTCGTTCACAACGAAAACAACCGCTCAGAAAAAATATGCAGCCTCACTTTGTTATTTCGTCACTGATTTGGAATTTGCTGAAGGCGACTGGATTTAAGATAGGATAAGATAAGATACACTTTTATTGTCATTAATGGAACATTGTCTTCTTTACCTTTATACATAATAGACATTCATAATTCTATACATAATAGGCACTGATTCTGAGAAATTATCAAGACGCTAAAAAAAAAAATGCTTCAACATTAATAATACTTACTCTCTGTCCCACTCCTCCACCCCACAGAAGCGTTGAGAATTTTCTGCGCCTAGCTTTGACTGCAAGAGCTTATATGTGAAAATGAAGTTTTGGAAGTCTGTCGTCCAGGCTTGGACAGTTTGCTGGGACGGGATAGGGCGGGGTCAAGGGGCAAGCCTTGGCTTTTAGATCGAGTTCTGTCTCAATAGAATGTAGGAACAGTGACTTGACATAGGTTCCAATGGTCTTTTGTTTGCGTCTGGTGTCCTTCCATGTGTAAAACAGCAGTCAGGAATCTGAAAAACATGGTAAAGATATTTTGCATGACATTTTTTTTCTCTTATAATATGTTCTTCTTGTTGCGATTTTAAGTCTCATAGGTATCAAACCACCTTAGAGTCGTGACCTAGGAAGCCTAACAACCTTGTAATGTCAATCTGCAAGTGTCGTATGTCCATGTATTATTATGATGGGAATCTCTTAAGGTGTGCTTAGGTCAGTGATAGTGACAGGGGTTAGGGAAGAGGAAGCATCCTTGGGAGGGTCCTTGAACAATATATAGGGACACTCTCCCTCTCCTAACCTCGTTCCTCACATAGAGTTACCTTCTGGCACACGACACTGCAGTGAATTCTTGTTGAACCCAAAATTCCGGTAACTTTCATAGGAAATATTTCAGGACATTCCCACATCAGGCTTGGTTTAGAGATAGGGGCAGAGTTGGGAGCAGGATTAAGGATGAAAATGCAAAGTTGGGATGGTTCGTGGATTTTATCATGGTCTAGGAACTCTCTCGTGTGTGCTGTCTTTTTTGTAATCTTGATTCTAACCGCTGGAATACTGACTTAGATGTACGTGGCACCAGTGTAAAGCACCTGAAGACTTAAATCTATAGATGATTTAGGTGTAAAATCATGGAATTTTCCCAAGGGCCTATATTGAAGATTAGGGACAGGGGTCGAACCTTGAAAGCCCAGCAAATTCCGTAAACAAAATTGAGAAGCTGACACACCCCCGAATTAACCCACACTGGTTGGTGGAAGGGATAACGTTCCATGTATGACTACGAACGTCTACTCTAGAGTAACTCTGCTCATGCCTTGCTGTCACTGTGGCCGGTCGATGTCTCTTTATGTGTCAAGTAAAAATACAAATGGGAAGCGACGCAAGGGTTGGCGTAATCATCTCCATTGGCTGAGTAATAGGATTTGATGAAATAATGGACACATTACTGTTGTCTGTGTGGGTGGCTGTTACTATAACATATTGTAATATTGAAAATGCGGTCACCAAGGCTGTACGTACAATGTCGGTGGCCCTTTATAAGAGGTGGAAATTTGGAAGGGTTGAGGAAGGAGTCTGAATGTAATAAGGGTGGGGGTAGAGCACTGGATAGATGGGACACTCTTTGTTGTGGAGAGCAAGAAGCAAATCTTCACAGGGATGACAGCCCAACCCAGGGACTTGAAGTGTGAATACTGGGCTTCCTGGAAAACTGAAAGGGCTGGACCATCTCGCCACGTTCATTCCAAGTTTGTCTAAGTTAGTCTGTGAGGTTTTGAGAAATTTAGCATTCTCAACCTGTTGCCCAAAACAAAACATTGGAACACCTGTGGTTTAGCTTGCACAATTGGGATATAATGAGTCGAAACTGTACATTTGTTTTAATAGGAAAATGAAGATAAATGGAAGGTCAGAGTAACATACAATACACATGTGACAAAAAAACAACAACAACAAAGAACCAATTTTTCAGACCAACAAAAACCCCTTCTTCAGGATTTAAACGAAAAAAACCGAAACTAATCACTTGTAAAAAGCAGAGATATGTAATAGCGCACAAAAGCAGAGGAGACTCGTAGACGGGACCAATATTTCAAATTTTAACTAACTGACGATGATGTGTCCCTTTATCAGCTTTATTGGAGTGTGAATCTGCCAGCCACATAGACCGACATTTTACAAGGCAGAATCATTCAACCTAACCATGAAGGAGGCACTTACAGCACGAGCAAGAATTTAAAACTTTTCCCCTTCATGTCTAACAAAACCACCGTCACCTCTAACGATAATATATGTGACTCTGAAAATCAATGGCGATCGATCAACTTTGTCCTGAAACCAGGTCTCCAGATCTTACGGATTCATAGCCTAACAATGATATACTCTGGATGAAATCGTTGACCTTTCATATAAGGTAATGCATATATTTTTCTGCAGATTTTAGCACCACACCTGGTCTAGGGTTCCCACATACGGATAATGAGATGGTGTTATTTCGTAACCACAGTCATAAACAAAAATAAAATACATAGAGCGCTTTGTGAAATCGGCAATTTCAAACATTCATTGTTAGCTTGATGTTATATGATATACCCGCTTCTCTACGGTCAAATCTACCTCTAAATTCCCCATGATTAATGGATACTTCATTTTAGAATTGCGCTGGTGATGATTATGTGCTTCAAGGATATATCATTTTTTTTAAACACTAGTTAAAGCACCCGCAAATTTGCGGCGTTATCGTGCAAGACAAGCGATCAAACTACATCTACAACATTAACACTGCTCCTCTTTTCATAATTATTGTGCTCACACATGTCATTGTGTGTAAAGATATCGGTTAAGATGAATAACAAGAAAACGCAAAAAATTAACAATTTCTCTCAACGCCAGCCTCTCGAAAAACCCACCATAATTGAGGAATTTGGCTTCGAAACATCAATTTTGGCTGCAGACACCACAATAGTAGTGAAGTCATGGGCATAAATGTCCATTTAAAAAATGGAGCAGGTCATTTCGATATGGGAAAATCGATTTTATCTACATATTTCGGAGATAAGCAGGAACATCGCTGTCCACCAATTTTAAAGAAATAGGACCAGTTTTGGTCGGTTCGTGACTTATACATGATGGTACAGCCAAGTCTAGGACTTGCATCTTTCTATCGGAAAGCGCTAGTAGTCGCACTGGTGGTTCACACGGCCAAAGTCATGTTCATTCTAATGATTCTGCTCCTTTCCGTAACGATGATTATGTTCACTCTGGCGATCGATTCTGCTACGTACATATATATTCTCGACCCTGCATCTGATACAAATGCTCGGTTTCAACTTCGGGGACCGGAAGCAGGGGCGTAGCGCAGGGGTCGAAACCAGGTTGGCAAATCTGCACATTGGCCACACAAATTATCGCACTGTTGCCGTTTGGTCATCCTACATTTTCGTTGGTGCGGAAGACAAACGAGGTATTATACGGCTAATATTTGCTTCACTATCTATACCAAGAGCGCATGATAACGTCAGTAAAATATCGTGACAACAACCACAACAGAGACAATAACAACTAACTCAACCATAACAGCACTGTATTAATTGTATTCACTTTATGTTTACTCACTGTAGATAAAACTGACACGTCTTTTATGTGGGTAAAAATATTGTGGCGATGTCGTTGAAGGAATAGGTTTAGTGATCAGCTTTACCTTCATCGCTAGGAAAATCGTATTTCATGTTCGTGTCTGGTTCATAGCTGAGCTTGTCTAGTCTATTTTATTTTTCTTCATTAAATTCTAAAAGAGAGCTTGCAGGCAACACTGGCTACTTTCAAAACAACATTCACGTTTGTTAGGAGGTCCACTGAGTTCATCTTACCAAAACACACGGTCTCAATTTATCTAGGGTCTAACTCTAGACTAAGATCTAGTCTAGACCTATGTAAGACGCACCGAGCAAGGCTGTCAGACTTTTTTTGCGAGCCGAAGCCAAATTGCGTGCAAACGCGCAAAAAATGAGCCAAACCATGTTCGGAATGGGTCTACAGGAATCAGGATTTTACTTAATTTTTTTTCTACAAACTGCTTGTGTATTGGATATACGTGGGTATTATAGTTATCATAAATCTTTTTACAAACACCAGAGCGACATCATAGGAACTGAGTGTCAAATGGGATCATTTTTTGTTTTATCCATGTTCATCGGGCAATTATGACAGAAGCCCGATCATTTGAGATACTATTTGGAGAGAAATAGAAGTATTTTAAATTTGAAAAATTAGTCAATTTTAACCTGATTGCTTGAACAAAAAAAATTGTCAAAGAGCAAATCAGTTATTTGAGACCCAAGAGCTTTTTTTAAAAAGAGAAATAACTGCTATTTGGCTCCAGAAGAGCCAAGTCTGGCAACCCTGGCAACGGGATGATGCAAGCTTTAGCTCGCTCACACACACAACTTCATTCAACTTCGGCCAATGGGAAAAGAGAGTCAGTCGTCTGACCTCGTTTGTCTTCCGTAGGCATTTTGATTTTTGCCTATAGGCATTGAAATTTTAACACTACTCGGGGATGCCTTTGGGGCTCAGTCTGGGTTCGAGTGATGCTTTTTTGCGTATAATACAGTAGAAGAGGAGCTGCCCACGAGTTACCCTGTGTAGTCAGATTTTCGAAGTGACTACTACTGGGCTAGCCATGCTGAACTGCGTGTGGGGCTCAGTCAGGGTGCAGTCGCCTTTCTTTTGATATGATACTAGACTAGTACGGTAGAAGAGGCGCGGCTTTAGGGGTTGCCTTTCATAGTCAAAAATGTGAAATGACTTTTTTATTTTGTTCAGTCTTTTAAGCTGAGAATTCATACGGCTGATGAACGCAGGCCTTTCTTATTTCAATTATTTTCTGCTATCTGTGTTTTTCCGTTTTAACATCTTGTGAGGCCTTCCTTTTTGAAGTGCTAGTCAATGACTATTTGACTACCATTAAGCTACGCCCCTGACCGGAAGTGAACATTTCAGGGGCGAACCGCAAACTCCAATGACGTATGGTCCATTTAAAAACACCGAACTGGGACTGTATTCAAGAAACAAAGAAAATTTATGTAACTATCAAAATAATACTTACGGACCGTTCAAGGCGAAGAAATTATCAAAAGAAACACCTTCAGACTAAAAGAAAGATGCATGCAAAATTTTGGGTTGATTGGTGCACAAAAAGTCGAGATATGGCTCCTACAAAATTTCACGAGTTTTTTTAATAATATAAGATACGAAGGATGCCCGAAAAGTAAGGTACAAACATTGACCAATACAACATGTTTAGTACAATACGACTAAATTAGTTTGCACAGGTTACCAACACTACTTCGCTAATTTTCCACAAAGTTGCCATCCAGAAATTTCACTTATACCATCGGTGCACCTCTACCGTCAACGCATTTGTACTCCTGGTACGGTGCATGAGTGCATTAACGCCCCTTTCTAAGAACGTGCCACCTAACGACCGTAGCCAAACATCCTTCTGTTTGATTAGATTATAGAAATACGGAACGTTTTGACCAAGACAATGAAATTTTCCATTCAGTAAAACAGTTTTCTGCATTGTCCCGGAGAAGCATGTAGAGTTATTGAAGTTTATTTCCAATGAAAGGATAATGGATCAGGGGAAGCAACTCGAAGTTGATGGAGTTGTCTGGCCCTTTGTGCTGCGGGAGACAATTCTGACAGGTTGCACCAGACTGAGCGTCATTCTTGCTGAGTAACAACAGAGAGGACAGTCTCAAAGTGTTTACCATTACCAGGTTGTCTCTGTTACTTTTATGTTTTCTTTACACAATAACACAACCATCTACTGAGGTTATATACCCCAGTTATCCAAGATAGAAAATCCTCTGATGGGTTCGGCCATGATCAACGATCTGATCTTTAAGCCACGGTGACACCATCAAACCTGTCTACTGGGATGGCTTGATTTTGATGTGGTCGTTCTAGAAAGAGAGAGAGAGAGAGAGAGAAAACAGAGAGAGGGGGGGTGAGAGAGGTGGGTGAGAGAGGAGAGAAAGAGGAGAGAGAGAGGAGAGATGACAGAGAGAGAGAGAGAGAGAGGAGAGAGAGAGGAGAGGGAAAGAGAGAAAGAGAGGAGAAAGAGAGAGAGAAGAGAGAGAAGAGAGAGAAGAGAGAGAGAAGAGAGAGAAGAGAGAGAGGAGAGTGGAAGAGAGAGAGGAGAGAGAAAGAGAGAGGGGAGAGAGGGGAGAGAGGAGAGAGAAAGAGAGAAGGGAGAGAGGAGAGAGAGAGAGAGAGAGAGAGAGAGAGAGAGAGAGACTGGTAACTAGAAGGAAGGCGATGTGACAGCGTAGTTGCTATAAGGTTTACGGCGATGTTTTTCGATGATGTTTTTGGGGTTTTCAGGCCAGAGTGAGAATTCTTCACCATTGTTTGTTCATTCCGCTATTGTTGGCGTTATTGTTGTTGCTGCTCTGAATTTTAATAAATATATATTTTTTTTAGAAAAAAATAAAAAAGCTCATTTTTCCATAGGCTTCCAGTGCGCGGATAGTGGATTAGATAGTGTAAGCCTTCTGACGACAGACAACAAGGCCTAACGCGAACTGTGACCTCTGACCTGTCTTTTGTTTCGGCAAATTCAAAACAGCTGGCCATTGTACGAAGCTTTATAAATAAGAATTCAAACTGTTTTTGAACAATATATAGAGGATTTAATATGAGTATTTGTGTGATATCAGATTTATGAAATGAGTTATACATTTATTATAGAAGCAAGCGAATACAATAAATGTGTAACTCATTTCATAAATCTGATTTTTAACAAACACGAGTTTCATATCCTTTTTGTCATATAAACTCCAACAAAAAAACTAAACTTTTAATTGTGAAAAGGACCCTGACGTGTCCTCATCCTGTTCGAGACATAAATCACAACTGAACTGAATGAACCACACAGTTACGCGACACAAAGTAGATCCTGACAGCTGACACTCAACGATGAGACTTTAGAAAGACCACAGAAAAACTGACATTCCATGTACTTTTAATTCAAATATTTAACTGAACTGAAACTGAAATATGGCAAGCAATAAGAAAGACAGACTGAAATAATTTATATTTGAATCTAGACGGCAGTGAAAATAGTCACAAACGAAACGACGTTCTAAGGCTTTTAATCAAAGTATTGGTAAGCAGGTCAAAGGTCAAATTTATGTAACGTGTGGCATACCAAAAAAAAAATATTACGCACTTTTATGTCACCGGAAATAGGCCTTGTTTATATGATAAAAACAGAAAATATAGGTATCCATGCAACTGGACATTTGACAAAAATGGCGGTGTGTTAGATTATCTGGGTGTAGGCGTTACATGGCAATGTCCTCCCTTAGCTTCAGGATTGATGGTTATGATTTCATCTTTGTTTCGTTTCTCTTTCTTCTTCCTTCCCTTTGCTTCTCTTTTAGATCTTTATCAAAACCAGGAAGGAGGTCCTCTCTCCGCTTTCTTCCCACAGTCCAGAGAAACGTCTGATGTCTATTATGGTAAATATGGTAAATGTATGCCATTTTAAAATATCTCTTGTAATCGCACTATATTTATCTCTTTAAAAAGTGGCTGAGATTTGATTTTTTTCTCAGATCATGTGAAAGTAGGGTCTCGATGAAAGTGTCTGTTAATGGATTCCCATCAGAAATGTCTACTGGGTATGGATGAAGATTAATCTGAGCTGATGTCGCACCACAGAATGTCCATCTAAAATTAGTTTTCCTGGTCATAAATGCGATGAGCCTGACCCCTTTTTTCATATCATAGACAGTCGAACCAATCATCGCTTGCTGAGTTATATCAGAGATACTTCTGCCCACCTCGCCTCACCCTAATAAAAGAGAAAACCTTCTTTCCCCTCTCACCTCCTTTTTAAAAAAAAAAAAACAACTATATCATTATTTGGACCTGTCTCTTACCCGTGATCATCCTGTGATGGAAGTCTTCTGTTGTGTCCAACCTGGAAAGAGAATACCGGAGATCTGATATACATCGCAGCCCCTCTACCTCCAAGCCAAGGATCTCCTATGGACACTATCCTCCATCCAATAAGCCTTTCATTTTTCAGTATAAATCTCCCCGTTTTATTTTCATCACTTGTCATTTGTCAGCAGAACGAGAATGGCTTGCTTCTTGGCAATGCGGACATGTCTATACTTGTTCAGCCGCGCCGCCGCCCCTCTTCCCCCTCNCCCCCCCTCCCCCCCACAATAAAAAAAATCTTTTTCCATCGACTGTCACCATAATTTCGTTTGGATTGATTACCTGTCTAACTGCTCCTTTTATTATTTATAGCACTCTCTCTCTCTCTCTCTTCCCCTCCCTTCATCTTTTCCATTTTTAGAAGCTCCTCAACTGTTGTTTTTTTTTTTTTTAACTTTCCATGTTCAGTGACTTCATCAGTACTGTGAGCTTAAGAGGAAGCGCTTTCAGCTACATACAATCATAATTGTCAGGCTGTAGACTGCAGGCTTCTAGGCTCTGATGTCTGACAACTAATATTTTTCTATATTCCTATATGACCAACAAACAAAAGCAAGGTCACACTTGTTAGTGTTTTTTTGGGCAGGTCATAACAATGAATCACACAAGCCTTTTTAACAGCACCTTAAGTTTATACTTGCAGCCTTTCCCGATCGCGTAAATATGAATAAAAGCTGAAGATAAGGTAAGATCTGGTCGTTGACCTGGTTGAGGCCGTATGTCGGACACAGTTCTCTTTCCGAAACTAGATCAGCATTAAATTTAACCCCTATGAGATGATCTTCTTCAGTGTTCTCTGGTCATGCTAGCTGATCGCTATGGGCCATGAACTGGGTGGTCAGCTGCAGGTCTGTGCAGTTCCCCCATAGCCCCGTCTCCTAGTCAACTGGCAATGGCCAAAGTCGTTCTCTTAATTCTGCCAGGAGACAGCAGTCCTGCGAACATGTTGTGGTGAACCCCTTTGAGATGAAATTGTCTCCCTTTCCAAAAGGCAGTGACAACAAAATACGTAGGCAAGTCACCTTTAGTCTATAACTGCGGAAAGCGAACCGTCAGGCCATCCTGAGAGGAGGTACCATAACTCCTTACTCTTAAACATGTTAGGTTGCAAGTAAAATCCTCTATCCATAAATCTGTGTCTTTCGGTGTTAATGATTGTTTACATAAAAAAAAACCCAAAAAACCCCATGAAATTCAACTCCTAAACTTTGTAAAAATAACATATTTTATTTTATTCTCTAGCCCCGTTCCCTCCTATTTCCCCGTTTCTACTTAGGGTTGCATGTCCTAAACCTTGTCCTGGAAACGATGGCATCTTCTTGAAGCTGCTTTTGTGAGAGGGAACTGAATGCAGTTTAGTTTTTCGCTCTTCGTCCAACAGTCTCTCGAGATACACATTCCGGCTACAAATTCAGTATTACCACAATATTAACAAAACACTTACAAAATTATATGTAAGTGCCAATGATGTCTTTAAAGAGTATTAATAAAGTCTTGAATATTCAGGAAGTTCTTTTAATGTTCCTTTAGAGAAAAATAGCTTCTATAATAAAGGTAAGACAAAATAGCCTTAGCAGTATGGATAAAAGAAAACAGCCTCTAGGCTGGACTCATCAATGTAGTCTAATAATGATGGCACGAAGCCTTTAAAGTTGGATGTTTTTGTCCATGCTAACATCGTATAGTATTGATCCTGTCATATTATAACTCTACTTTTACTTACAGTTCCCCTTTAAGGAGCTCGCTTGCTTTGAACGGGAACACAAAGAGGCAAGAGAAAGACAGGAGAAGAGAAGAGGGATGTCCGAAAGAAGGAGACGATCAAAAAGAAGAAAGGACGAAACGATAAAATGAACTAGAAATGTCCAACATTCAATTAGGTCAGTTAGTTCCTGAGGCAGATAATAATTACCGTCTGTAGTCAATACCTATGAAGATGTTCGCCACTCAACATTGGTAAATCGGAAAAAATTATACAGTGTGTTCAGACTAATTTTGTATTGTAGGTTATAAATATCTATTAAGCCCTTATTATTGCACTGTTACATGCCTTACTATTATACAAGAAAATCTGTCCTTTGGACAGATTGCCTAGAAATGCATACAGAGTAATGCCTTGACCTACGATTTGTGGGAAATGCAGTCTTTATTTTGCCCAAATGTATCAAAGTCTGTAGGATTTTTCCAATGGGGTTGCTGTCCACCATAAGTAGGGGCCTGTTGCCATCGACAAGAACAGAGTTTTTCCTGCCCCTTTCCACTCAACCTGGATTATCTCAGAAGGTCAATGCTACCGTTATATTTTAAACTACATTTTATTTGAGCACAGTGAGTACTAAAAATTAATAAAGAAGTTCTGGCCCGTGTGGAATGTCTGTACTCTAGCTGTAGAGAGTAAAGAGATATTTTTACTAGGCATGTGTAACCTGTAGCGAGAAACGCTCCTGGGGAAATGACGTAGACATTACGATACAAAGAGATCGTGATAACATTTAATGATTTTCAATTTAAGAACAAAAAGTAAGATTCAGTGCCTGAAATATTTACTCAAATAATATTCAGTGTAGGTACATTTGTTATGTTTAAATGTAAGTGTATGTTTGAGCGTGTAGTTCTAACTATTTTAGTATGCATCCTGTTCACATCGCTCTAGAATCAGACGACAACCAATCGAGAGAGAAGAGGACTGAAAAATGAAAAAAAAAACAACCCAAAGCTTTATATACTTATTATCCAGTGACGACCTGTCATCAGCTTAGTGCCAGATAATTTTTTTTTTGTTATCACGAAAAATATTGCACAGTCATGATGTACTCTCTACCACCTCTGCCGCAGTCTTATAGACACGTCGTGTTGACACACTGGAAAATTCCTCCATGTAAATTCAGGGGGTAATTCAACCTGAACAGCCAGACTTCTTCATGGAGAATATTTTGACTAGACAGCCGGACGGTAAGACAACGCCAAACTACATGTGTATAATCCAACTTAAAACACTAGACAAAAAAAGGACATGATTTACAGATTTACAGTTTGAGTATTTCTTCAGACTGTGAGTTAGCGTGGCATTCTACTGAGCTGGACAACAAGTTGTCGGTATGAGTGAAGTTTAGTATGTAAACTTTAAGATGAACAACCTTACGGTCGGATAGAACAGAAAACCCGGATAAAAAATATACGTCTTTGTTAAAATAGTACAACCCAGTCAAAAAATACTGTAAGATCTATTCTGACTGTCTAGCCATTATGTTCGCTCAGTATAATAAAATATCGACCGGTTCTATGCAAAACGTGACCAAAGAATAAGATGAGTGTTTTTGTTTTACAAGGTATCATGAAACCATCAGAAAATCTTATCTTAGACTAAAGCATTCCAGCTAACTGACATAGTGGATCTAGCAGAAATGGTAGCCACATGCAATTTTAAACAGTCCCTACAAAGTCCTAAACTGACCATGGCTTCAATTTAGAATGCCCTGATTGTTGCCGTGGGCGATCATTGTATTTATTAAGTGAAAAGGCCTCGAATATTGGGCCATCTTAATTTCTCCCAATTAGCTCCAAATCTAACTGGTCTTGATGTGTTTTTCTATGCCTCAAATGTTTAAAGAAGCATAAAAAAAATACCTGTATAAAATAGTTTGACTCATTACACTCTAAGAACGGCAAAGACAGAGTGGATGAAAATACTAATAAAGTCAAACAGCGAAAAAATACTGTACATTGCGATCTCCAAACCACAATGGTCTCTAAGCGTTATTCCCTCTTCGAAAATTCATCCCTGGCCCTGTACACACCATACAGCTCAATATTCAAGAAATTCATGCATTTCTATGTGCACTGTTTCGCACTTAACGATGTGTGTACGAATATTTCGTTGCCTTTTCAACACGGAGGTGTGAAGGTCAATTTGGGGATTTATGTCACTGTGTTAAACACCCAGGCTATTGTCCCTAAATTACTGTTGATAACAAAGTCAGATCAGCTTAACTTTGAACTAGGATGTTGTTTATAAACCATGGAGCTATAAAGAACACTGGAGTGCGTACACCCCTTTTCGCGTACACCGCCGGCGCGCAACTAACATGGCGGACGACTTAGGGCAAGGTCAGTGTTGCCACTCTGGACTGATGGTTTTCCCCTACAGCGAGGCTAATTTTTCCCTACATTCCCCTACGCGCGAAGTGTATGATTGGCCATCATT
>JAWQUT010000405.1:635579-649179 GCA_033807755.1 Ellobium chinense | reverse complement strand
GCCTGCCTGCCTGCCTGCCTGCCTGCCTGCCTGCCCGTCTGTCTGCCAGTCTATGGGTGCAGTATCTAAAAGTCCATTTTTGTTTGCTTCTTACTTACATTACTTTCATTCTTTCTCTCATTCTGTTTCCATTCTTTCTCCTCCTACTAATACATCAGCTCTATTATTTTGCTGGCATGTGTTCGTTCTATTTTTTCTATTTCTTCTTTCTTTCATGAGTTCTTTCTCTCTCTCTTCCTATCATGTTAGATTCCAGCTTCCTTTATGCCATCAGACTTCAGCAACGCTGGTCTCTTCGAGCATCGCCTCGCTCTCTACTTCTCTCTCTCCCTCTCTCTCTGTCGATCTGTCTCTCACATCTGATCATCGCCTCTCCCTCTCTCTTCATCGCCCCGCTATCAGCATATCATATCCTGTCTCCTGGACAGCTTACACCGAGATCACCCACCCCAAACAGTCACTCAGCCGCCATTTAATTTCCTTAACACCATCCCACAGGGAATTGCTCAATATTTTACCATTCTCGCTCTCCCAACAGACGGTCAGAATTCATCAGCATAACAACCACCCGTTTAACTTTACCGTTCAGAAAATATGGCTGGGTAGGAAATGGTTGGAGCATTTCTGCAGATTTTGATGTGGGACACAAGATAGTTATTATTACTGAAAATAGGCTTTTGGTCTCGATGGGAGACTGCAAATCAAGCCATGCAGGTACATCAAACTATCAAGCCCAACTCTTTGAATACAAAACTATAAAGATATTTTTGATAGCTACAAGCACACGCAGGTAATTCAATTAAAAAAAAAATATATATATATAAATTTAAACGCAGACAACGGCTGGCTCAGATACATGTTCCAACCTCGACTGCGTCACGGGAACCCTAGATTCCTGGGAAATTCCAGAGAGAATTATTGACCCCCTCTAGTACTGACAAAGCGAAGCAGCTACACACCTTCCCCGGACTGGATAAATTGGCTATTTTAAACGGGAAGCATTAATCCCAGAGTTATCTTTTGAAATCTGAGTAAATACCTTCAAAATCAGTTTGGCGATACAAATATTTTGAAGACCATTTCAAATTTCACGGAAGTAAACCTTTAAACTCTCGACCATGTTTCCATGCGTCAGCAACACCGATTTTGGGATCAGGCTGCGGATGGGTGGGGCGTTATTAGGTCTTGGCGGAGATAGGTGTGTAGTGAGTACTCCTCTAAAACATGGCAGGAAAAAAAAAAGACATACTGAGTTAGATAATATGCATGCAGACTACTCTGAACGACACTAGAAGGTATCTGAACAAGACAGACCAACAGGCTCATAATGACAGTAATAGAGTAACTGGTGATATTGGTGATGATAATGATGAAAGTGATGTGATAGTGATAATATATTTGAAAAGCCTCTATCGAAACGTTTTAAATTGTGATTAGACATTGTTAACACCAAAACATTTTTCCATTCAAAGTATAGCAGCTGTCTTGGTTTAATTTAAAATGATGATGATGATGATACCGATACTGCTGCTGCCGCTGCTGCTGATGATGATGATGATGGAGAAAGATAGAGAACTTTTTATATTTCAATGATCATTTATTTATCCCTGTATGTGTATGCATGTGTGTGTTAGTGTGATGTATTTGTGTGTGTGTGTGTGTGTGTGTGTGTGTGTGTGTGTGTGTGTGTGTGTGTGNTTATTTATTTATTTATTTATTTATTGATTCATGTTTATTTCTTTGTTAGTTTATTTATTTATTTATTTATGTACTTCGGATATTTATTTACTAAGTTATTTTAATTACTCTGGATATTTATTTACTTAGTTAATTAAACTTATTCACATATATGCTCATTTGTTTATTCAGNAAGTCATGTTAGGAAGGAGCGAAGTGTAAAAAGGCAGCAAACACATTTAGTGTAGAGTTGCACCAAGTAAAAAGTAGTAAATCTCTGGGGATGCAAAGCAAGGTGTGCAGAGAGGGCAGAATGAAGTATAATTATGAAGACAGCAAGAAGTGAAAGAAGATAACAACAAATATTGTGAAGTAACAAGGGAAGTAAGGAGTCAGTAGAAACTGTATTGTAAGGAGGCAGCAAGATGTACAGAATAATATGAAGGCAGGAAGAGTTGGACGTTGTAAAAGGTAGAGAGAGAGAGAGAGAGAGCACAAAGCAATAGGGCAGGATGACTTGTAAACAGGCACCAAGAAGTGTAGTAAGCCAGCAAATATGTAGAGACATTTAAGACGAAGAAAAGGTAGAAGCGTGAGACAGACAGACAGACAGACAGACAGACAGACACACACACACACACACACACACACACACACACACAAGCAGGCAGACTGGTAGACAGGCAGGCAGACTGGCAGGCCGGCAGACTGACCAACAAACAAACAGACGGACTGGCAGACAGACAGAGGCAGATAGGCAGACAAGCAGGCAGACTGACACACATACATGCACACACCACACACCCATATACACAGAGACACATAGACAGCCGAACAGGACAGACTACAGAAAATATCAGGAACATTAATACAACAGCGTCGACAGATGTGGCAGACAACAACAAGGTAAGAAGAAGCGTAGAGTGAATGTATTGATGCGTGGTATGGATGTATGTATGTGTATGGGAATGTATGCAGGTGTATGTAGGAGTAAGTAGGGTATGTGGGTGTAGAGTGATACACTGGAACCCCACTTGCCCAGCTCTGTATCGAATCTCCCCACAACAAACATCCAGACTTCAGAAAGCGCAAGGGGCGACCCCCTCACCCAATCCGTGCTACCCCCATGACTGTACCCCACCAGATCTTTCATCCTCACTCCTCCCGCGTGGCGACCTTGACCACAACAGGTTGGACCATCACCTGCAACGACCCTGCATGACGTGCTCCTAGTGTCTGAGTTTGACAAGATTTTGACGACAGGCCCCTACAATGTGGCACCAACAATATCAACCCACGATGTCATGGGTCAAGCTGACACGTCAATTCAGTAGTTCAGCCAAATGTAGGTTGAACCAAGATACCCCACCAATTTGTCAGAGGAATAACAGGAAGAAAACAAATTAGTGACGTGACCTAACCCTCCATAATAACAGAGGATTAAATAGTAAGACTAGCAAGAATACTTCTGATTATGTATAGTCTAACTTTCCCCTGTAATGTAACAACGACAAGAAATCACATTAGCTTGTGACCTTACCACCTACGATCAATCCACAGCAACTGCGACCAAAAATCATTTTCAGACTGCTCAATTAAAGCACGATTAAAATGTGTATGTTCTCCCAAATCTTTGACAGTAAAATATAGTTTTCATTTTTTTGTACCTTCTGAAGACTCTTAGACACTGGATTTTGTTCGCAACTTGGAGACGGTGTATGAATAATGCGTTACGTTGTCCTCGCTTGGCCTACTCCTTTACGCAAACTGTAATAGTATAAATACATGTAGTGCAGTAATCTAAACAACGCTAACTCTTAAGACTGTCGCTTACTAAATCGGCGATGATTTTTAGCAGTTGGGCCCTGATGATCGTTAATTTGAAAAGAAATGAAAATGACACCAATGACTTTTATTTACCCGCCAATTGTACAATTATTTTACAATGCCATACAATGTTACACATCTCATTCATCATAATACGCATACACATATACAATATTACATATGAAATCATAACAAAATCATTGCTAGTCGCCACGGTGCAGTGCCCTGGTTCCTCTAGCTCTAGGTCAGGTACTCATTTACAACTGAAAGGAGTGAGGAAACGAGAGCGACGTGTCTTTTTCTTCTGTCTTGCTGTTGGTCTATTTGTCGTTGTCGCTTATGTTGTAGCTGTCCTTGTTGTTGTAGCTGTCCTTGTTGTTGTTGCTGTTGTTGTTGTTGGTGGTGGTGGTGTTTGAAATGAACTTGCCTTCACTCGTTTCCAAGTACGGTCTTAAGCTACGATTTAGTGTATAATTATAATGATAGATCAAACATTTTGATCTCTTTAGAAACAATATTTTCTTCTAACACTACAGTTAACATCTATTAACATTGCTCGCTTGCAGAACGAAATTAAAGTACATCTTTGTATACCGCATTCCTTGTACCTGATAGATTGTACCTGGGCTAGCAGCACAGAGTAGAGATGGTTGTGATATATTGTACACATGAACTTCGCCGTCAGCAGTAACTATAACATGCGTAAGCAGCAGCAGATACTATATTTTCAATAGCACTGAAGCTATCCTGTACATAACTTATCTCATACCCCAGCCACCAAAACAAAGTCTAGCAGCACAGGGTAAGGATGGTTGGTATAATATCTGTATTGTGTACATGGACATGGCCTTCGCTGATAGTGTAGAGCCAGTATGACATGAGGATGTCAACAGGAAACATTCTCTTGACCAGTGATTCCTTCTAGTGCACAACTTTTCTCAGACCCCGGCCACCAAAACAAAGTCCAATGGCGCAGAGTAAGGATGGTTGGTTGACATAATATATTGTGCGCCAACTGGAAATTCCATAAACTGCATTGGACCCGCGACATATGTTATGACCAGCAGTACAGAGAACTATTGTGCGATAGGCTAGTGGCAACATGTATTCTTTTCCTGAAACCACGAACTTGCCATAGGTCTAAAGATTTGGTCACGAATAGGCGGATCTGTTATTTTCGTTAAGTCTTCCCAGAAGACTTCGGGAGAATCTGCCAGAAGCTTTATTGATTTTCGCCTTGAAGCGCACAAAGAAGAAGGTGGATCCAGGTTTCCCGATGTGGCTATCTAATGACGACAACATGCCCCATTCACTTGACCTTTAAATACGCATCTAACCCAAGGCAAACACAGATAAACTAATTTTTAATCAGCTACTGATCGCTTCAGTCATTGTCTGTAGTCTATCTACTCCAATGCTGAGAGAGTATAAGGCGTGACCAGGCAAGAAAAAAAGTATAAGATTTGCGATAAACTTTTCCCAGTCACAATAGAGAAAAAAAATCGACGTCAAGAAGAAAGTACAATGGCTTTATTTGAAGATATGTTCAAAAAGATTATTTGATTGCATAGTCTCAAGAGACTCTTATGCTCGGTATACAAAACAAATTAATCCATTTACCGAACAAATTAGCGCCAACGATTTACGATCAAAAGTTTCCTTCTCTTAACCTTCTCATTCATACAATGACGGCTTGGGAAAAATACTGCAGACCTTTCCGAAACCGCTGTTGGTGTTTACCAAAGCTGAAAAAAAAAACGTGTTGGGGGTATTATGTTATTGCTAACAGCCACTATTATGAGTTGGAAGAAGCACGTCAGAAGCAGAGATTTCAATGAGCTTTAAATGGGCTGGTGAAGACAAGTAGAATATTTCTTTCTTTGCATATCAGAATATGAACGGTCCATAAATGCACACAGTATCATTGCAGCCTGCCTTCGGGATGACGAAACTTCGTGTCAAAATGAAAATATAACAGACATGACCATTTTGATCCATTTGTTCATTCACCACAGACATGTAGTGCTTTGCTGCTAGACTAGTGATGCATATACTGTAGTTTACAATAGCTGACATTTCAAGTGCACAACTTTTCTCATACTCTGGCTGCCAGTGAAAATATCTGCCCAGAGGTCACAGAGCTACATAGAAACTTCACAGTCTGTAGTCTGCATAACCACCAGCTATCGAGTCTAAGCAATTAGTTGCATCACTCTATAGGAAAAAATAGCAAAGATGCATTCTGTAATATATTAATAATATTAACTATAAAGGCTAACAAAAATGCTGGCTTCTGCCATGTATCACGCTGGAGTATCTTGTCTAGCACTGTATAAACTAGAGACATTTTCTTGAACTATGCTGTGAGACGCAGCAAGAATGGATATAATAATATGTGATTTTGTTCTCACAGTCTGGGGACTTGTAAGTCTTTAGGGTTGTGGGTTCAACTGGCGTGTACTTGAGAAGATACGCCACCCCCTTTTCCTCACTTCACGTAGATAAAAGTGAAGCCTGGTCCCAGGGCTCTAGGTTCAAAGGCGCTGCACAGTGGCGACCAGCAATGGCTATTATGGATTTTGTTTCCAATCTGTGTTATACTGTAATGAATTTAATTATATGAGTATGTGTATCACGAATGCAATGTATAACACTGTATGACGCTGTAAAACAATTTCCTAATGGGGTAAATAAAAGTTCCATTTTCATTTTCTTTTGTTTTTATTTCATTCAAGTTCATTTCATTTCCTCAATGCCCCCGACAGTAATGTGCAGAGGAGGCATAAACTCAGAAAGTAGTTAACCAGTTATAGGGAAACGATTTTCCTACCCGTAACATCTTGTTCCTGCCACACACAACACAACATGTTGGCATTCCGGTCTTACATCACCAAGTGAGAAACTCGAGCATCACAAGCAATACATGAAAATGCAATTAAGAGAATATATTATAAAGTCTTTTATCTCTTCGCCTAGTTAAGAGGTCTTTACGGTATCTCGCTCTTTCTGCGTAGATATGCTACTGTACAGTGTGGCAATTCAGTTTAGCAATAATTATAAAACTGCACAGTTTTATTCATGCAAATAAAAGATTTTCGTTTTTTAGTTTGATTTACAAAGGTGAGATAAAGCATCGATAGTCATGAACGTAGGATTTTATTTACTGCTGCCTTAACGTCAAATCAATTTTGTCTGTGAATCAAGAATCTCACTGCGTATAGTTTGAAACGCATCGTCAGCGGAAGCCAAGCGCACAAGTACGGGTAGAAAATACCTGTAGTCGATTAAAATTTACAGTTTAGACATGAACTGACAAAAAGGCGGGCAATGACGCCATCCATTTGCTGTTTTCCCCTTCATCCTCTGACAAAATGGTGGATCCTTAAGTCAACCCATGACCCTATGTCCAGTTGACGCCTCTTTCACTTCTACAACACCATTCCCTCTCACCCCAAACCTAAAAAAAAACAAAACTCAAGACACCAGAACCACGTCTTGGTTGTTGCAGGTTAAAGGATTACAAACACAGGTAATCCGGTGTCGATGACAGTCCAGCCAGGTGTGTCCAAGGGCCCAAGCAGGGGAAGTAAGGATGGACCTGGCGGGTTTATACAGCCATGGGAATAAGTAGCACGGAATGGTGACGGGGGTTTGCTCCCTTGACGCTCTTCTGACAGTCTGATGTTGTCTAATGGTGCGAGATACGATACAATTGTGGGTAGGAGGTCTGGTGTATCGGGATGGTGGTGGTGGTGGAAGTGAGTGAAGGTGGTGGTGGTGGTGATGGTAGTGAGTGGTGGTGGTAGTGAGTGGTGGTAATGGTAGTGAGTGGTGATGGTAGTGAGTGGTGGAGGTAGTGAGTGGTGGAGGTAGTGAGTGGTGATGGTGAGTGCTGTTGGTGGTGGTGGAGGTGGTGGGGGTAGTGAGTGGTGATGGTGGTGGTAGTGAGTGGTGATGGTGGTGGTAGTGAGTGGTGGTGGTGGTGGTGGTAGTGAGTGGTGATGGTAGTGAGTGGTGGTGGTGATGATAGTGAGTGGTGGTGGTGGTGGTGGTGGTGTTGTTTGTGATAGTGAGTGATGGTGGTGGTGTTGTTTGTGATAGTGAGTGATGGTGGTAGTGAATGGAGATGGTGGTGGTGGTGGTGGTGGTGGTGGTAGTAGTGGNGGTGGTGGTGGTGGTGGTGGTGGAGGTGTAGGTGGTGGTGGTGGTGGTGGTTGTGGTGGTGGAGGTGTAGGTGGTGGTGGTGGTGGTGGTTGTGGTGGTGGAGGTGGAAGGTGACGGTGTGGTAGTACTAATGGTAATAAATAAGTATTGCTTGTGGTAATGACTGTGTTGATAGTGGCGGTGGTGATGAGTGATAATGATGGAAGTGGTGGTAAAATTAAGTGGCGACTATGGTCGTGGTAATGGTAGTGATGATGGTAATGGTAGTGGTGGTGCTAATGTTGGTAGTGTGAAAGATAGAAAGTGGTGATGATGGTAGTGGTAGTATTGGTGCGTTGTTGATCATGGTGATGCTGGATGTAGTGGTGAATACTAACAATAGTAGTGGTGATTAAAGTGGAGGTGATGATAATATTAAGTGGTGATGGTAGTAGTTGGTAACTGTAAACTGTGCTGATGACAGGTAACAGTGGATTGTGGGCTATAGCTGAGTGACTATGGTTGTAATTTTAATGACCGGTGGTGATATTGCTGATGGTGATGGTGGTGGTGATGATAGTGATGATCGTAATGATGTGATGGTGGTGATGGGGGTGTGGGGGGGGGGGTTATCGTAACTGATGGTGAGGGATGACATCGTGAGAAATAGCAGCGATGGATGGTGGTGGTGAATGATGACTTGCGATGAATGTGAGGGTGAATAGCACTGGTAGAGGAAGTAGGAGGTAATAAAGATGTCAGGGCTGTAAGTAGAACCCCCTCAATCCCCGCATTGCTTCCGTGGGTGACAAAAGTCAGGGGCTTCAGAACAAAAGAGGAAAAAGAAGAACAGAATAAAGAGAAAAGACAAAGATGAGGAGACAGTAGAAGAACAAGAGAGAGAGAGAGAGAGAAATAGAGAGAGAAAAAGAGATAGAGAGAGAAAAAGAATGTGAGAGAGAGAAAGAAAGAAAAAGAGAGAGAGAAAGAGATAGAGAGAGAGAAAGAAAAAGAGAGAGAGAAAGAAAGAAAGAGAGAGAGAGAAAAAAAAGAGAGAAACAGAGAGAGAAAGAGATAGAGAGAGAGAAAGATAGAGAGAGAGAAAGAAAGGGAGAGAAAGAGAGAGAAAGAGATAGAGAAAAGAGAGAGAAAGAGAAAAGAGAGAGAAAGAGAGAAAGAAAGAGAGAGAGGGAAAGAGAGAGAGAAAGAGAGAGATCGGGAAAGAGAGAGAGAGAGAAGGAAAAAGAGAGAGAGAAAGAGAGAGAGAAAAAAAAGAGAGAGAGGGAGAGAGAGAGAGAGGGTGGGGGCGTGAGACTGCATTTCTTGAATCGTTTATGACCAATTTATTTAGCTCCTCCTCTTCCCTCTCCCCCTCCCCCACCTTTCACTCCACGTCCCAACAACATTCCTGGATCCGGTCCTGAATATGATCCAGTAATGTATGTTTAGCAACTAATAAAAAAATATCACCAGAACCAGAAGGTCTGCCATTTTTTATGGGTTGATAAAAGAAGATAGAGGCTGCAAGGACGACCCCCCTTCCCCCCCNNNNAACCACACCAAAAGCCGAGGGTTCCCGGACGAGGAAATATGATTTTTAGTTGAGAGGTAGTGGTGAATGAGATGGTGATGAATGGTGTATCTAGAAGCCGTGGTGCTTGTACATGGTGACAATGACGTCAGTACTAGTTTCAAGAATAACTATAAAGGCGATGGTAGCTCAGATTACTGTGACAAAGAGTAACTATAGAGTTTTACTATGTTGAGTAGACTTGGGCAACGAATTGGTTCTCAATTAACCGGATAAATGGTGGAACCGGGAGGAATTCCAAATGAGACTCACACCTTATACTCCTGTTTAAACAGACATTAGGGTTAGGAGCTTGCCTCCACCGATGCTCCCTTCTTGATGGGCAATAAGGTTAGGGCTCAGGGTAGGGTTCGGGTCAGAGAGGGGTGGGGTTTTGGGTTGTGTTAGTAGGCATGAATTCCTGTTAGGGCTGTCCGCCTCATTCGGAAATCCTTCAGTGGACTCATGTCATGAAGTTGAGATGACTGGATCACTGACCCATTTCAGAAGAGGGTCATAGTTTCCCCTAAACCCACTGTAAACACAAATCATTTACCTGTCTAGAGAGCGAATTATTACCCTTTCCTCCCTCTTCTCCCATCCACTACAAGATTCAGATTTCATCAAGAGCTAGGCGAGTCTACCTTATATAATAACACTGTATATACTCGTAATTATGTTGGCCACTGTATTTCTTATTCTGTTTAATGCGCTATTTTGAGACATTCTAACCTTATCCGTAACCTTGTCCCCAATCGTAAACGTTATTTTAAGAAGCAAATTTGACTCTTTGGTAAAATCGGTTACTAAGAGGAAACGTTGTGTATAACCGAATCTGTGGGCGTGTGACTCGTATCCTGTAAACCGGTTATTTCATCCTAATTTCGTCCAGGCTTAATGATGAGTTTCCTTGTTTCAGAGCCGAGTATTGTCTTACTGAAACAGATGATTATTAAGGACAGAGTGTGGCCTGAGTTTTGACTATCTCTTTACTAATGGACACATTTCAATTTAACTTCTTTTCAGATATACCTTTTGTTCTTTTGTTTCAAGTTACAGTGAATGAGGGAATGAGGTCCTACAGACACGAACTACAACTAGTACTTTAGAGAGCAGCTCTTGGCCTGCTTAAGAATTTGATACTTTAGTAACCCCCTAGTACAAATATTTGAAAGTTGGTACGCTGTTTGTCTAGTTGTGTACAGCAGTAGCTTTCGATGGTCATCTTGCCATTTTCGTGTACAACAACCTTTATTTCGCTTGTTTGAGCTTTATAAAAATCAAACTCGGCTCTTTAACCAAAACTTGATTAGTTTTCCAGTATCAAACTTTGTTTTCCAGTTACAAGCCCCGTTTTCCAGTATCAAGCCCGTTTTCCTCAACAGTGAGCTCTATATCATTTTCGTTGTTAAATGTCTCACCCATAGCGAACATTTTCTGTTAAGGTCTAAAAACATGTTTACCTTTCTAATTTAAATGCGTAAAGGAATTTCATGATGGGAAATTTGAGGCTTATAGTTTGCTTAGAAATCCGTGTCCATAGCTTTAATTTCTCAGCCTTTTGACTGAATGTATTAAAAGTTGGCATGCGTACTACTGATTTCTGTGACCTACTTTTACGCCTTTCGAAAACTGATCTAAGGTCGCATTTTGTTTCTGTAGGTTATGTAAAAATTACTTCACATTAACAGATTAGAAATTTCACAGTTTTACAAAGCCCGCTCCTCCGTTAAAAACGCTATACTTCTGTAAAGTTATCGCTAGGAACAAGAAAATAAAGCTTTGTAAGTGTTTTCTTTTTCTTAAGGGCAGTTGAGTCTCTCTACATGAAGTTAGCAATAGTGCGCGCTGTCACTTTGTTGTGGCGGATATGACAACACTGAGTCTACCATAACACAAAGCGACGGCAGGAGGATCAAGTGGTAAACTACTAAGCAATCTCATTAACAAAATCAGAATTATTATGAAGTATGAATTCATCATTATGTAATTAATATTGTAAAGGCAACTCAACAGAGAAACTAAGAGGAGGGGTTCAAGAACCGGAGATGGGAACATTGCAGGCGCTGGGTGTAGATAGAACATATTGATCACAGTGAATAAGACAGCGCTTTGAATCTCTAATTGTTTCTCTTTAAATACCCGAATACAGTTGTGACTTCCCAGTGTTTCCTGCTTGCTTACCATTCTCTGGATTGATGAAGTAAAATTCTTTGTGAAATGCCGAGATTTAATTCTTTACTAAGGGTTCGAGATCGAATCGCTGTGACGCAACAATATTGTAAAATCTAATGTTTGGATCAGGCTATTTGTAATGTTCCAAAAATAACACAGAAATGTGCCGTTTTGCAATATCCACGCTGTCTGTGGATTTACTTAAAAGATCCTGGAAATTCAGAGTGCATGTAAAAATTCGGGAAGATATCCGCATGCAACAACCAGCCAAATTTTAACTAAAACACCTACACACGCAAAATATGTTTCTAGAGGTTTGGTGTCCAAATCAATACTTACTGTAATTGAACTAAAAAGGTGCTTGGTTCAAAATCTTTGTAATAAATCCAGTTTCATTAGGCGAACTGGTGATTCGGCTGCCTCTAGGGACGCCATTTTGCGGACCACATTCAATACGAGGTAAGACCCAAAAGTTTCACTTGTTCCCTGGCCGGAACAATGATAGTTATTTTTACTGAGTACTGTATAAGGACGCGACCTTGGGAGCGTCCGTTTGCGGGGGGTCGCAGGGGGGCGGAGCCCCCCTGGCACTATATGTACCTATATGGATTTAATCCATTTTTTACACTCACCTCGACTGATGCTCCCTCGAAAATAACTTGGAATCCTAAATATTATGTTATTTTATTTCGTTTATATACCCGGGATCCAACTTTTGTAATTTTTGACCTTAAAATTTCCATATCTCGCGCTTATTGCGAGAGGTCACGAGAATTCAAGATGTAAATAAAATGCGCTCTGATAATACTTTAGAATATAAAATCCTGACTGTAACAAAGATTTCTACCTGTTTTTACATTTATATTCATGAAGCAAAACATGTGCACTCATTAATGTGGCGCTATTTTTCAATTTTAGTATATGACCACCAAATTTGCACTCACCTACAACTTGTCATTTGGTGATATCGGCTATACCGCAGACTGAGGACTTGGAGGTCACAGGTTCTAATCCACATTGTGCATGTATTAATATTATGTATGGTGTTTTTCTTTTTCAGATATTCACAGACCATTTCAAATGTGTATCATTATGTTATAATGACGATATGCCATAACATGAAAGCCCGCAAGCACGCAATATTGAAGAAGCAAACTTACTTGCCGTTTTTCTTTCTTTCTTTCTTTATTTCCCCCACAAAAAACCATGCCCCACTTTTTTTATACCAGCCCCATCAAAATAATCCCTCTTTAGTATGTTCTTACTTCCGGGTTGTTGCATACGGATATCTTTCCAAAAATTCAGTGCAATACATCAAATAGTTGTCAAGTTTCTGAACGGATTATCAGAGGACTTACAGAAACTAGTATGAAGAAGACGCAAAAGACACACACTAAAAAGAAGAAGACCCACGGACACAATATAAAACAAAGAAGACCCACAAACACAAACTACACTTGGTCACTTAGCTTTCCTTTTCCAATGTGGTTGTGGCTGTCATCGGTACTGGCTTTCCAACTGGTCAGCACGTCATAGTGCTCAGCTCAATATTGTCGTCTCTTTCCTCTTCCTCCTTCTTCTCCTTGTCAGTGTGTTGGTCAAACTGTCTGTAGATGGCTCTTTCTCAACTGACTCGAAACTTCAAGGTTGTCTGAATTTCACCGAGCTGCCCAAGCTTCGTGTGTTTGAATCAACTACATTAAATGATCTGTCGCAACACGTGGAGAGCGCAAGTTTTTCCCCTGTTTCACCCAAGTTGGTCGGCGTTGAGCCCAGCATTGCCAGATTTCTTTTTTTTTCTGAGCCGATGCCAAATGCATACAGAAAGGAGCCAAAAAATAGTCTAATAGGGTCAGAATTTGACGTAAGACAAGCAATTTGCTATGAATTGTCGCATAGGCCTATACGTGGGTAATAATATTATCACAAACTTTTCTACGCAAATTAGGCCTAGGGCTACATAATTAGAAATGATTGTTGAATGGAAATAGAGATCGTTCTTTGATGTATGTTCATCGGGCAATTATGACATAAAGTAACAGTGTAAGAAAAGTATAAATATATATTGTTTAGGATATTGGTCAATTTTAACCTAAAGTACATTGGGAGCCAGATGAGAGCCAAAGAGTCAGTCTGTATTTTGGGACTCAGCGCTTTTAGAAAGAGCCAAAAATTGGTGTTTGGTTCTGAAAGAGCTCTGAAAGAGCC
>JAWQUT010000405.1:584589-592100 GCA_033807755.1 Ellobium chinense | reverse complement strand
GGGGGCGTGGGGGGTAAGCAGCTTTTGGGCTCAATTGGGACACAGACTCTTTACTGTGGCGAGGGGGGGGGAGATTTAGGCTACGGGCTCGCCAGCCTCCCGTTCCCTTACACACACCTTTGGGTGAGCCACCACTTTCACCTCAGTACTCGAACTCTTCATAAATGGCAAAAGTGACAGTGGAGGGGGGAGAGGCGGGAGGAGATTAGTAACCTTGGAAGAGTCATAGATAATAATATATCTAATGCCTGGTTCCACGTTCCATCATAATGCATGATACTGAACAACATAAAGCACTGTATAACCTCTTGTATTTGCGGGCCGCATTTTATATCTTTGGCGGGCCATACTTTGGCCCGTGTGCCAGTGGTCCGGTACATCTGATCTTGACAAGGCGTTTTCAAACTACTCTATTTTGTCACCTCTACAGCCAGTATCAGTTTATTTTAGACGTAGTGAGGGCCTGTGCTCTATAAAACCTGCACCCTTGTTAAAACGATAATTTTGAAACTATACGTCATTTTATCGACGGTTTCCGTTCAATTCATATTATGTACACAAGGCTATTAAAGGTTACCAGATTTAGCCGTGAACCGTTATATTGACTCATCATCTATAAAAACTCTAGATTTTATTTGAACTGATACTCGTGTGACATTTTTTGAGGCCCTTGCGACTTGTGAGACTTTAAGCTGTAGATTATTTATTAGCTTAAACGTAATTTTAGCACTGCACAGAACCTCTTTGCACGTACAAAAAAAAACAACAACTGTAAAATGATTTGTTGGGTCATACTGAACCCCCAACAACTTGGTCTAGATATTATTGTCGTATAACAGAGATCAGGGAGAGCGGTGGCACGACTGTAATATCTGTTATATTACTCTCTCTCTCTCTCTCTCTCTCGCTCGCTCGCTCGCTCTCTCTCTCTCTCTCTCTCTCGCTCTCACTTTCGTTTTCTCCCTGTCGTTAACGTTGACAAAGATCTATCAAACTGAACGTGTTTGCACAGTTTGTGACAGGCGATCTAAACATGGGCTTCTGTGCTGCAACCTCCATATCAGACCGTGGGAATTCATTCCATTCCCTTTAATCGCAATCCGCTTTATTGCAAATTTCGCTTAGGTGCATTATTTAGAACAACAGAATCTCAACAAAGTTCGAGACCAAACAGTTCCACTTAATGGCATCCTCCGCTTGATTGACAATTTCCATTCAATGCAATTGTAACATTGCAAATACGCGGGTTCAGCTGTATGAAGAGGGAGAAAAGACTTAAGATAGTGAATAGGCAACAGAAAGCAAAGGATGTTTTACACCCATGTTCTGTTACTTTTGATCATCCGTGTATTATATTTATCATTTCACCCGTATTAGACTTGCAAAGTGGAGCTGGTACTGAAAAGCTGGGAGGAGCGAGGGGGAGAGGAAAGGAGAGAGAGAGATAGAGAGAGAGATAGAGAGAGAGAGAATGAAAGAGATAGAGAGAGCGCTAAAAGAAGACGGGAGGCTGAACTGACCGTCTCGTCTAGAGCAAGCGATGCTAGCGGGTTTGAACGCCTCACATCGAGCGGGTCTAACGTAGTATAACCCACACCTCCACCACCATCACCATCACCACCATCACAGGCAAACATTCATCCCACACTGCTCCAAGTGACAAACATTTCACGTCTCTCCTTGCTCGTTACGCACATTTTGGATGGGACTTTAAAAGCTACCAGGAATTTTACAAACGTATTGAACTTATTTTGGGACACACGTTTCTCTAGTGTAGATCCACGTAGACAGGAGGTTCTATAAATTAACAGACCTCTCAACAAGTGAGAAAGGCTGTGAATTAATGCACACCTACTGCACTGTTTTGTTGTTGTTTTTTTCTCTTTTATTTACTGCAGCTTATCATAGAAACAGACATGTTATAAATTAACACAGGCTAAATACAGTAACCACTTCAAAAATAGATCTTACGCGGAAGTTGCTGTGTACAAATCAACGTAGGCTGGTGAGGAGAGAGCTCAATTTGACTGAAGCTAAGGAAAGCTGTTACGTGAATCAACACATAGTTTGGTATTAAGTGCTTTATTGGAAAGGATTGAAGTTGTATCAGGCCGCTTTTTTTATCGATGAGTCGCTGTATTACTGTGCATGTGTTACTTAACTGTGTATGCCGGAGGTTATGTTTTATTGCGCTCATGTGAGCGGCTTACTAAGTTTTCGGATGTTAAAAACGGTGAGTCTGTCTGTCTATCTTTGTGTCTGTATGTGTGTCTGTCTGTGTGCCTGCCTGCCTGCTTGTCTGTCTGCCTGTCTGTCTGTCATTTTGTCTATCTGTCTGTTCGTCCATTCCGTCCTTCCGTCCATCTCTCTCTCTCTCTGCTTGTCTCTTTGTCTGTCTGTCTGTCTGTCTGTCTGTCTGATTGTAAACCAGTATCTGTATGCCAGTTTGCCTTTTTGCTGCCCCCTCCTCCTTCCCCCCCCCCCCCCCNCCCCCGTCCGTCTGTCTGGGAAATTTTCTGCGTGTCTGCCTATTTTATCGACTGATGATTTGATTCGCATCGTTCTCTCTCTTCCTCCCTCCCTCCTTCCCTCTTTCTATCTTTCTTTAGTAATTCTACTTTGTCTCTCACTCCATCTCTGCCTCAGGCCCGAAAAGTCATTTATTATGGCATCTTCTTAGTACCAATAACAATAATAATAACAATAACAATAACAATAACAATAACAGGATGTTTTATTTTGTTCAAGTACATTATATACATATGATCATTAAATTATTGCATTTTACAATAGCGTAAAAAAAAAAAGGCAAAATCAAAGCTAGTCCATCCAGTTCGGGGCATATACAAAGAATAATTAATGGAGTATTACATAAGTATTTGTTATGACAGATAACCCAATAACTACACCCTAACATTTTCAATTATTATTTTGATTAATCTCGAAAGGTTTTTTAACAATTTCACAATTGTAGTTTTTATTAGGTCGTTGTATTTCAAAATATTTGGATACTTGATGAAGTATCCAGGCAGAGGTCGTTTACGATAGTCACTAAATTCCGTGCAGCATAAAAGATAATGGAACTCGTCACCTAGATCTTTCTTGCATAGATGACAAATTCTATCGATATAGGGATGGAATCTTTCCGTTTCCACCGGAAGCCGGTGGTTAGCTGTTCTGTATTTCATAACATAAAATAATTCAGGGGGGTCCAAAATAGCAATGTAAGGTTTCATTTTTCAGTTGGTATTTTTCAGATTAATATATTTTCTTCCCTTATTGTTTTCGTTGCATTCTGCGCGACAAGACTGTAAATATTTATCTAATCATCAATTCTTGCTTTGATTTCTGAGATTTTCGGTTTTTGTAGGCAGTTTTGATAAGTCCAATAGAAGTTATAACCAATACTTTGTAAGACATCTCTAATGCATATTAACCATGAATGGTGTCCTAGACCCGACTGCTGATCTTTTCGCATAAACCAGTACAAGATATAAGAAAGTCTTTTTCTTTCTTCCCAGTTATAATTCTTGCCCAAAATGATATCATGCGGTTTTGAATGTCGGCAACCAATGAGCGTGTATCTCATTCTCCAAATATCATATATCTGGGAGTGTTGGGTTTTAACCTAAGTATCATTCTAGAGTTTTTTAAGCGAAACTCCTCAAGAATAGATACATCTTTAAATCCCCATATTTCGGCTTCATGCCTGAGCTCATACCTTTCTCTATCTCTCTCTCTCTCTCTTTCTCTCTGTCTTTGTCTCTCTTCCTCCTCCATGGCCTTCTCTTTTGACTCTCCTCTAATCTGCACTGACGTAACGAAATACAATAACAAAGAAAAGCTTTTTTAAAACTTCTATTGTGTGAGATAGGCCTGTATTAAATACTCAGAAGGGGTTCTTCTCTTATTCCCAGTGCTAATTTCCCGTTTGTAAAGCCTTGCACAAATCTGGTTACGCTTCAGAAAGAATCAATGAATAAAGTGAATCAGGGGCGTAGCGGAGACACTAGGTAATGGAAGGGGCATATGGGCTAAACTTAACTTCCATAAAGATGTGTAACATACAAATCAAACCATTGTGTCTATCAGCGTCATTGGAAACGATCAGTGTAGGGTGTAAACAATTGCCTTGGAGAATAAAGGCGATGGTTACCAGTATCCTATATGTACGTAAACATAGAGAAACATAGAAACATGGCTGAATGGTTACAATGCTGGGATCGAGATCTAACCGCCGTGGGTTCGATTCCCGACAACTCTCGTGTTGTAAGTGCCTTGGGAAAGCATTTCCTAGGTTTTTTTTAATTTCAGCCCACTCATCTATGAAATTAGTACCTGGCTATGGGCAGTGAAAGATACTGCCTGAATGCTAGTGATCGGCGACTTTGAGTGGCAGTGATACTGTACTTCTTAGGAGTTGAGAAAATCCCAAGGCGACCTGGCCTGCTGGGGTAATAACAGTGGGAAGACGCGTGAGCCGACATTAGCTTGGAAACGAGAAATACATACCTCATTATTATAATTATTATTACTGTTATTATTATTATTAGTAGTAGTAGTAGTATTACTATTACACTTGCATTGAATCCACTATCTTTACCGCAAAACTTCCCCCCAACATTTGCGCCCGCTTTTGCCTGAAACCATATTCCCCCCAACACACACACACACACACACACACACACACACACACACACACACACACGCACGCACGCACGCACACACACACACGCACGCACGCACGCACGCACGCACGAACGCATAAATTAATAATTCCCACCCTGGAACTGTATCCATTGTCATGTTTGATCTATGTTGCCCGAATGTTGATTCAACGATCATTCATTACATTAACCCTCCTCAAAAGCAACTCTTGAAGACGCACCTGTACGTAGTCTATGTAAGCATGAGGCGTGTCGCACTTTTCTTTTTACTCATGAACTGAAGTACATCGCACAGGCGTCTTACATTGCCTTCATTCAGGCATAGATACCTACCTCGTGGCTTCTATACACACAGGTCGGCTTTGAACACTGGAAACATTGATAGGCTCAAAATTCTGTATGACCTTTTGTGTTTACCTTGAACAGGAGCCTTTATGCTGCAGTTTAATGTGCACTGAATCAAATTGTAATTTACATACAGTAACATACGGCTCTGGTGATCTGGTGATGTAGGTGAAGACTCCCTGACAGTTGGGGTTGGAATTGGTGTACATACTGTAGTACATATCTCATGGATTTAAATGGCATCCTGTAATGGATTACATCAGCTGTTGATAACTCTATGCTTGAAAAGCTAGACTAAACTGTTACCACTTTTAATAGATTTGCTGTGTGTATTATATCGACTCGTTGACTAGTGTGTCGGAGATTTATTGACTTTGGCGATGAATGACTAGATCAATCACAAGTCTGAAAAGTGCAAACTTTAAATGTTGTAAGTTGGACCTGGGTACTCGCTATGTGGCCCAACGAGTGAAAACGTCAACTGGCCTTATAAATTAACTCTATCAGTAAGTATGAAGACTCCTGGGAAGACCTTAAAGAAAGTTACTTTGTCAAGATAGAAAATACATGTTTTATTTGGTGTGTTAGGATCAAGACACCAAAAAAGACTACTTCGTAGTTAGTTTTACAGCTGATGATTTACCGCTTTTTATGGATTAGGAAGTCTTTAGATTAATTGAATATATATAGCGTGAGAAGATGAGGATTTTGTTCCACATTATAGGATTTTAGATTCTATTTTGTTAAATGTTGAGTGAGAGGAACTATGTGCCCTGTAGGCATGTACGTATCGGATATTATCATGGACATCTCTGTTCTTCTTGTTGTTCACGAATTGCAGGTGGCTGAATAGATATTTATTGTAAATGTTTGACTGGTACATGTATGTCATTTTACTACCATGGCTGTCTTGTCACTCTAGTGAAAGCATCTACAGGACGGACACAACGCTTTTCTTTGAGTCAACCCCACCGGGCGCCGTCCACTTTGGGAAATTACATGTTTTATCGCATAGATCTTTTCCACCCTACATAAAATGATGCTGTTTGTCTTGATTTTCCCTTTCTTTCTCTTTCTTGGTGGATTCCAGGCAAGTCTCGTTCTTGTATGTTCCCTGGGTGGTTTTCATAACGGTTGGCCATTACTGACCATCCTCATATCCTTGTCAAAATTTGTCTATAAATGTTTCTCTGTTTGGTAATTTTCTTTAATTCATTCTCTGTTATTATTTTCTGTAAAGTATATGCCAAGTATTTGTGATAAGCAGCTATTTATAAAAGAATGTAATTTCTGGAGGAAAACTGTTTTAGCCTTAAACCAAATAATTGGTTTTTTTTGAGATTGACGTCAGAGTGACGCATTATAGATTGTACTAACTTNGGTAGGGCGCTGTACCACGAGACCAACAGTGATTGTGTTTTATATTTGGTTTGTAATAATATCGCAGGTTTATATGTATTATGTGCACTGCTGTATAATATGTAGTATGTATCATTGTGAATTAATACATTTTATTTAACACTGTTTAGCATTGCAAAATATTTTTCTTTCGGGGTAAATATAAATGGATTTTATCTGTTTGCTTTTTAAACTTTTAAGACGACAGCTATTTGCATATACCTCAACCCATAGGATAACATTTCGAAGCCGTATTGCACATTCATCGCATGTCACTGTAATCTCATGCGGTCTCCCAGTCCAGACTACTATGGCACACTTTTAACATGTATCATGGTACACAAATGATGTCATGTATCACAACAAACGCACACACCTATCATGCCACCATACAATGTCAGCAAAAATGACAGACAACACTCGTTTAAGTTTTACGACCTCCTTATCGATTCAGAACGTATCTGGTACCACAGTTCCTCTCTCTCTCTTATCGATGACTCATTTAAAAGAAAAAACAGCACCTAAGAGTAGGAGAAAGGAGGTGGGGGAGGGGGGGTGGAGATGAAGGAACTAGGGAGGGAGGAGAAGGAGGAACCCGTTTCTTTGTTTTTTGGAGTATAATATTAACATGGTAATCATCTCTACACGATTTTGGCGCGCCCATTTTCGGCGAACCAGTACATTGATAGAATCGAATATCAGTAGACTGTAACTTATAGAGTCTTGTTCAGCTCTTGACAGTTATGTGGAAAATCTTTCTAACAGGAAACTTTGGTCAAAGTAATGATGGCCATATTTTGAGGTGTTTACATTTCACAGTTGCTTGTTTCTTTCAACATGATATTGTGTAAATTCTACACTTATTTTAAAGCTCTCCTTCTCGGGCTGACTTTTGACAAAAAAATGCACCGTACTCAAACTGAGCTTGAAGGAAACGGCTAATGTGCAAACTCTCCAAATGTATGCGCCCATTTATAATCTTTATTTCTGACATGTGCCTGAGTTGGTTGGGATGTGCATTCTGGAAAAAAACGGAACATATGAAAGTTAAGAACTATGCACAGCAAATCGAGTTTTAATGATCATGATGAAATTTCCACA
>JAWQUT010000405.1:577932-582073 GCA_033807755.1 Ellobium chinense | reverse complement strand
GGGGGTGGGTTGATGGAAGATGATAAGGTAATGATGAAGGGACCGGTGTGTTGTGTTATCTCGCTGATTTAATGGACAGTTTCACGTCCTATCTCTGATCCTCCCTCCCAGTCTTGTCCACAGTCAGACAGTTCCACAATGGAATGAGATCCAGCTGGACGGCTCAGATGAAATCGAATCGTTTTGTTGTGGTCTGTAGTTCTTCCTGCTAGTGTTCAAGGGTTTTCAACTTGTCAGGTCCGATGTTCATACGACTACAATGTAAAATAGGAGCGTGCAGCATCCAGGTTACACACCCGCGTGAAAGAAGTTTGAGATTCTGAGCTGTCAATCTCGCAAGACCAACGTCAGAATGCACTTTGAGACAAGGGTCATCGGTGATTTTATTGTGCTTGTTATTGTTGTTGCTGTTGTTATTGAAGTTCTCCTTCTTCTTCTTTTCCTTTCTCTTCTTCTGCTTCTTCTTTTCCTTTTTCTTTTTCTTCCCAGTTTTCTTCTTCTTTATCTTCTCCGTCTTCTTCTTCTTCTTCTTCTTCTTCTTCTTTTTTTGTGTGCTGTCTGCTTCTTCTTCCTCTTCTCCTTCTCCATGTATTATGAGTATTACCTCCGTACATTGATGCAACTTGCTAAAGATAAAAGTTAATCCAGCATTTCCTCCTATTGTCTTTGCCTATTTTGTTTACATTTCAGTTTTCTTTTGGTGTTATCAAGTGCTCAAGCTATCTCATCGTATTATATGATATATCAGTTATGCTCCTTCTGTCCACTAGTCTAAGTCCTCTCTCTTCCTTCAGTGCACATTTCAACTTCTGTTTTCTTCTGTCTTCGTAATCCAGTGCATGGGACCATAGACAGTCTGATTTCAGGAAACGATTGAACAGTTGCTGTTCAGTAAACATAATCATGAATAGGACAGGACTAGTCAATATTCTCAGTAATATATTAGTCAATATTCTCAGTAACATATCGTCGATTCCATTGCATTTGAGCACTGGGATCAGAGAAGTTGGTTCTTTTTTCATTTTTGCCATGATTGAGAATGGGTGGGTCAGCGGTTTGAAGTCTCCTGGCAAAAAGCCCAGCGAAATACAAACTCTCTACTTAGGGCTGCAAGGGAGGAATTCTTGTTTGATATACAGACTTATTCATAATATATCCAATCAGTACTCACCTTCCACAGCCTTGCCAATTTCTGAAGCGATAATATGGGGCATACTTATCATACTGTTTGTTCTTTAAGATGATTAAAAAACACACACAGAGATTTCAGATGAACTCTACACATAAGATCATGTCAATGGAACAATTTTGTTTGAACTCATGAATAAACCACATCATGTCCAATTCGGATAATTGCTTACCTTGTAGGTATAGTGCACAAACTGGAAGGCCATGTTTGCCGTTTTATTCTGAAGAAGATCCCACGGATTTGAAAAAAAAAACCAAACCTTTAGAAATGAAATATGGACGTATATAGTAATGTCTGAGGCAATGAAACTTTGTAAACCGCTGTCTTCTCCACCCAGTATTAAGGATTAGGTCAGCGGTTGAAGGGATCGACACAGGATTTTTACTCTTCTGTTATTTAAGGATTCCTGGGGAGAGACGGGATCATTTTGGGGATCCCTGTGGAGTCCGGGGATCCTATAAGCTGGACCTGTGGGCTCGCTGGCCGCCCATCCTAAATCCTTTTGTTGATTCCCACTGCACGGTGCGATTGTTCCTTGTATATACGAGTAGTTGTTGTTTTCTTTTGGGCGGGAAGAACAGAGTTGGTGTGAGGTTGAGAGTGATGGCTTGACGGTGACACGTTTAGATAATGACATGTGTGTGTGTGTGTGTGTGTGTGTGTGTATGTGTGTGTGTGCTTGTGTGTGTGTGTGTGTGTGTGTGTGTGTGTGTGTGTGTGTGTGTGTGTGTGTGTATGTGTGTGTGTGTGTGTGTGTGTGTGTGTTGCACTTTTCTAAGCTAAGTTTCCTGTGAGGGCTCAGTAAAGTGTATGTTATCTTGTCGTATCTTACCTTGTCTTATCTTTATCTTATCTTGACCAAATCTGAGATTCTCCTAGTGAATGCCTGGGTTAGGTCTAGGGGTAGCTTAGAGGGGGAAAAAAAACACACTATGAGATTTCCTAGACAATGATACTGTTTTCTTAGACAATGATAATGATTTCCCAGACGATGATAATGTTTTCCTAGACAATGATAATGTTTTCGTAGATAATGATAATGTTTTCCTAGACAATGATAATGTTTTCGTAGATTATAATGATAATGTTTTCCTAGACAATGATAAAGTATTTCTTGATAATGATAATGTCGAAGGACTGTTCCACCAGTGCCTATTCTTCCCGTGGCCCACTCCTAACCCAGTCACAAATCTTAACACAGGAACTTTGAAAGAGTCCATGAAGTCTGCCAATACTGTTGTCCCTGACTCCCACAGAATGCAGCTAGTTTGCAAGCAGCGATCTTTTTCCACTATCCTTCTCTCCAAACATCCAAAACGTATTCCATCCCTCCTCGTCTCACCTTTCATCTTGTCATTACGTTTCGCTACCATTTTAGTAAAGTTTCCTTTCCACAATAGCTGAACACATCCCTGACAGTCAGTGCAATGAGCTCATTGTTCCAACGTTGAATCAGATTCAGAACTATTTCAAAATCCTCATATATTTTATCGTAACATCGTCTGAACCAACTGACCATCCCAGAAAAGTTACACTGTGCCAACCCAGGCCTCCACATATTATCTACAACAGGCCCAGTGCCACATACTTATTTTTGACTGTTTTACACTCATCAAGTTTGTTTACCAACTACTCTGTAGAAACAGTAATCGGTCATTCACGCTTTTGAGTCCCATTCTGAGACTAGGGCACTTCAGATATTGTTTGTCCTGGTTGGCTGACTCGGAAGAGTGGATTTCTAAAGGCTGCTCAGGAGCGAGTTTTCTCTTTTCCCCCTCGACCCTTTCATGTCCAGGTGGATGCGGGTTAATTTGTCAGCTTAATTCGAACACTTGGTGTATAAGGAGGGATGTTTTACTGATACCTTTTTGCGTTCTTATTCTTATTCTTTTACTTTTCTTGACTTTGCATTCACTGAGAACGTCTCTGTCCTTTGTCCTTTTTTCATTTGAATAATATACTTTAGTGTGTGCACATCTTGTTTTTCAGTCTTAAATTAGCTATGGTCCTGTTTTCTGAGTTCTTAGTTTCTCCACCATATCCCCTTCACTACCTTCGATTATTGACTTACACTTACAGATTGACTAGCTGATAGCCTAACTGGCTGTTTCACTCACTCACTCTTGCACTCACTCACTCACTCACTCTCACACTCACTCACTCACTCACTCACTCACTCACTCACTCACTCACTCACTCACTCACTCACTCACTCACTCACTCACTCTCTCCTCTCTCTCTCTCTCCCACCCTCTTTCTTTCTCTCATTCACTGATGGGGGAAGGAAGCTCAAGCAGGCCAATCGCTAGATCTAGAGCTGTCCTTAAACCTCGAGCCTTCACTGAGTGTCTTAATTTGTCTGCACATGAAGTTTGACACGGCAACAACTCTGGTAATGAACTCTGAACTGCTCCTAAACAAAGACCAAAAAGAGGCTGACACCACACGAGTAAGATCATTATCTTAAGAATTAGGGAGACTTAAGAGTGCCTTAACTTTACCCGGTTTTCACGTCAGTGAAGTTTTGCCCTCCACAGAGTGCATTTAAACACTAAGCAAACATTCAAGTGTACTTAAGATGTTCCTGAACGGACAGAAAAGTCTATAATTATTAGGTACTATACATTCCACTAAAATGATATTCAGCACCGTCTTTTTGCCTTACTATTACTTTGGATGTAATTAAGCTGTCGCAAACTGACACTTGCACATCCTTGACTTATATGAATTGGTATCTTTTTCCTCGGCACATCGGCATGGTATCATTACGCTCGTCATCATTCCAAGGCGTTTCCAAGCTAGGGTAGGCGTGCCCCTAGGGGTATATCATGCATATTTCAGAGAGAAAGTGAATTGCACATTGGACAGGAATAAGAGTTATATGGCTGCCTGGCTTTGCACTACCACAAGTAAATTTTGATGAATCTGAGCTTAGATCAACGCGAGATTGTC
>JAWQUT010000405.1:545432-572932 GCA_033807755.1 Ellobium chinense | reverse complement strand
GTGCATACCTGTAATATGTACATAATAAGGATTTTCTGGCTTTGCAAGATGTTCAGTGATTGAAAGGTGAACACGATTTATGGGCACTAGACTATTCATGGCCTCAGCTGACGGCCGTAGGCGTGTATGTCTGCCTGTATAAGATGTGCGAACGAAATCAGTAGTTCTGTATTGACATTCAAAGGAACTTGAGGGTTTGACAGGGGCATCAAATGATTTACGCTTTTTTTTTTTTAAATTTTAGGCGGTAGGGGGGTATGAGGGAGGGGAGCAGAGGTGGCTAATCTACCCGATTCCTCATGAGTGAAGTGGAAAGAGCGGATCGAGAAATCCTAATTATCTTGATCTGTGAGAAGCAAAATAATGTTACAAACAAAACAATACCAAAAAAACAACCAATCACTTGGAGTTCTTCATCCCTGATAAATTTCTCTAAAAGCGGACCCGTCAATAAAGTGGAGGTAATGTCAGATCATCAGAGTGTCGCGTATTAAGGAATTCAATATCAGTTTATATTAAAATGTGTGCTGCAATTGGTATAAGGGCCATTGCTGTAGATATTGTAAATGTTTTGTTTTTTTATTTTGGTAGAAGGTTCATTGCGGGTTATTATTTATATTACTGCTATTATTTATTGTAAGAGGAGGGGTGAGTGCGTTATATAAGCTTATATTATATAATTACATTTAATCACAACCCCATTATGTTTTATCGGAACTATTTTCATAACGTTATTTATAAATGCCGCGAACATACTTGCTCAGTTAATCTTACTTTACATTCAATCGACAGATGCAGTTTTTTTGTTGTTGTTTTTTTTTAATATGTTCTCATGTAGATCAACGATTAGAAGGTATAAAGCATTAATAAGGTATATTATTATCACCGTATCATGGTAGGTAGATTTTGAAAGAAAGCCGTGTGGAAACTCAGTCCCAGTGACCAGTGGTGCAGCTTGACCATATGGCTACCGCATTAGATCTGAAGCTCTTAGGTTCAATTCCTAACTGAGGTCATTCCGTACATGTTCTCGGGAAGATGTTGCTCGAATGCTAGTGATCACTGCTTGTAAAACGCCAGTGGTACTACGTGCATCTTTAAGAGTTGAGAACGTTATTGAGTGGCCTAGTCTGCTGGGGGAATAATAATGTGAAGGTGCGTGAACGGGCATTGTCTGGTTACAAGACATATGGATCACTTTTTTATGATTATTATCATTATTAATATTGTCCAGATGCTCTACGTTTCATTGAACACGAGATTGTATCATGAGGAAAGGTCCATCCATAGGAACACCAGTAAACATTATTTCAGTTTTGACGTTCTGCACTGGGCAAACTACTATTTCGTCGTAGTGTATTTCGTAAATTGCTCCTCCCCACTTCAAGAAAAAAATGGAATTTTATTAGGAAATTTGAGATGTGATTTATATTAGCTTTTTTTTTATTAGCTCTTTGTTGTGGCATTTTCTTTTTTTCATTTTAGTGAAGCCTGGGACAAGACAGAACAGTTTTAAAATATTTGATTCTAACACATATGAATGGTTATTTTACTTCTGATATTTATTATTTTATCATGGTGATATTAAACTTTATAAATAGACGCACCCCTCCCCAGCTGCCCCCGAGTTTAAGGGGTTGTCTGTAAATAAATAAATAAATAAATAAATAAATAAATAAATAAATAAATAAATAAATAAATAATAATTTTATAGTGCTTTTCAGTTTTGTTGCATACCAGTAATTATAGTAGAATATCTTCACTTTTTAAAAAATTTAAAATGTATCGCTGTCACTGTTCTAATGCCCGTATCCTTGCAGGCAGAATTCGCACTCTCAGCTCCTATTCCGTCGATCTCAGTTACCAAATGACAAACTGTGGAAGCGTTGATTTTTTTTTCACGATGATCTAAATTTCGCGAATATGGCTAGTTGAGCTTGACTCGCGAATATTACTTCCGCGAAGAAAAGTTATGTTCAAAATTTTGTCACAGGTCTTCCTAACAGTATTCAACAATTTGTAGAGGGAGCACTGGCAACACAGAAGAAACACGTATGTAGTTATTTCTAGTTACTACACTTACTTCTTGGACACTATGGATAACAGTTGTTTTTTTCATTAATCTGGAGCAGGATTGCCAATCTGGATATTTTAGAGACATATCATTCCGGATTACTCTGGACTTATGCGTCCAAGCACACATGGATAAATCATCGTGCGGATCTTGGCAAAATTTGATCTTCGCGAAAAGCCATTTCAGAAAAAAAATAACCAAAAACCACCACTTCTACAGTTTCTTATGGACAGCATTCGAGGGAAGGGAGTCTTGAAATTTATATTTATTATTATGGAGAAAGGGGTGAGGATGATATTATCGGTACCAACAACCATGAATAAGTTGCCGAAGCCAAATTGTAAAAGCCTTTTTGAGCCATTTAATAAACATTTCTCGTCGAACCACAGGAATGTTCCGAAACGGTCAAGGCTAGTCTGAGAGTCTGGTGCCACCATTGTGCTCAAATTGTGTACTGCTTACAGTGGGGAGTCCTTCGTTTAGATTTTTCACAATTTCAATTTAGGTGAAAAAGGGTTAAAAATTTTGTCCCCTTTTGCAGACCACAGGTCCGCACAAATTAAGTCCGCCGAAGCCATTGGGAAACACTACCTGCAGGAATTATTTTTTGTAACAAATTCGACTGAATTTCAACACATTTTCTGTATGGTTTCATGTTATATGATTATTTCTACAAATCTTTATATTCTGTTATTCCTGACCAGTACTGATAATCCAACTTGTTTGACTAATTAGGCTCCTGCAACCTAATATTTCGGTGTCGGGTTTAGTTATCCTGTATCCAGAGTACTGCTATTCACAGTCCAGTTGCTGGTGAGATTCTAAACACAAGAGTCCTCCCTGTTCAGCCTGAGTGACCAAATGACATAGTGTAGTTAATCCATCCCGTAACGGTCTCTCCAGCCAGCTAATCCTTAATACCTTGAACTGCCTCATGCCTGGGAGAGAGGCTCTATCGGGACTGGTGACTAACATGACGGATTAACGACCGGCCTGTTGGGTTTAACTTCTGCACTTCTTAGATCCTTCACAGTACGTTCTTGTCCCAGGAAAGGGGACCTAAAGGCTGTTGGACGCACGGCAGAAGATGCATTGTGGTTTAAAACCTCTTTACTATGTCAACTTTTTAAAAAGAATAATGACAATATCTTGGAACTTTCACACCTATTGCTGTCTCCAAGCCTAGTCTGTGTGGGAGAGTCCTGAGATATTGGATGTAAGGGTAAAGACGTAGATATGCGTCATACATAGAAGGTGCTAAGGGTTATATCACTTATCTGGGTTCATCATTGGCTAGGATCTACTCCAGGACGAACATCTCTCTCAGAACCGTGACAAGCAGCTATCGCTATGTACTTGGGGATGGGGGGAGGGAGGCGAAGACCAGGGCGTCCCCAAAGAAGGGAGACAAATAATGGGCCAAAGAGAAAAGAAAAGGGTTTCTTCCCTATAACGAAGAGTTTGCCCGAGGTGTAGGTGGAGCGAGGAGGTGGGAAGCGAGCGAAGTAGCCATTGTCCTGACTCGTCCCTCTTACTTCTGACACCTCCATCTTGGATTTGTTGTAAGTCTATTTATTTATATTGTTATTAGTTCAGGTGTTCCAGACTTTCCACCTCCATCACTGTGCTGTGTTTTACAGGTTACTAATATGCACACTAGAACATCTTCATTGATTATACGACAGGAGTTTCTATGCCTGTCCTCAAAAGCTAGACATTGTAAACTAACTATAGTAAAATACTGTAAACGTACACACCCAGGAAATATACTAAGTATGTAATATCTCTTGAATATTGAAAGCTTATACACCAGTGGGGAAATAGTTATTGGAGCATCAGCAAATATTTACTATACCTCCAAAACGTATCGTCACTTAAGTTTACAAAGTGTCATAACGTCATTCAGTACAATCCTGGCCGTCTTCCGCTATGTGCTTGAGTAAGGCTTAACGGAAAGATTTAAGTTCGACTAGAGTTTAGGGAAAAGAAAAGGCTCCAAGATATTTGCTCAAGAAATTTCCCAAGGATACTTTTGTGTTCCCTAATCTTCCCTAGCAATAACCCACATCCAGCATGACAGAGACCGGTGATGATCTCAAAGGATAGGTGAAATTCGTAAATGAGATGAAAGTTTCTTAGTTCAAAAGGAAAACAATCCCGCACTTCTAGTGTGAATGCTGTGTCTGTCAGAATGGAATGGATAGTGCATTGGTGATAGTAGTGCCGATGGTACCATTTCTCACGACACGTTGCAGCTGATGACGTAACCCTGCCGTCTATGTGCCTTTTGCCCCTGTTGGTATCCAACGCCCTGCAAATGGGGACGGAACATGTTTGTGCTCAAGAAAGCGATGTTTGCCGATCTGCTCCTAAGGAAGTCTAAACGTGTTTGTTTGTGTGTTTGTTTATTTGCCAAAAAGATGGGTCCACAATCTGGCCCGTTGAGCTGGGAGGTTTAGTTCTGGTTCCCGCGTGTCAACAATGGGAAATTCCTTGTGGGAAATGGGTTTTACACGTGTGGATATTGTGTTGTGCTTAGATTGAGGTCAAAAGTTCGCAAATATGGATTCCAGTCTTAGTAAGTACTGCTATTTTTGTTTGATTTTTTTTAACTTGAGTGTTTTTCTTTCTCTAACCCACTGGTAGCCGTAAGTCATAGAAGCGTCCATTTTGCAAGATTACTAAATGAGCCTCAATGCACCAAGCTGTCTACATTTTAATCAAATCAACTCAGAAAATACGTTTTCAGTACAAAGCAAAAAAAAAAGTGAAAATAAGAGTTTTAATGACCCCGAAGAGAAACTGCTGTACAATGCCATACCTCAATGTCATTTATCTCTTTCATAATACAGATACAAAAAACAGTAAACATCATACATGTAAATACATACCATTACAAATGAAACATAATATAACACTACAGTTACTGCTGGTCGTCCGTGGTGCAGTGCACTGAACCTCCTCCTGTCCAAGCTCTAAAGCCAGGTACTCATTCACACCTGAATCGAGAGGGGAGAGGAGAGTGAAGTGTCTGTCCCAAGGACACCACAACATTAAACTATCCGGCCCACGAGTGCGACTATGATTAGCTTTTTAACAAACCATTTCAACTGTCTTTAAATTCTCGTCTTATCAGTTCCAGGAAATTTCGACGACGTCAATGCTCAGAATTAGCTCAAAATTATTGCCTCTAGATCTCATGATTGCCAGAATCGAAACCGACATTGTATCCCGTGCTATAAGTTCACTGTTAAGCCATGGCAATTTTGTTCTTAAAATGGGCAGTGAGCTTGGTTTTGAAATTTTCCAGATATTTAGAGTACATCATGATTTGTAAATGGCGATCACATTAAGAGTTTTTGGTTTGTTTGTTTGTTTTCGTTGGGTTTTTTTTTGACACAGTTCCGGCAGACTTTGAAATTTAAATTTCGTTTTTTAAATCAAAATAATCAAATCTGGGTAAATATTACTTCTGGCTAAGAAGAATAAAAAGGAAATCACTTGATCCATATTTTACCTAGCAATGGTGAGCTTAATTAGAAAATGAATAAATTTGTAGATTGAGCAGTCGGAACAATAATTGCTGTTTGCATGTAAGTTTAGATGCCTTTATGTTGTTCATTAAATCATGTGCCATCTCGTTCTACCTATGATAAGATCTCACTTACTCTCGTTCTCGATTTTTGACTTGTATCATCACGTCACACGTACCCTCGGCTACTTTGCCTGAACCAATGTCAACTAAAAACGTTTCTCTAATACATGTATGTTCAAGTGTAGTACAAAGTGGAAACGGAGCACTAAGTAACAGAAGTGGGGAGTGAGCAGACGAAAACAGATGCTCACACAAAGTAGGCTATAGGGGAAAGTTCTAAAGAAGACAAATGCAGAAAGAAAATGGAAGAAGGAAAGAAAGGAACAGTATAACATCTATGGCTTTTGAATTGGTGTATAAACGTCACTTGATATTCTAGCAAGGTGACTTGGAGGTAGAGAGTATTTTCTCTTGGTGAAAAAGGTCCGCGTTCTACTAATGGCATTGGTTGTTATGCGAGAGGGTTACAAAAACAATGCAGAACTTGTTGACAGTCTGGAGAGGTTCAAGTCTTGTTTTTTGTTGTAGCCGTAAATGTGTTGAAGAGTGGCCATTGAAAAAATATCACGGTCAACAAACCAATTGCTATTTGGAGCAGCGTGGCCTAATGGTTACGGCGTTGGACTCATGATCTAAAGGTCGTGAGTTCGATTCCCGACCACGGTCATGTTGTAAGTGCCTTGGGAAAGCATTTCATTCTCATTTTCCTCAGTCCACCCGTCTGTAAAATGGGTACCTGGCTATAGGCGGTGGAAGATATTGTCAGAATGCTAGTGATCAGCGCCTATAAATGACAGCGGCACTGTATGCTCCCCAGGGAGTCGAGGAAGTCCTAGAGTGATCAGGCCTGTTGAGGTAATGATAGTGTGAAGTCGCATGAGCGGGCGTCAGCCTGGATACGAGATTTATAAACCGCTTTATCATTATTATTATATATTCGAGCACGCTGTAAGTATTATGTTTCATGATATAATTCAAGAATTCAAGATGAAAAATAAAACAGAGAGCGCCGATGTTAGCCGTTTACGAACAGCACCTCTCCTTATAGCCCGTGGTATTTTTCTTATGCCTGCGAGCTGGGCCGTTTCTGACGTACTGTCAACTTGTCTCATACTCATGTTTACCCCGCCACTTTCGTCTGGCCCTCCATATGATGAGTATCCTTTAGTACTCAGTCTATTTGAACACTCACTACCTCACAGAACACCCCTGTCTCTATCCCTCCCCCCCCCTCTTTCTCTTCATTTCTTTTTCTTTCTCACTCTGTCCTTCCTGAATGTTCATATGCTCCACTAATTATCCACTATTTCTTTTGTCCATTATTCTGGTTGAATCCTTCTCCACTTTCTTTTCAAAATGTCCGTCATATTTTAAAATATTGAATAATATCTTGTGGGTTTGCCTAGATTCCCATGCTGTTTTTTTTCTCTTTTACGTCACAATGTTATCCTCCTTCACATTCCTGTCTTCCTTCTTCCTTTCTCTTCCTTCCTTCCCTCCTACATTCATTCCTTCCTGGCTTCCATCCTTTCAGTCTTCCTTCCTTCCTTCCTTCCTTCCTTCCTTCCTTCCTTCCTTTCCTTCCTTCCTTCCTTCCTTCCTTCCTTCCTTCCTTCCTTCCTTCTTTCCTTCCTTTCTGTCTTCCATCCTACATTCCTTCCTTCCTGTCTTTCTTCCTTCTTCCTTCATTTCTTTCTCCCTCCCTTCCTTCCTTTCTTCCTTCTCTCCTAAATTCCTTTCTTCCTTCCTTCCTTCCTATTAACTTTAGAATCTCTGATTTTTTATTTTCTTAATTTTACTTCCTTTCTTCGTGTTTATTCCTCCCTTCTTTGCTACGTTTCGTTTCCTTTGTTTCCTTCTCCCTTAGACGAAACATTTTCTTTCTTTCATGCTTGTTCCCCCCTCCCCCTCCATTTCTCTCAACTTTTTTGTTCCTTCTGTCTGTCTATGCATCCTGTCGTCACATTTTTCTTCTTCCTTCTTTCCATCTCTCATTCCTTCCTTCAGTCTGTCTGACCCCGAAATCTCTNTGATGATCTCAAAGGATAGGTGAAATTCGTAAATGAGATGAAAGTTTCTTAGTTCAAAAGGAAAACAATCCCGCACTTCTAGTGTGAATGCTGTGTCTGTCAGAATGGAATGGATAGTGCATTGGTGATAGTAGTGCCGATGGTACCATTTCTCACGACACGTTGCAGCTGATGACGTAACCCTGCCGTCTATGTGCCTTTTGCCCCTGTTGGTATCCAACGCCCTGCAAATGGGGACGGAACATGTTTGTGCTCAAGAAAGCGATGTTTGCCGATCTGCTCCTAAGGAAGTCTAAACGTGTTTGTTTGTGTGTTTGTTTATTTGCCAAAAAGATGGGTCCACAATCTGGCCCGTTGAGCTGGGAGGTTTAGTTCTGGTTCCCGCGTGTCAACAATGGGAAATTCCTCGTGGGAAATGGGTTTTACACGTGTGGATATTGTGTTGTGCATAGACTGAGGTCAAAAGTTCGCAAACATGGATTCCAGTCTTAGTAAGTACTGCTATTTTTGTTTGATTTTTTAAAAACTTGGGTGTCTTTCTTTCTCTAAACCCACTGATAGGCGTAAGTCATAGAAGCGTCCATTTTGCACGATTACTAAAGTAGCCAATTCACCTAGCTGTCTACATTTTCATCAAATCAACTCAGAAAATACGTTTTCAGTACATTGAAAAAAAAAGTGAAAATAAAGAGTTTTAATGACCTCGAAGAGAAACTGCTGTACAATGCCATATCTCAATGTTATTTATCTGAAGGTAATGATAGTGTGAAGTCGCGTGAGCGGGCATTAGCCTGGATACGAGACTTATAAACAGCATTATTATCATTACTATTATTATCTCTGTCATAATACAGACACAAAGAACTATAAACATCATACATGTAAACACATAATATTACAAATGACACATAATATAACACTACAGTTACTGCTGGTCGTCCATGGTGCAGTGCACTGAACCTCCTCCACTCCAAGCTCTAAAGCCAGGTACTCATTCACACCTGAGTCGAGAGGAGAGAGGGGAGTGAAGTGTCTGTCCCAAGGACACACAACATAAACTATCCGGCCCACGAGTGCGACTCCGATTAGCTTTTTAACAAACCATTTCAACTGTCTTTAAATTCTCGTCTTATCAGTTCCAGGAAATTTCGACGACGTCAATGCTGAGAATTAGCTCAAAATTATTGCCTCTAGATCTCATGATTGCCAGAATCGAAACCGACAGTGTATCCCGTTCTATAAGTTCACTGTTAAGCCATGGCAATTTTGTTCTTAATGGGCAGTGAGCCTGGTTTTGAAATTTTCCAAATATTTAGAGTACATCATGATTTGTAAATGGCGATCACATTAACAGTTTTTGGTTTGTTTGTTTTTTTCGTTTCTTTAACACAGTTCCGGCAGATATTGAAATTCAAATTTCGTTTTTTTAAAATCGAAATAATCAAATCTGGGTAAATATTCCTTCTGGCTAAGAGAAAGAAAGAAGAAATCCACAGTTTACCTAGAGCTTAATTAGAAAATGAATAAATTTGTAGATTGAGCAGTCGGCGTAATAATTGCTTTTTGCATGTAACCTTAGATGCCTTCTGTTGTTCTGTGTTAAATCATGTGCCATCTCGTTCTACCTATGATAAGATCTCACTTACTCTCGTTCTCCATTTTTGACTTGTATCATCACGTCACACGTTCCCTCGGCTACTTTGTCTGAACCAGTGTCAACTAAAAACGTTTCTCTAATATGTTCAAGTGTAGTACAAAGGTGAAACGGAGCACTTAGTAACAGAAGTGGGGAGTGAGCAGACGCAAACAGATGCTCACACAAAGTAGGATATAGGGGAAAGTTCTAAAGAAGACAAATGCAGAAAGAAAATGGAAGAAGGAAAGAAAGGAACAGTATAACATCTATGGCTTTTGAATTGGTGGTTAAACGTCACTTGATATTCTAGCAAGGTGACTTGGAGGTAGAGAGTATTTTCTCTTGGTGAGAAGGGTCCGGGTTCTACCTAATGGTTCTACTAACATTGGTTATTATGCGAAGGGGTAAAAAAAAAAAGCAGACTTTGTTGACAGTCTGGAGGGCTTAAAGTCTCATTTTTGTTGTAGCTGTAAATGTGTTGAAGAGTGGCCATTAAAAATTAATATCACGGTTAACAAACCAACTGCTATATTAATATATTCGAGCACGCTGTAAGTATTATGTTTTATGATATAAGTCAAGAATTCAAGATGAAAAATAAAACAGAGGAGCGTCGATGTTAGCCGTTTACGAATACCACCTCTCCTTATAGCCCGTGGTATTTTTCTAGTGCCTGCGAGCTGGGCCGTTTCTGACGTACTGTCAACTTGTCTCATACTCATGTTTACCCCGCCACTTCCGTCTGGTCCTCCATATGATGAGTACCCTTTAGTACTCATTCTATTTGTACACTCACTACCTCACAGAACACCCCTGTCTCTATCCCCACCCCCTTCTCTCTTTCTCTTGATTTCTTTTTCTTTCTCACTCTGTCCTTCCTAAATGTTCATATGCTCCACTAATTATCCAATGGATAATGGATAATATCCATTCATTCTTTTATCCATTATTCTGGTTGAATCCATCTCCACTTTCTTTTCAAAATGTCCGTCATATTTTAACATATTGAATAATAATATCTTGTGGGTTTGCCTAGATTCCAATGTTGTTTTTTTTTCTCTTTTATGCCAGTTATCCTCTGGCCTTCACATTCCTGTCTTCATTCTTCCTTTTTCTTTCTTCTTTCCCTCCTACATTCATTCCTTCCTGTCTTCCATTCTTCCATCCTTCCTTACTTCCTTCCTTCCCTCCTTCCTTCCTTCCTTCCTTCCCTCCTTCCTTCCTTCCTTCCTTCCTTCCTTCCTTCCTTCCTTCCTTCTTTCTTTCCTCCCTTTCTGTCTTCCATCCTACATTCCTTCCTTCCTTCCTGTCTTTCTTCCTTCTTCCTTCCTTTCTTTCTCCCTCCCTTCCTTCCTTTCTTCCTTCTCTCCTAAATTCCTTTCTTCCTCCCTTCCTTCCTATTCACTTTAGAATCTCTGATTTTTTATTTTCTTAATTTTACTTCCTTTCTTCGTGTTTTTTTCCTCCCTTCTTTGCTACGTTTCTTTTCCTTTGTTTCCTTCTCCCTGACACGAAACATTTTCTTTCTTTCATGCTTGTTCCCCCCTCCCCCTCCATCTCTCTCAACTTTTTTTTTCCTTCTGTCTATCCGTGCATNATTCCTTCCTTCAGTCTGTCTGACCCCGAAATCTCTCTTCCCATTGTACAATCTCATTTAGAACAAAGCCGTAGAAATGAACGGAGAGTATAAAAGCCTATCACCTTCATCAGAAACTCCATTGCTCGCCCCCCCTCCCCTCCCCACTTCCCCCACCCCTCAACTCCACCCTTCCCACTACCTTGCCTTCATCACCACTAAAATAAATACAAGAAAAAAACAGAGCCAATCTAAACTCTCTATGTAGGGCCTGTTTCTCCGCCTATGCGTATATCTGCCCATGGTTCCGCCTCTGCCCGTACCCGAGTGAGTCGTGCCTTAACTCGGCACAGATCGATCAAATTTCTGTTCTAGACACGGCCGTGTGAGCGCCAGAAGCTTTTAGACAGACTTTCATGTGATGAGATGAGTGTTGGGAAGGAGAGAATGTATCAGGAGGAGAACAGAGGCTGGAGGGAATGAGAGAAAGAGATGGGAGAGAGGCATTTATGTGTATGAGAATCACGGAGCATATGAGCGTGGGAGTGAGTGTGTGTGTGTGTGTGTGTGTGTGTGTGTGTGTGTGTGTGTGNGTGTGTGTGTGTGTGTGTGTGTGTATGTGTGTGTGTGTGTGTGTGTGTGTATATGTGTGTGTGTGTGTGTTGTATGTGTGATATGTATATGTGTAAGTGTGTATCTATGTGTACATGTGTGTTTGTGATGTGTCTGTGTGTATGCATGTGTGTATGTGTGCGTGCGTGTATGTGTATGCATGAGCCTGTGTGTATGTGTGTGTTTGTATGTGTGTGTGTGTATGTGTGTGTGTGTGTGTGTGTGTGTGTGTGTGTCTGTGTCTGTCTGTGGGTGCATGCATGCCTGCGTGAGTGCGTGTAATGTGCGTGCATGCGTACGTGTGTACGTGAGTGCATGTGTGCGTGCGTGTGCGTGCGAGTGTGTGTGTGTGTGTGTGTGTGTGCGTGAGTGTGTGTTTGTTATTTGTGTTATATGTGTTAGGTGAGCATGTGTTGAGGTGTATATTCTACTCTCAATACTACATGTCATAGATGGAAATTTATTTTCTGTCATTCTACTCTAGAGTTTTATGAGCGATTATTGTTGTACATGGTGAGAGAAAGAAAGAGAGAGATAGAGAGAGAGAGAGAAAAGAGAGAGAGAGAGAGAGAAGAGAGACAGACAGACAGACAGACAGACAGACAGACAGACAGACAGACAGACAGACAGAGGATATCAGGGAATATAGCGGGTCATGATAACATAAACAATGGACTTTGTTATTTGCTATTCTCTGATTTTGTCATAACACAGACTTCCTATCTATTCACTGCTTTAAAACTGTTGCATGGCTACATAGGAATTTGAAAGTGGGAAATGTCACCTTTTTGCGATGTTATAAGATGACGGTGACTTCTTCTTCGTTTATTTAGTCTCTCCTAGAAGGCTCCAATTTGTCCATTTACCTGCATACCTGTAAGCCCACCCATCTCCCAGTCTTCTTCCCTCCTATCTGCTCTGTAACCACCTACCTACCTACCTATCTACCTACCTACCTTCCTACCTACATACCTACCTACCTACCTACTTACCTACCTACCTACCTACCTGCCTACCTACCTACTTACCTACCTTCCTACCTACCTACCTGTCTGCCTACATACCTACCTACCTACCTACCTACCTACCTACCTGCCTTCAATTTTTCAGCCACCTACATACGTCTATAAACATACTGTACACATATTCGTCTATCTACCTACCCTCCTACAATTCCATTTGCCTGCTCCCAACTCGCTTGACATATTATTCCCAACTACAGAGTCAGTCATCTGCCACCCTACTCAGTTACCAACGAATCTGTTAAGCTCTTTCCTCCTATCTCCTCCTCCTTCCAAAACCTACTACTTAGGTCGCCTCTGACGCCACAACCTTGACCTATTTGTATTTCCAGGAAGACGAAGGTCAACCTTATCTGACCTAGTGTGGGACCCAGACAGCGGCTCCTGTGTCTTGAAATCCTCACTCCTGTCATCTACCACTCCATCATCTCCGCCACCACATCAGCCACCATCAACAACTACAACATCCACGACGGCAGGATCAGAGGACAACCCCGAAAGCACAACCTCGATAGTTTCTCATAAAGCAGCACCATCAGTCACCCCTACACCGGCACCATTCGGAGAATCATCAACATCCTCCTGTGGAGTAACCCAGCAGCGCTTCGTAACATCACCTGACGCAAATACCTCAGCAGCAACAACACCGGCGCCTTCAAAACCTGTTTCTCTTAGGCGGAGCAGCAGTCTTGGTGGTAACACTACCCTCTACTGCAAAATTCGAGGGAACATCACCAATACCATCAATTTCAACAACATCCCAACCACTGTTGCTACAGACAAAAAGACTACAAAACCCTTCATCAACATCAGAAGTGGTCTGACTACCGCAACGCCCTCTGTTAGCCAATGCAGCGGTAACCACAGCAGCAGCAGCAGCAGCAGCAACAGCAGCACTCTTATCCTCGCCACCTCTGAAACAGACACCTTCATTGACACTAACCCACCACCGTGCACCAATGTTGACCCACCTCCATCGGAGGATGAACCTGAGCCTCTCTCTGTTGTGAGTCAGCGACCTCACTCAGCACTGCACTCTCACCCAGACCCAGACACAGATCCATACCCAGAACCTAACCAGTGCCAGCAAGAGAGCCAGCTACCAGCACAAATACAGCAAACGACAGAGTTGCCCTCAGGCACACACCGGGATTATAATTCTACGTCACTTCCTTTCGCCAAAGCTTTGAATATTTTTGTTGGATCATCTCAAGATGACGGTAAAGTCTTTCGTCATCCTTCATTATTTCCAATCCTTCCTACTTTCATTCCATTTTCCTGCACTACCTTCTTTCTTTTCTCTCTACCTTCTGCTTCACTAACTTTCCTCTGTGCTTTTATCCATCCATCGTATTTATTTCCGTCCTTTCTCTCCTTCCACCCCTGCCTTCTTCGATCCTTAGACTTTATTTCTTTTATTTATTCCTAGCTTTTTCTTTCATAATTTGGAACCAGTAGGTTATTTTGTCTTATGCCATCCATCCATCCATCTATCCATCCATCCATCCATCCATCCATCCATCCATCCATCCATCCATCCATCAATCTTGGAAACAGTTTTAGATTTGATTATTTGAAATTGTAATAAAACCTTAGTTTGACTAAGTACGTTATACTTTTAATTTCAGAATACATGCATAAACTGATGTTTTTTTGGTTTTTTTTTCAAACAAACTAGGAAAGAAGATTATATAGTCAAGAAGAAAAAAAAAAGGTTCGAGATTTTATTTTGAGATATTTACCCAGTAGAATGGAGGTCTGTTAGAGACGTTTCCACAACACTATCGACTGGTAAATGAATGGCTAGAGCGAGAAAATAGAGGGTTTGTGAAACGGAATATATGTATAGGCAAACATAGAGGGTTTGTGAAACGGAATATATGTATAGGCAAACATAGAGGGTTTGTAAAACGGAATATTTATGGGCAAACATAGAGGGTTTGTGAAACGGAATATTTATGGGCAAACATAGAGGGTTTGTGAAACGGAATATTTATGGGCAAACATAGAGGGTTTGTGAAACGGAATATATGTATAGGCAAACATAGAGGGTTTGTGAATCGGAATATATGTATGGGCAAACATAGAGGGTTTGTGAAACGCAATATATGTATAGGCAAACATAGAGGGTTTTTGAAACGGAATATTTATGGGCAAACATAGAGGGTTTGTGAAACGCAGTATATGTACAGGCAAATATAGAGGGTTTGTGAAACGGAATATATGTATAGGCAAAATAGAGGGTTTGTGAAACGCAATATATGTACAGGCAAATATAGAGGGTTTGTGAAACGGAATATATGTATAGGGAAACATAGAGGGTTTGTGAAACGGAATATTATGTATAGGCAAACATAGAGGGTTTGTGAAACGGAATATTATGTATAGACAAACATAGAGGGTTTGTGAAACGGAATATATGTATAGGCAAACAAAGAGGGTTTGTGAAATGGAATATATGTATAGGCAAACATAGAGGGTTTGTGAATCGGAATACATGTATAGGCAAACATAGAGGCTTTGTGAAACGGAATATTATGTATAGGCAAACATAGAGGGTTTGTGAAATGGAATATATGTATAGGCAAACATAGAGGGTTTGTGAATCGGAATATATTGTATAGGCAAACATAGAGGGTTTGTGAAACGGAATATTATGTATAGGCAAACATAGAGGGTTTGTGAAATGGAATATAGGCAAACATAGAGGGTTTGTGAAACGGAATATATGTATAGGCAAACATAGAGGGTTTGTGAAACGGAATATAGGCAAACATAGAGGGTTTGTGAAACGGAATATATGTATAGGCAAACGTAGAGGGTTTGTGAAACGGAATATATGTATAGGCAAACATAGAGGGTTTGTGAAACGGAATATATGTATAGGCAAACAAGCATTAGATCACATTGACATGCCTGTAATAGACAGTTAGACATCCCTGTGTTGTCTCCAGCTCCCTGCAACCATCGCAAGACATCTCTCCCAGATACCAACTGTATAAAGGTCAGTGTGAAGTCACTAGTCAGGAAACTGTCGGACAGCGGCATCATGGACACTAAGGGAACCAGGCGTCACAAAGGTGGGTGGACTTGTTGGTGTTGTTGTCGGTGTTCTTGTTATTGTTGCTGCTGTTGTTGTTGTTGGTAATGGGGGTGGTGGTGTTGGTGATGGTGTAGTTAATGACATGTTGGCCGGTTGTTTCGCTGTTCTTGTTGTTAATAATAACAGGCAGTGTTTTTGTTGCAAATGTTTAATTCATCATCATACATACACATCTTCGTAAACTTCATTTTGTTCGTTATATTTTTATACTTATTCCATTATCTCTTTCTCAGATCCTGTTTTTTTTTCCTTTAATCTTCTTCCTCATTTTCTAACAATAGAAACAAATTCTAAACCAGATATTACATTTAGATAGTGTCAAACATCTTTTAATTCCAAAATTGCAGACGCAATAGTCCTTTATCATGGAAACAAACATAAGGTCAACTGAATACACAATGATAATTACAACACAAGCGAACACGAATTTAATGAAAAATGAGGAGATCGAGTACAAGCAAGTGATAGAAAACCTTCCTCTTTATCTTGATTATCTTTCTTTTTAAATTTTCTTCCTCTTCTGTTATCTTTGTCTTAAACCTTTTTCTTCGTTTCACTCCTTTTGACTCCTTTCTTCCTCCTCGGTTTCTTCTTTCTTTGGCTTTTTCCATTCCTTGTTCCTCAAGCTCTTCTCTGTTTCACTTTCTCTCATCTGATAACCTGACCAGCCTCTCAATTCGCTTGTGAACGCCTCTGAATATATTATATTCTATTTTAATGACATTCCATAAAAACGTCAAACACAATTAAGACCTCATTAAAACTACCAAAATAGTTTACGTGTGCGTTTTCAACCCACTTCAGTTATTGTTTTGCGTATAGTGTGCGCATTTTTTTTGGCTAGAGATAGAGTGGAGAGCGATATATACATGTTGATACAATTTTACTCATGGTGGTTTTTTAGGTAGATTGCGACTGTACACGTCGAAGGTTCAATGGTGGTAGTAGTAATCCAATGGAAAATCGCTTACTTACATTTCTGAAGGCTTTTCGATGCAACCTGCGCATCTACAATATTTCAAAATCTACAATTTTACTGATTGAGAGAATGAACGTTGTAAAAGCAAAGCAAGGTAGGAGTGAAGTGACCAGATACACTGTTTTTGACATATTTTTACACGTAATTTGGAGCAGTTTTTTTTCAGGATTAGATATGTTACAGCGAATTACACCCGCAAACATGCCATGCCTCGCTGGATTAAGGTTAGAGAAGTTATGCAGTATGTATAATAACGTAAGTAAGTTGGTTTGTGAATTAAGTTAATGCCTCAATTTATTTAGGTTAATCTTGAGTTTTTGTATGTTTATTTATTTGTTTGCTGGTAGGAAAAGACGTCCATATGCGCCCACACCGAGAAAACAGTGAACCTTACGGACGCCATTTTTCTAATAGTATGTGCGTTCAGGTGTGGAGCGCGTTTGGAGCTCTTTCCGACAGAATGATGTACCCTGTTCCTATCCATCTTTTAGATCATGTCTCTGTGTGTATTCCAGTACCTGTAAAGCACAGGCCTCACCGGGACCCCGTCAAAGACACTGAGAAGACGGCTCTTAAAAAGAGTGGTACCGAATCAGGAAAAGAGCATAGTGGGGACACGCGCACATCCAAGGGCGGTTCGTCAAAGTGGACTGGAGGAGGCTTTGGACATGGGCATACCGCTTCGGAAAAGATGGGGGATGCCGATGCAAAGGCTGAGGACAAAAAGAAAGGCGTTGCCAGTCTGATTTCCAAGTTTCAAAGTCACCAGTCTAAGCCAGACCGCGTCCAAGCGAAGACTTCCCCTGAGAGAAAGGGGCGAGAACAGGAAGCGAAGTAAGGATATGAAGGGCTTCATGGCAAAATGCATTATACACCATTCGGGGGTTGTGGCAAAACAGACTAGATTCAAAGCATATTTTTATGTGCAAGGCGAAATTTAAGTCTTAAATAACATAGATCAAATGTCCTTCTATGGAATGGAAACATACATGTATACTAAATACTCCTACTGCTACATGAAGTATGTAGAATAAGCTAAAAAATTCATATTGGTGGATAACGCGTTTTGCCATGAAACCCTTCATATATTGAATTCATTCACTTCTAACGCTATCTGTTTTCGGCTCTTCCTTTTCCCATCCATTCTCCCTTTTCATTTTCCGGTCTTTTTTCTGAATCACTTCAGCGTTCTTCCTGTCTTGAATATTCTAGGTCCTCTGTCGGCACGGTGGTAGAAGGTAAAGCGTTAGGTATAAGTTATGATGCGAGAGCTCCTGGATTCGAATCCTGTTAGCCGCGGTATGTGCTCACGATGTTTAAATGGAACACATTTGTCTGCATACTAACATGAGTTCAAGCCTCACATGTGACATTGCCATAATTATGATAAAAAAGGAAGTTAAAAACCTCACTCAAACAAATAAACAAACAAACCATTCTCTTCTGTCTCTTGGGCATTCTAAGTCAACCATCTCTACATTTTGATGTGTTGTGTGTATTAGTCTTCGCTGTCAGATCTGGTATTCTCCCTCTACGTTTTTTTCAGTTTTCATAGGTTTCCTGTCCTTATCTCATTCATTTCCTTCTTTCGTCTCTTACTATTCTTGTCCTTCTACTTCTTTCTTAGCTTCATACTTTCCTCTCTCTTTCTCTTTCTCTCTCTATCTCTCTCTCTCTCTCTCTCTCTCTCTCTCTCTCTCTCTCTCTCTCTCTCTGTGTCTCTGTGCCTCTCTCTCCCCATTTGTTTCTTTCATTGCTATGATCGTATGCTCTTTCCATCTTCCCTGTCGTTGCTTGGCGTCTTTTTCTGCCTCTCCTTCTTTTCTCAGTCTACTGCTCCAAAATGTCCCCTATTCACTTTAGATATCTCTTGTGGTCCAGCACTGTATAATTTCCACATTCCAGCCACCGAGCCACGTGTCCTTCCATTCCTAAGTTTATTGCTCATCCTGTCAGTGCCGTGTTTCCTATTATTGCGTTGGTTCGAACATCTGCATCAGGCACTGTATTCTTTATTCACAGTGTACCCGCCGCCTCCAAACAAGAAACTTCGGAGTTGGACAAATCTCCAGTTGTAAGCAAAATATCCAAACTCACACAGCTACTGCCAAGTAGCGAAAAGAGAACCAAACAGGATGATACAGTGACCAAAAAGCACCAAAAGAAAGCTCATCCACAACCTCCACGATCACCTCCAATGACTATACCCACATCTCCGCGGGCGAAAAAGAAAAGCCCAAGGTTACCAACTTTCCATGGAGCACAATCTCCTCGCTCAGAGATTCCCATGAGAAGTAAATCGACTCTCTCAGAGCTCAACGGCAATGGCAAAACTGTTGCTCATGGTACCAGGTTGCCTATCTCTCCACGCACGAGGAAATCCAAGAAAACCGGGGCAGGCGCCTCACAGAGAGCAGCAGATGCGTCTACTGCCAGAACGAATGTGGACTCCGAAGACAAGTCACAGCAGGAGAAGAGAGTGAAAAGAAACATCAGTCGGGAGCAAAGAAATGAGGCCATGAAGTTTTTGGGGTCTCCTCGTGCCACGAGAAAAGAAGACCTTTGTGTTGAGAGCTTGTCAGTCAAACCAAGTGTCGCGGCAATCGAGAGTGTCAGTGTCAGTACTAAGATACGAGGTTACGTCAGTAACGAGCCCTCCACGACGAGCGGTAACTCGGAATGCTCGCGGAGGACAACGGCGTCCAAAGCCCGCATAGACAGCTTGCTCAGTCGGTACGAGGAATCAAAGCAGTCGTCAAGAGCAATGCCATGTACTGCCGACACAGCTCCTTCAGACAGACCGCCAGAGATAACCGCTAAATTCCAGCCACAGCCCCACCTCATGAGTACTTTAAGTGACCTGCATAACGAGCCTTCTCTAGCATCCCAGGACGTCTCACCCAAAGAGATCCAGCTGGATCCACACGAAAGCCCTTCGTTATGTGGCTTAAGTTTAGGAGTTTGTGACAACAAATTCGCTGAAGCGAAAGATCTATCCTTTGCAGAGATGAGCCAGAAGGAAAGAATCGCCAAATACAAAGAAGACCGCAGGAAACAGTTAGCATATATCTCTTCTAAATGTGATGTGAAATTAAAGTGCCATTCGAGTGTAAGCCCGCAGGAAGTGTTAGTGGAGACAGAAAATGGTGAAGTAACAAAAGAACAGAATAGTTCACCAGAACCTGGAGGTTTCTCTTCTTCTCGGCACAAACGTGGAGTAAGCAAGGAACCCGGTCCGGTCATCAGATGGCAACTTGACACCAGGAACAATGGTATGGACAATAAGGGAAATAATACTCCGACCAATGCAAATACGGTGGCCTCCTCTCTGCCGCTCTCTATGCACTCCAAAGGGTCTCGTGCACCATTAGAAAACAAAGAGCATTGCAAGTCCTCTGCTAGCCAAACCCAAGAACTGAGTGAGGAGAGAGCGAATTTTCCAGTAAAACAGCTTTGCGAGGATACATATATGATCGGTAAGTCCAGTGACCTTTCACCATCACCAAAGCACAAGCATGCGTCCAGAAAGCCTGGTGATAAACAGAAAAAGCCAAACGGAGATGCGTACAAAGTTCATGTCCTGCGACCCCAGCTTTCACCACGTAGTCAAAAAAGGACCGCCGGTACAGGTGGTCCAGATCCTTTTCAAAATGCCAATACGTCTGGGGCTGTGCTGACCACTCATGAGGTTGCCATTGATTGCCAGTCAGACTCTGTTGACCACAAGTGTTTCAATGTCACTTACCAGTCTTTAAAGACAGCTGTTACAAATATCCAGAGAAATTCACTGAACATCAGTAAAGGCAACCCAAGATCAATTGTTTCCAACAGCCCACTATCAAAGGTTCCACAGAGGGTGGCTTTTGGGACCACCGTACCTCCAACTACGTCAAAAGCGACAGCAGAAGGTGGCGAGGAATCTGGTACGGTTTCAAAGCTTTCAATTTTAAAGTCACAATGCAGTCCCGGCTTGAACGATGTTTCCACACTGGCTAAAACTCATCCCACGGAGTTGTCCCTGAAAGAAAGAAATGTTGAACAAGAGCAGCCTCAGCGACAAACGCTTTCAGTACATCACTATCGTCATCATGGCCCGAGATCACTCAGCCAAGCAGCAAAACAAACACAGAAACTCCGAGCACAGACACCAGATAGTCAAGGCACCAAATCAGGACTGGAGGCAACGCCAGCCCTCATTTCAGAGAAACCCCATGGTGCATCAGGACATGAAAACAGATCAAGACAGCCAGAAACTGAACACACCACATCGGTTGTCAGAAAGACAGTCAATCCTGGAAACGCCGCTGAAAGGGCGCCCAGGGAGACAAACAGACACCAGAGCGCAGATGTCAAGCTGTCGCCGACTAAACGTTCCCCGAGGGTTGGAACAGCCAAAAGCGATATCACCACCAATGATGGAATCAAGAAGGCGCCCTCGATGGTTCAGTCTGTAGCTAGTAAAAGCTCTTCCACTGAAATGAAACAGGGAGGCTTATCATTTACCTCAAAGTTTCGTACGTCTCCTCGTTACTCCTGGGGATTCGGTGGCAAGATGGAAATTAAGCGCAAAAGTCCTGGTGCCGGACCAACCCCTTCCCAGCATGTCAGCAGGCATAGAATGAAAGACTCTTGTGGAGAGACAGAGGAAGTGAAGCCCAAAATAATTTCAAACACCGTGACCGAATCACCAAAAGAACCTGTGAAAGACGAAGGTGAGCCATGCTCTAAAGTGCTTGTGAGTTCAAATGTCCCTCTTCATTATAGTGCCCACGCTAAACGGCCGTCTCTTCCTTTACACCTTGAAAGATTTCGCCAGGGCAATACCTCCGAAAAACTAAATGAAATTCAAGGCAGGCCATTTTCAGGCGCCAGCAAAAGATGCTCTTTCTCTGAAGGTTTTTCTAGGGCTGAAAGGCTCGAAAAGCTGAAAAAAGAAGAGCAAGAGGCAGTTGCAAGATTTCAAAAGTTTATGTACAGAAACAAGACGAAAACAGCTTACTCTAGTGTTAGTGAGGTGTCTGAGATCTTCACTGAGGAGGCTCGGGAAGTTCAGCGTTGTTTCATTCGTGTGTCTTCCGTGGAAGAAGCCAGAGATGTGGCGAATTCCTTGCTCGACCGTGCAGGAAGAGACTTCCAGTCCAAAGTCCTGGAGTGGGAAACAGCCGAAGATAAGACTGTGACGGAGCAAGAGGATGATGAGAGGGAAGACAATAACACTCTGGAGGCTTGTGAGATTGAAAGTACGTCGAGTGGTCTAGGCACCAAGACAGCCGTGGAAGAAACAGCTGAAAGTTCTGACAACACCATTGAAACTGTCTGGACTTTGGAAACCTCTGAAAGTGAAGATAGATCTCATCCACATGATCAAGTTCTCAAAAACAAACGTTTCAGAAGCGCAGCAGCATCTCCCGGAGAAACGAGTCTAGTGGGAGACCGGCACATGGGAGAATTAAATCAGTCCAATGAGGCGGTTGAGGTTATACCAAATGTAAGGAAACTGGATTACCAGCCAATGATATGCATTCCTTTACAGCCTCCGGAGACGATGGATGAAATGAATGGGAGAGACGACTTAGGAGGGCACCATGTGCTTGAGACTATTAAACAAAGGAAAATCGTGCCTCTTCAGATCATGCCAGATGAGAATATTGTCCAGGAAAATCTCGATAACGGAGCTGAGAAATTAAAGATCGTGTCCACACGTCCAGAGCATGAGACTAAAACCAAACCTGAGATACGAACACAAGGCTCTGAAAGGGATGCGCAGAACAAACCTTCGGCGAGACAGACGCTTCCCGATAGCAATATTATCAGCAAGGTGGCAACAGAATCATTTCGCATCCCTGGACCTGAGATATCCCGTACTATGAGTGACTCGTCCAATGATTCAGACACTGGATCAAGCTACACATCTTCGGTGTGGTCTTCAGCCCATGATGTCGCCATGAAAAAGCCAAAGACAGAAGAGGAGAATAACAAGAGCACGGAAACAACTGTGTGGACCCTAAACCGCAGTGACGTCCAAGTGCCGAAGCCAGTAAGGAGAACAAAAGCAACCGAAATATCTCAAGAAATGTCAGAAGATCACAGCCCAGATGGCATCATTTCCACAAATACCAAAACGTTGGATCTTGACGCCGTAGGCATTACCAGCGGTTCTTATCACAAGGATGGACGAAAAGCCACAGGCCTCAGGTCGGTGCTCAGAGATTCTGAATACAGCACCGCGTCTTGCGATATGACTGAGACCAAGACTTTGCCGTCTGAGTGTGCGGCGACAATACGCCATCAAATCTCCGGTTACCTGGCAGGGGACTTGGAGTCATCAGTTGGCGTTGTTGGGGGCAAATCTGCTCAATCTAAAGAGATGTCCGAACAATCCTCAACCTTGAATGCGCATCAGAGCAAGACACATCCAAAGCCAAATCTACTTTTAGATCCAAACCAGCAAGAGAACCAGCAACAGATGCAGAATCAGCAACAACAAGAGCAACACGCTGACGCTCAGAGTGATTGGAAAACGTTAAAGTCTGTTTCATCACCGGATTCCTGGAAGGCTGAAAAGAATAAAGCTGATTACGACGCTCTATGTGGCAATGATATCCATGTGAAGAAATCTGGCGGGAGCAGCCACTATGGTAATGCTCAGGTCATTTGTACTGCTCAGGCCAATAATTATAATGCTGATCTTTCCTCACAGCATCTTCACAGTGACACAGCGGCGGTTAAAGTTACCACAGCTGGCGAAAGCCAGCTCAACCAACTTGAGGAAACTTCTCAGAAACATTCAGATATCAGAGGGCTGACTCAGAAAGAAGGCGTCGAAAATCGCGTCACACTCAGTCGAAACACTGGCGATGAAAGTCATATAGCAAAAAATTCTGAGGTTGTGCCTGATATATACGACAAAGTTATAACAGAGCCTTCGGACGAGGAGAGAGTTAAAGAAGAGCTTACTGGTGATAACACTGTCCTCACCTCTGAGCAGTGCCCTCCACAACATCCTACCGATGAAGCTGACCTATACAGTTTTGCGGCTGGAGACCAAAGCCAAAGAACAAAAGATGGTGATGATTCTGCCTTGGACCATAGCGATTCAAGTCTGAGTCATCCTGACCAATACTCCATGAGTGCACCCATCACTGATGAAGTTATTGCCTTTGAAATGGCTGACAGCAAAACCGAGATGGATGTTAGATCCGTTGAGATGACTTATAGCAAGCCTCCCTCGTATACGCCAGAAAGCAGTCGTGGCGAGAGCTGGGATGAACTGTCTGTGGACTACGTGGAGTCTTGCCAAAGCCAGAGCAAGGGGGACAGTGCAGTAAGGAAAGTGTATCTGTTAGCAGCAAAATTCTCTGGCGACTCTGAACAAAAGCAAACGTCGAATGGTAATGCTGAACAGAAACAAGCTTTCCTTTCTCCACTTGAAAAGAAACGTGGTATTCCCATACAAAGTTCACATGAAGAACGAAATGAAGGTGAACCAGAAACGAGACATGGACGAATGCTTGAGCAGGGGGGTGTGGAACACGATTTCCAGCGCAATGAACAGTCTATCAGTAAGCGGCTCTCAGAATCTAGTGATTCAGAAACCACCACCACCGAAAGCAAGCTGTCTGATGGAGAGGAAAAGTCCAGGGTCAAGAGTGGCATTGCCCAACGGATGAATGAGTATCTGAGTTCTGTGAAGCACTGCAATATGATTCCAACTAGAAAAACAGATTCAGCTTCTGTCTCATCCACAGAACCCATACCAGCCCTTAGTTCAGAGGGGAAAACAGGCCAGTTTCATCAATCTGGTTCTGTCAATCCTTTGACCGTCGAGACATCAGTCACCTCTTGTCATGTAGCAGCTGAAGACAAGGCTCCATGTGGTACAATCGTATCATCGAACAAAACTTTCCCATCAGATGAGGCATCCACCTCCAAAGATGCATCAACTTCGGAGGACAATCCGTCACTGCTAGATTTAGACGTCTCAGTTCGAGACAATGCAACAAACAATAAAGACCACAGCTCTAAGCTGAGCACCGAAATTCTTAAACCTGACCATCTAAGATCAGATGATGACAGTGAAGAAAGCCACAAGAAAATTACAGTCTTGACGCCTGAACCCGACTGTCTTGAAAGCAACCCTCCAAAAGGAGATGACATCCTCAGCCAAACAAAATCTTCAAAGCTCACAGCTGAAGCTGACTTGAGCGAGCCCGTGAGAGGAAAGACGCTAATCAGCAATATCACTGAGGGAAATTATGGATCGGCTGAACCAGATGAAATCTTGTATGCCACCACCCCGGAGGACAACACTTCATGCGATGTTCTGGCAGCTATCTCAGCACTAGGGACGCCGTCTGAGATTAATATATCCGGCCGGAGAGAAACTTCTATACCCACAGAAACGCCTCAAGAATCATGTATATCTCAAGCTTCACCTAGCACTGCCCAAACCCCAGCTGAAACACCAGCTGCACAGTCCAGGAACTTGGCACAGGATCAACTTTTCCAACTTTCAGCACCGTCAAGCAAATCTCGCATTCCGAAACCTGTTGGGAGTTTGGATGATCTGCCTGTCCCGAGCGTAGAAGAGCTCAAGCTGGTGGCTGCCCATGACGTCGGCGTGCTCTACTCCAGGATGGATCTCTCGGCTGACAGTTTCAACAGCCTGTTTCTGCAGAACGCCATTTACTTGGAGGACGCTTCGAGCGAGGATCAGGATAAAGATGCCAAGCATATTTCCACAGTTGCCTCCAAGAGGAAACGGTCAAGGGGAAGGTCTTCAGGCAAGAGGCAAGCGAAGAGATCTTCTCTACAGAGATCAGGGTGAGTACTGATAGTTGGTTAGGCTCACTGAAAGGATTACATCCATGAGAGAATTTCTCTGGTTGTGTTTCTGTCTGTCTGGTCGTTTATTTGTTTGTTTGTTTGTTTGTTTTGTTGTAATCGTTCGTTCGTTTGTTTGCCTGCAGGGACATTCACCAGTCTGGTGGGCTTTCTTTGGCTGCTAAATAGACTAGTCCGTTTACCCTCGTGGTTTTAATAATTGTTGCTGCAGGTAGTAATGATGGTTGTGTTGTTGTTGTTGTTGTTGTTGTTGTTGTTGTTGTTGTTGTTGTTGCTTTTGTTCTTCATGACGGTGGTGATGAATTTTGTGTTATTGTTGTTGTTATTCATGACGGTGATGGTGATGGTGGTGGCAGTATAGCAGACAGAAATTCATCAGCGATTTTGTCTGAACATGTCGTGTCTGTGAATCACATAATGTAACTCCGACTACTTTCAGTGAATACATACATATTTGCCGGTTACGTGATTCAAACAACATAATCTTTATTATGGCACTCTGCAAATCTCTTGATCCTCTTCTTACTTTGAAATCTTGCGTATCTATCTACCATACATCTACCAGACATCTACCAGACACAAATTCAGTGGCTTCAGTCACCCATGGTCTTAATTATCCACATTTCAAAACCGGTTCCAAGCACGTTTCACCCTTCTGGTCTGACCGCTGTCACAGTTTTAACCCTGTAAGACCCACAGTACCAAATGTGGCACACGAGCATGGAGTGTCCGTTCTTGTTTTTTGACATGCCGTAGATCTATATCGCTGATCATTCCCTACAGAAATGTACATAACAGTCAGATTTCTCAACGTTTATGTTCAATTAAGCACATTTACTTATTACATGTCAATATGTGAAAATAATCTTCATATATCATAGTACTGTGCTTCTGCTCTTGGGACTCAAAGGGTTAAAATGTGCAAGAGTAGATCAACCAGGGACTGTCGAGATGAAACTGACAGACAAATTCTACATATTTATTATTGTTACAACCTGAAAAGTGCAAGACAGTCGGAATTGTGCTGGAACGCCATAAACTCTACCACAAACAAACAAAAGTCCACACAACACTTCTTTTCTTTCTAGACTACTGACTTAAAACGTGGCAAGGCGAAGGGAGGACACGAGAGAAATAAAATCTTATAGGGGAGACCGAAATGAATAAATATGCTCATTAGTATCCCCCTGAATCACTCTCTTTCGGAAGCTCTGGAACACACACACACACACACACACACACACACACACACACNCACACACACACACACACACACACACACACACACACATACACACACACACACACACACACACACACACAAAGGCGAAAAAAAAGAAGGGAACAAACACATGCTGTTGAGTCAGTGACTTTATTTCGTGGTTATTTCCCTTTAAATCAGCTGCAGTCCCCTGGAGACTAAATTCTAATGTCTGTCTCTCCGTTCGTCTGATTTACACGCCTGCCAAAACAGGTTACCAAAAAACCGTTGGTTTACGCTCTGTCCATTTCACATTTGTTGATACTTACACATACATACACTCCTTTCAATCACTCATGTAATAACATACCGGGCACTGGGCAGTGATTTGGAAGTTCATTGTGTCCGCCCAGTTCTAGTGTCTCTACCTACATAAGGTTTTGTCTTGCTCCCGAAACTGCAAATGAAATCATGAGACGGACTGTATGTTCTTGATACAGATAGTATATGATTTAATGCACTCTATCCCTCTCTGAACGTGTTTTCCACCCAAACCAAACGCCATTTACACACATACATTCTCTCAATACACAATCTGATAACATCTATACTGCTGTACTATATCGCCGCATGTCATTCCTGTCATATCATCACAATTACTATTGCAGTCATGGGCGTTTATCATGGCCTTTGGGTGGGAGGTGCAGAGGGGTTTGTGTAATGTGGGTGGTGATACTGATGGTGCAGGGAGGTGGTGTGGTATCTGTAAGCCTGGGAAGGACTTCTAGAGATGTATCTACTGTATCCGACTCCATCTCCACCCCCCCC
>JAWQUT010000405.1:537203-545063 GCA_033807755.1 Ellobium chinense | reverse complement strand
ACACACACACACACACACACACACACACACACACACACACACACACACACACACACACACACACACACACACACATACAAAGTCTCTTTTGGTAAAGGACATGAGAGATGTGCACTGGCTTTTTAAAATTCATTTTTTTGATGCTGATTGTGTTAAGCAAGAATGTTGACTGAATATCTTCATGAATGCCGGCCTAAAAGATCACAGAAGAATAGCAGTTAAAAGTCAAACGTTGAACATAAAAGCCAAATGTTCTTTGAACAGGGGTGGAATAAAACTGTGGAACAGATTTAGTGACAGCGAGTAATGATCTGGAATGGAAGGTTTACATGACGTTAGGCAAACGCCAACATTGGCAATCCTACCCCATCTCTCCTCACTTCATGTACCCCGGACCTTAGTCTCGATTTATGAAGAGCCATTGTAGATACCACGAGTACTGGAAGAGACTTAATGATAAGACAGTATCTTCATGGTGCACTGGAAATAAATTACAAACAAATCCACCGGGGTATATGTATTTTTGAGTGCTGATATAAGTAAAATCATTTACTCGCCGCCCTTCCTTAAAGTTCCAAGTTCTTGCCTCTGTTTATCTTTTGTTATTTATAACCACTTCTCATATTTTATGGCTCAGTGTTTACCCTTTATTCCAGGCCTTTATTAAGTGTGAGATATGTTGACTTTTGACAACTATATGACGCCGTGCTAGAAGGCTGGAAGACCGTTTATTGTATATAAAAAAAAAAAAAAATTATCAAACATTCAACAAATTATTTCATGGTTTTTTGTTCCTACAGGAGACACCTGTAATTCCATAAATATATGTTTAGATTTGAATGATATATGCCTTATTTATATACAGTCATGCTTTACACCGTTTTGTTTTTTTGGTGTCATTTTACACATTAGAGTGTTCGAAACATTATGCCCAACATCATAAATTAGTGTTGATTAAATGGCTCATTCAGCTCAAGAATGACATGTACAATTTATTATAAATCTAGACAAAAACTTTGGTTCACCTGTAAAGTGAAAATTATTGAGTTACACACCTGTTATAACAAACCACGAAATGATAAAGATGATATACACGCAAATGATGACAGGACAACAGCAATGATGTTTTTGTTATCTTTTATAAACAAGTGTTGGATGTGGGGATAGACCAACAATAGACAGGCACACAGACAGATAGACCGGGGAACTCATAATAATAATGCGGTTTGTAAATCGCGTATCCAGGTTATTGCTCGTTCACGTGACTTCACACTGTTATCACCCCAGCAGGCCTGATCACGCTAGGACTTTCTCAGCTTCCTGGGGAACATACAGTGCCGCTGCCATTTGCAGGCGCTGGTCACCAGCATTCTAACAATATCTACCAATGCCTATAGTCAGATACCCATTTTACAGACGGGTGGACTGAGAAAAATGTTAATGGACTGTTTTCTTGCCACGTGATCGTGGTTGGGAATCGAACTCACAACCTTTAGTTCAACTGTTCAGCTACACTACTCACCGTGATGTAGATTGAATAGAAAGAAGGACAGGTAGCGCATAGAGAGACAATGATCTTGGTGAGACAGAGGAGAGAGAGAACGTGAAGGGAAAAGTATACGAAATAATGAAGGGAAAAAGACACAAGATGGAAAGAAAAGAAAGAAGGATGAAAGAAAAATAATGATATAATTATTGTAAGCACAATTATACTGTATATAATGATGAAAGGAAATGATGGCAAACGGAAAAAAAATGAAGAAATATGGAAAGGCGCAGTTAGAAACAATATGAATAGGAGAATAGAAAGAAAAAAAAAAGGAGGAAAGGAAGACCTTACCTATATTTCCTCCTGTGGCCTGTTTCTATCAATAGAACCTTTGATTCTGTTCACGACAAAATGTTCATGTTGTTCAGATTATTCTTGATTACAGCACCCCCCCCCCCCNAAAATTGACTTCCTGGCTCCTGTCCTTTTTCATAGAGATTTCCGCTCATGTACCACATGTGGGACTCTATAGTTGTCCTTTCTCCTGAGTCGTCCGAGCTTAGTCTTCGCCCTTGAATCATTTCTATCTCATTCTTTAAGCAAAGTTCTGAAGCAGCGTTGTTGGAAGATGGCTACAAGTTTCTTGTATCGACGGCATAGATTTGTCATTTTTTACTATCACACAATAGTATCATGGACAAAGCAGTCCGTTGGATAGAAAGGCATGAAAGAAAGGATGAGGAGAAAAATGAATGAAGGAACGAACAAAACGAGGACATCTATGACATTTGTCCAGCTTGACCCTAGAACTACCTTCTTAGTTTCTACCTGCACCCTGTCACCCTCTCACCTTCACACCTTTAACACCTTCGGTGGTATTGTACCTTGTCATGAAGATGGTATGGTGGATAAATGGGAATTAATGCCGGGTACGCCAGTAAATGGGGTTAGGGTCGGGGTGGGGTGAAGGTGGGGGGTAATCGGAGACTAATTTGTCCTAAAAGCCGGTGTGCTGCCCCTGCTGTTGTCATTAATGTATTGTTAAACTCATGTCGCCTTCAATATTGGGATATCACCTTATCAGCTGGGTTAGCCCTGGGCCGGCACTTCTAAGCACGACACTTTCAGGGGCGGAGTCAGTGTATACCCTGTACAATGTTGGTGGGTAAGCTCATTCCTGGGCATCAACTTACGCCGCTTTTCAGGGAGCAAATTGTTTTAATGTAAATATATTTTGGGGCGAGGCTTGGCGTGAAAATGGTGGGTTGAGATATCTAATAAAGATTGCGTCTTAAAGGGGAAGGGAACATTTAGACTGCGCCAAAAATACAATAACGGACTCTTGGTGTGTGTGTGTGTGTGTGTGTGTGTGTGTGTGTGTGTGTGTGTGTGTGTGTGTGNTTTTTTTTTTTTTTAAATCATTGTTAGACAGTTTAACGTAGCATTCAGAAATTCTAATATTGTCTCTTGGTTAACTTTTCTGTCCTAGTATGTCTCATGATTTAATATATAATGTAACTATATTTTGAGCGAGGCTTGGCTTGAAAATGGTAGGTTGAGATATCTATAAAGATTGCGTCTTAAAGGGGAAGGGAACATTTAGACCGCGCCAAAAATACAATAACGGATTTTTGGTGGGTTTTTGTTTTTAAATCATCATTAGACAGTATAACGTAGCATTCAGATATTCTAATATTGTCTCTTGGTTAACTTTTCTGCCCCAGTATGTCTCATAACTTACTATCACGATGATGTATGTTGTCCCTCTGCACATCAACAAGTGTGTGGATACTATGATCTACTATTACTGAGTCATGTAGTCGTCGTTCAGTTCAGCGAGATTTCGAGGAGGAGGGGGGTGGGAGGGAGAAAGATAAATTTGTTGCCTTGTTTTAGACACATGGCGTCAATTTTTCTCCCAACTGAGAACTTGTGCATTAACTATGGGATCTCTCTTACCATCGTAAGAATTACAGTAACATTTTAAACACTGCTAAAGATTCAGCACTGATGCAATAATGTAATTCTTACGGTGGTAAAAGATTCCATCATTATTGCACAAGCTCTCCAATATCTTACGAACTCTCAGTTTTGCATTTTAAAAACCAGTACAGCAAAACCAGTCAAAGTACACTGTCATGATCATGAATACATTAGTGAAGTGTAATTTGAAATAGACCAAGTCATGAAACATTGAAAATCACAACACCTAGAAATGGAAAATTGGAAAATTACAAGACCATGATAATAGGATTTTTCATTCATTTCTTTTTTATTCCATTGCCATCCGATGCAAATTTTCATTCTAGATATGTTCACCATGGATACATTGTGGACCTTCGACGTATGAAAATATTGCAACTTCTTAAAATCGGCAAACCTACAAGGAAAAAGAAAAATACTGTAAACCTTAGAAAGACAGGATCGTATCGCATACACAGTCAGTCTAATATCATTGTGCAGCAGTATGTTGAAAAATGTATGGCGCAATCCACAGAAGTTTTTTTGGCGCAGTCTCCCTGCCGATCGGTGCAATCTGCATACGCCCTTTTAGGGTAGAAAAGATGGAAGGAAAAGAAAACGACAGGATTTATGATCTCTCTGAAAATTATAACTTAAAGATCAGGGATGACGCCAAGATATCTCTCTGAATAAAGTTTTTTTCTAAGAGATTATGGACAACGGTAAAGTTCTGGTTGTTTTTCTTTTTTACATTTTTCAAGATTATGAATGGCTTTGCAAAGAGTAACTAGTCTAGGAGAATCCAGCAAAGGACAGGAAAACTGTGAGAAAACATTGAGGAGAAAAGATAATGAACTTTGATAATGATAAGGACATACACGTGGATCACAGGTAGATTAACAAGTTCTATCATGACATGAAAATGAACTACTGTATTTTGGCGTCAAGAATTTCGGCGTCGCACGAACTGCTGTTCAAAATCTCGTCTAATCTTTCTAGATGTCATTTACTGCGGGTCCACAAGACATTTCAAGTTTTTTTCGCTGTTAGACAAGGATAATGGAATGTTGTTGTTGCTGGTGTTGTTGTTGTTGTTGTTGTTGTTGTTGTTGTTGTTGTTGTTATTTTTAATGCCGATGCTGTTGTTGTTGCCGTGGTTACTTCGACGTAGATCTGGTTCCTCAGGGCCTATCTGGCTGACTGTATGATGTTATGTAGAGCCTCCTCAAGCGATCACTCTGTTCTTGGCGTTTTCAAGACAATTTAAAATTCCAACAAGGAAAATACGCCAAAAAAATCTGTCTGAGATGTATATCAGTCTCTACTAAGAAAGGCTGACATATTATCTGTAGGTATTTTCTTATCNTACCCTCTTCCCCACTACCCACACTGGTTTTCACCTACAAGTAGCTACAGTTGCATGCATACTTTCCTCGAAAAGAATCCTTTCGGGGAATAACAGTCACTTCTTGAACTGCAGCTTTGTACACATGTCTGTCTGTCTGTCTGTCTCTGTCTGTCTGTCTCTGTCTGTCTGTCTGTCTGTCTGTCTATCTGTCTGTCTCTCTGTCTGTCTGTCTGTCTGTCTGTCTGTCTGTCTGTCTGTCTGTCTGTCTGTCTGTCTGTCGAGAAGGTTAGGCATACAGTACGGCTTAATCGTGACAATGGCACACTCTACAACAAACAATGCATGCACTGGCGGATAACAAAGGAGAAAGAATTTAAAACGTAAAATTTGAATAAAGTTAAAAACTGTTCCTCGCCAATCCTTTCTTTCTCTCCGTCTTATTCCCTCTCTCTCTTCAAACATTGGCATTGCATGATACATGTAATTTAAATCCCCAAACCCCCCAGACTGGTCACGCCCCTGACCTGTACCCATAACCTCGTGAGGCCAGAGTGCGCGGCTTAAGACACTGGTCCGTCTCTTGTGTTTTGTCAACGGATCTCCAGATCTAGCCTGGCTCCAGCTGTTTATATCGGAATTATGTCCCCTTGGTGGTGGCGTGTAATTCTCTTAGTGTTACTCAAGACAAGACCAAGCTCTCATGAACCAACCAATTTCTGTATATAAATGACTTATATACCATAATCCCTATAGGAGACAGCTGTATACTGAAGGACTATCAACTGTTTACACAGCGTAGCACCTGGTTGGAACAGGAGTGTTGTAAAGTTGCTTGAATTTTAGTACGACTTTATATTGCCTGGTTATAGTATTTCAGTGCTTTAGAGGTTGGCTAGTATTTAAAATTACGTAGACCTTGGTTTGAGCGTGCATTCGGTCTTGCGCTATGGAAACGAAGTGTTGTAATGTTCCTTGGATTTTAGTATGACTTTATATTGGTCATCTGTTGTTCTTATTTTTTTTGCAGTGCTTGTGTTTTAAATCAAATAATAAATCAGAGCGCTTATTCTGTCTTGCGTTGTGGAATTTAAGTGCTGAAAAGTTGCAAAGATTTTAGACTGATTTCGTATTGGTAGACTTATTGCTGGTGTTGTTTTCAGTATTGAATTATTTCTTATAGGACGTTTACCTCACTGTGCTATGAAAATTGCCTGAGTCATTTTTCACATTTCAGAGAAAAGGCGAGGAAAACATGTTTATGACAAAGCAAAACAGAGACAGTGTGTATCTTGGCAATTGCATTTCTAATGTAAAAATTCTGGCAAATGCTAATATTTTTTTGAAGACGTCAACATCTCACAAGCAACAGAGTACACATAATTCGAAAATGACATAAGTGTGACTTAATCTATTTTTATACCACAGTGAAGATATCATATAAAGTAATCGACCATCCGCATTTATATTTAGCAATTATAATATTGCCCGAATTCCAGCTTCATGTGATACGTTAAAAAGTGTTGTCGCCCGCCCTGTTAACAGTGCTTTTAAAAATTACCTTATTTCATAGAGTCAGTATTCACATGAACTCTTTGGCCGATAGCATCAGATTAATGAGATCTCGTGTTCTGTGGATGTCAAATAGTGGTCGTAATCTGTATTAGATCTAGTACTTTATTGTTTAACAGTTTGTTGAAGAGTGCTTGATCCTGAGTCCTGTAGCTCGTTGAAGTAATTATATGCTAATTAATGTAATGTAACTGTTCAGCCTGGCATTTCGCAATGTTGTCAGAGTATCAGTATCCTGAGAGGTTTTTGGTTTGTCATTACAGTGATTAAACAGCTGGGTCTTTGCTTAATTTATAATTTATATGTCTTAGAGTAAGTTTTCGGTTTTGGCCTGGCGTTTGATTACAGGGTTGAATTGCTGAGTTATTTCTGTCTTAAATTACGTGAGATATAGTGAATGTTCCGTGTTGGACTTTGGTATTTAGGTTTCATTATCTCTACTGTATGTTAATATAGACGTAGGTTATAATTTTTTTTTTCAGTCTTTCCTTGGAGATGTGGTGTTTGAAAATTTGAAGTCTGTGCATATCCTATTATTAAAGTTTTATTTGTATATTTTATTGCTGTTGTGATGGTTTTTCCTATCACTATCATACCGCTGTATACAGTTTCTTTTCTTTTCTATGATAAAAGGCGCTTTAGATTAGGTATTGCCTGTACTTCCTATCATCTGCTGGTAGACATTTTCGCCTCGTCTTTTATTAAATTGGTGCTACATGTTAAGAGCTGCGGTTTGTTGCTTTGTGGTTTTTTTTTTGTCAAAAAAAGAGACCAAATGTAAGTATGTGCTTAGTATTAAATTTTGTTGGTAAATTATTGTGGTGATACCTTTTGGTGCGAAAGAAAGGTCCCGGGTTCGATGCCTAATAGCCAATGGTCTCTTCCCAGGTATTTTTAGCGGTGTGTAAAAAACATCCTTGTATCGGCGGCCAAAAGAAGGGGAGATGGGGGCGGAGTCAAGCTACATCTCTCATATAGCCATATTTCTGGTGAAAAAAGGCGTTAAAATTTAACTCCAGCAAACACATGATAGACAGTTGTTGAACATTCTGTGCCAAACATCTTATTTGCAAATCAATAGCAGATATATTACTTGGATTATCATAAAAGATAACATAAGAATAAAAAAGAAAGCCTGTCTTTTTTGTGCCAGAGATAACACTGAGTTCTAAATATGCTTCATTGTGAACTTGTTCGACTGAATTGAGAATACGGTTGTGCCAAAATGATTCAAGACTTGGAACCTTCTAAAGAAAAATATACATAGTAGTATGTTTATATAAGGTGGAAAATATCAATCACATCTTCGCCAGTGTAGATTAATATAGTTTTAGTTCTCTCGTCATTCCCCTTTCTAAGTTTTATAAATTCTTCATTCATACCAAAATGTCGACATAAAACACGGCCCTCGTTTTCCCACCGAGCCCTAAAGAACTTGACTAACAACTCGTAATTTGTCACTACGACCGAAATTGCTTTCTAATAGTTTGGA
>JAWQUT010000405.1:517994-529169 GCA_033807755.1 Ellobium chinense | reverse complement strand
CTCCCCCACCAACCACCAAATTAAGAGAATGTTGCCAGGTATATGAGGAACGTGACAGTAGGGGCAAGGGCAATAGTGGATTTATAAATGATCAGGATGGACACTTGGGTGGGAAGCGAAATTAATCTTTATTAGACCACCAAAGAGGGGAGGAAAGACATAATGCGGAGGAGAGACAGAAGGAGGATAGTAAGAGTGGGAAGGACTCGGATGAATTTCAATTTTATAATCAAACGTGCTATGGCTGAGTCTCAGACTCTGAGGGGTCAACCCCACGTTTCTCATGCCCAGACCCCCGCAGACCCTAAATTCGCCCCTAGGTAGGTGGTGGGACGTTGAGAGTCCTTTACCTTCCCGTTTCGTGCTAGATTTGCCGCTGATACAGTTTGTGATTTATCTTCATCAGTAAGATATAGAATGTTGCGATGTGTCGACTTTAGCATTTGTTTGCCATTGTTAGGCGATACTTTCTCAGACTTTGGGCTAGGAGGGAAGGCGAAGAAATTTGTACGAAAGAAAGAAAACGGATGAACAAGAAATTTGAAATGTTAGCTTCGGGATGAAGACTAGATCACTCTCAGTCATTTTCCAGGTACTGGCAACGCAAGCCACAACTCCAGCACTTACTTCCGCTTCTTACTTTTCCATTGTCACAGGAATATGATTGACTGACTAATATGGTGTATTAATTTGATTTTATTGACTCACACATCTTTTGCTATTCGTGGACAAGATTTGATGACGCAATCACACCATTATTCACATGTATAGTTTGCTTAACAAGTGTTCTTCATCATAGAATCCCCACCTCGTTCAGCCATTATAATCTTGTTCTGCACCAGTCATGTCTGAACTTTGGCGAGGGCTGACTGTCAAGCTGAGTCATAAACGATATTAACACTCTCCCTCCAGACAAGCTATGAGTTTAATAACAGGTTAGTTGTAGCGAGATTAAACAACTGTGAAGATTCTTTCAATATATATTTACACTCATATAATATGCATAAAAACTGTAATTCGTGAAGTAAGATTGCTTGAAATACTTTTTACACTTAGAAACCATATGTATGATAATAATTTCGTCGTTCATATTTCAAACACAACTGAGCCATTCTATTTCTATACTCTATATATGGCTGATATCACCGGTATGGTAACGGTGTGAAGATGGCAAGCTAGTTCAGTCTATACCAACTCCTGTACCCCCTGACCCCCTCTTTCTCTTTAAAGACCAAAAAAAAAACCCTGCTAAAATCGGAGGAGTGGTGGGGTGGGGGGAGGGGAGGAGGGAGGGAGTCACACACACACAAGCTTACACAGTCTGTATTCAGTGTTAGGTCTCCACCGATATGTCGTCTATACAATGCCTATGGTAGTCTGCTTGGGGCCGTGAATTAAGCCAATTGATATACAAAAACATATATAAAAAACATACATTGCACAGGGTACATGGGGAGATATGAGTCTTATCAGTGACAATTACACAGTCTAAGCCGACATTGAGTGGCACCTATGCAGATAAAAAACTTGCATGTTAAGCCACTGGTGTGGATTTTCCCCCTTTTATCGCACACTTTCTTTCTTTGTCACTTAATTTTGTAGATCTAGTTAGCTTATTCTCTCCCGTCTCTTACAGGTATCGAAATTTCAAAGGCCTGTAATCCTGGTGGTAAACACACACACACAAAAAAAAAGGTTTAATTCAAAGTCCAATAACTCGAAGACTTAAGAAGAAAACGGAATGAAAATTTGGGGACAGTAAAACACAAATACAGTCTATGGTTGTTGCACGTATCATTGACCCAGGTGCAATACTTTCATGAAAGCGAAACAAATTATAAAACAAAAGCGTGGACTGTGACAAAAAGAAATGACATGTTGAGGACATGTTCTTGTTAGATATTATTTTGGGCTAAGCGGTAACAAAGCATCAAGACGTTTGAAATTTGCAGCATTAACACAAAATATCCGTTTGGACATTATTAACGTTTTATTATTTTAATTGGCTCGGATCTGACAGCAAATATATAATAGTACCCAGTTCTGTGTGTGCCCAGTTTCTTCTTCCGTAAAAGTATGGACAAAAAAGATATCAGTAGAGATAATGATAGTAATATTTTCGTTGATGTCCTGTATAACGAACGCTTTATAATGATGGAGCTGAGAATGATATGAATAGTACAGGCAGTTCTGGTAAGTAATAGGAGGTGTGCTCTGAATTGTTAAGCTACACTTTGACATGCTGGATATCGGACCTCTAGAAGGTCGTTATAATCCACCGCTGTCTTTCACTCATCTCCAGGTTAGCCCGTTACTTTGAATTTCTTCCATTTTCCGTCTTTATTAGCTTTTGAAATTTAAGTGCGTTTTCCTTATTCCACCCGATAACTTACTGATATCTTTAAGACTGTTAAAGTGTACATTTACATCAGGACCAATATCTACAATCTCGAATGATGAACCCTCCCCCCACCCACCCCTTCCCCTTTTCCACCGCGAGGACAGGCAGTTCGAGGTTGCGAATTCTACTAGATCTATAGTGATCATAATTTTATTATATGTCCATCTCATTCGTTGTTTCCTAGGTCACAGAGTTAAATAAATGTTCGATCTCTGTGTATTTGCAACTTCATGGTATGTCGAGAGCATGACAAAGAATACTTATACCACTAACAGCAGTTTTACAGTTTTAACCACACTTGGAAATTTCACTTTCTCACTGACCTGTTTTACAGTGTCCTCATATTCTCTTAGTAGACGGGGTACTTTTAATTCCCACATACTCTCACTTAAGTTCACTATTTAAATGATAACAAAACTTTGAAAACCGCTGCATGTACTTGTGCAATGAAGGATTGTTCTTCCACTAAATCTTATAAATGTTTTCTCCTTAGTATCTTCATTTAGATCTTTCTCGGTTTGTTTTTCTTCTTTACTTTGTTTTTATATTTCATCCATTGTATGTTGACATTACAGAGTATATTGTGTCGTCACTAAAAACTATACCAGTGAGCCCATTTTATGACATACAACTCCGGATCCATTTCAAAAACTATGGTGTTTGTCTCATCTTGTGTTATGTAGCCTTTCTACGTTATTCACTTCTGTTTTCGAAGTGCGTCTCTTGGAAAATTTTTCCAAGTTCATTTTTACGAAAACATAACACATTCACTGAGCGTATTATGTCTCTATCTTCAAGACATAATATAGCAGTAACGTAAGATCTATCTCCACGATGGTCCAGTATGTATTTCAATGGTTTCTGAGTGTTCATGTTGTTTCGAAAGTGCAGTTTCCTAGTCTATAATGTGTACAGTAACTGCCCTATTTTAATGATATATAGATTCTTAAATAGCGTGCTTGTCTAAATAAATATTAGCAGTTTATGTTTACATTTAAGATAAACAACAAAGGTTCCAGCTGTCTTCTGTAATATTTCAAACACAAGAACGTTCGTTGTCTGTAGAAGCCTTCGCTATCTCAACGTTAAAGCCTCTCTAGAAAGATCCTTGTAACAATAAAACGATGTGATAAATTATAAGATAATTTTACCGACATGAGGGGAATTTCTGTCACAGTTTCGAGATTGAAGAATGTTTGGCATGTTTTGTATTATGTAAGCTACTGCCTCGATAACTTGTGCTTCCTATGACAGAACCCATTATCTGCGAATTTTTTTCTTTTTCTGTAGCTTATAGGAGCTTCTACCAGTCTCAATAAAATTTGAATAACGGTATCATTCATCATTGTTCACAGTATGGGACACAACCTGAGTCTTATGAACAACAATAATGTCCTCTCCACTTCAGTTTTTTCCTACAAATAATCAGCAGTTTGTTAGAGAAGTACTTTGGAAAGTTAGTTGAACTGATCTGCCGAGCAGACACATGGCTACACAGGAACTCAGAGTTTCGATAGACCTGTTCAGCTCGTTGTAATACCCCAGTACCGAGTCCCTTAGTTTCGTTGTCAAATATCTTAACCTCGAACTTAAACTTCCCATAATCTCAAAATCTGGACTTGTTTTCTGAATCTGAGTTCATCACGTTGTGCTCTTTGCTTTTTCTGACTCTTTGAAAGCACCGTAACATCATGAATAGTTTATGAAGGTGGTACGGGGGGAGGGGATAGCTTTCTTCCTGACTTTTATATATTTTATCACATTACGAATGCCGTTTTCCCGGGCACCCATGTATATTATGTTAAATAGTTTTGATGATGGATGTACCGTCTTTTATCGCGGAGTGAAACTCTGAAAGTGTGTCTAGTGACTCTATCGGTTCTTCTTCTTTAAAGGCTGCCCTTTTCACACCGGACTAAAGAGGTTCTAATGTTTTCCGACAAAATGGCTTATGATGGGTTTTTTTTCCCCACCTGAACCAATTCTTTGGCATATTTGTTGTTTATGTGTCAAACGTATCTCTCAACAAACTTTTTTCGTGTGTGTGAAACTGCGAGTGCCCTTAACACAGTAACAGAATTCATATAAGGATTTCATTGAAGCAAGGAGTTTTATTCAAACAGAACCACTCAATTTTCTCAACAGCTTTGGCAAGATAAGTTCTTTTATCGGAAGGTGTTAGAATTATGCAAGTTTCATGTTTCGCCGGGCAGAGCGTAATCTGTGACGACCAGTTAAATGCTGTCTTAGACGTGGATGTAAAAAAAGTTTTATTGAGTGCAACATGCCCCAGTGGCTCCTAATAGTGTTGACTGCGGAAAATATTTCCGGCGTCATTCCGAGATGTCAGTTCGCTTATTGTGAAAAATACGGTTTATGAACGAGAATGGCTAGATGGTGCTGTCTTCAGCTCAGTGGTGCTGTCTTTGAAGACTGGTTGTTAAAAAAACATGTGGTTTTTCTTTGATGAAGTCTTTGTTTACTTTGTGGTTGATTTTCAACTGGTTACTGTTTGGAAAACCTATTGCAAGAATTGATAACTTAAAGCACAAACGAATACATATTCTTTCTCGGATATTTTTTTCTGTGGATTATGAAAGTGTACGCTGATTTAGTAAGAGTGAGGAGTACTTTAATGTGCTTTATTTTCTTGTTCTATCTGTCTGAGATGTGTATGGATTTTGTACTGGTGTTTTGTGAGAAGGTAGTCTATATCTGCGCAAATTTCACAGTTCTGATATGCCCTCGTATCAAGTCAATAACTTAGTTAGTGATTATGAAGTAAAAAGCGATGATGTCAAAAGTTAAATCCGTACAACTAATCTGCACTGGAAACTTAGTGCTTGCTTATGTGGATTAGACTGAATTAGACTGCCTGTCTGTGGTTTATCATTTGATCAGTCTGTGAAAAGGGAAAACATGTGCGGGAAAATCCGGGATAATGTCACTCTTTTTCAACTAATGTATCTCGGTTACTTTACTAGTTTAGAGTTAAGTGATCTTGTTACTGAATTTGTGAAGTGTTTCTTTTGTTCTTAGACATGAATGAGCCTCTCTGAACTCTGAACAGTTTGCTATTTTGTTCTCACAATAATGTAACAACAAAGATATTATATTCAGCATAACAGTGTCGTGTGCAGGCAGATGGTGTGGTAGATGGACGATGTATCTTCCTAGTGTGTTAAAATAAAAATATGTGACATAAAATCTGTGGGACACCAAGTTGACGAGTAGCACAGACAGCCATGGCACTGACACTAGCAGATGTGTGTCTAGCAGCGCTGCTGTTTATGTGGATCATCCTACGGTATCTTCTAAAATGGAAGCCTGGAATAAGGTAAGGAAGAAGGGAAAGAAGTGATGAAAAGAGTAATAATATAATGAATGAAAGATGAGCTATGATAATATAATGTAATGTAAGTTTATGTAATAAGAATGATAAGGAGTGTAGTAAAGAGAAAAAAGGATAAGTAGAAAAAAATGAGTGACTGTTGACATTATTTGTTGTCATTCATGAAACATGAAGGTGAGTCATGGTGTTGGTGAGGATGAGTAATTTTTTTTTTCATCTTATGATAAAACTCAAGTTTAAAAAATGTGCACTTCTTCTGTTTTTAGTTTTATCTCTTAGTGACCGTATGCACTTTGGACGCTGGCGGTGACTTCGGGAAACATCCCTAATTTTTTTTTTTTTTNGGGGGGGGGGGGGGGGGGTCCCGTAGTCATAGCAAGCGCTCAAAATTAGACAGCGTACAGCCACTAATTACTTTTACCTATTTAGTTTGAATCATTTGATTTATGGTGATAACGGGAATGGTGATATAATGATAATGAATGGCAGTGGTGTGGTGGTGGAGGTGGTGTGGTAGGGGTGGTGATAGTGGTAGTGATAGTGGTATTCATTTAGTGCAATATGTGTTTAAGCTGAGGAAGGATCACATTTTATCAGGTAATTCGTATAGATTTGATAACATCCTATTTGCGATCGGCGTTGTTTTAATTTAATTTTGCAATTTCCTTTCACATAGAAACATAATATATATTCAAGTTAGACAAAGTCATAAAAATAGGTTCACAAGACTCTGAACACACTGATAGCATTCATTACAAAAATATTCTGTTACTATATATAAAAGAACAATGAAATGCATTTTGCCTCCTTCACTGATGAAAAAGTTGAAAGCAGTTGTAATGTTGCTGGTTGGGGTGAAGCACAAATTGACATTGCACTTCTTGCACTTCACGCGCAAAATTCCCTTATAGCCGCGTCGCTTGCACCTGCCCTTCTTGTCCTCAAAGAAATGGTAATGTTCAACATTGTCTGTTCGAACTGCTTGCTGAGGAATAGCTGCCATGGGACCTCTTCTGGACTTTGCTTGGAGATGAGTCTCCATTTCTTAAGACGGCCGATCACGTTTGTGGGCTTCATTGCCAGTCACTTTCCCTTGCTGAATCAAGGCGTGGGCGATACTCAGCTTGAAATCAAGCAGGGCTAGCTGTTCCTTCATGAGGAGTTTGAGGGCTGCTGCTTCTCTCCTATACAGCAACCAAGATTGTACCACTGTGGTGTCAAGCATGTGGAAAATGGTACGCATATACCACTTTTTTGACCTGATAGTAATCCTGTATAGTGCAAGAAGGGGGTCTAGCAGGTCCACCCCACCTATGAACTGGTTGTAGATGGTGACAGGTGCGGGTCTTTCAACATCCACATGGCTCTTGCTTGGCTTGTCCCAACGTTGCACTGCTGACACAGGCTCAATGACCGCATATGTTGAGAGAAGGGTGACAGCTTTGTTATCAAACCATTTGAAAGCATGCAGCACAACATCATCATGAGTGCCTGATCTCAGGGATGATGCACCTCTCCCTTTGTCCTTCATCTCCATGTTTGATGGTAGATTGCATCCCATCAGACGACTGACTCGGACAGTGCCCACTGCCGCAATCTGCTGTTTCCATAAGAGGAATCCCCGTTAACCAGTTGTCAAAGTACAACTTGTGCCACCTGCCACGAGGAATGACCAACAGCAGTCGCAGGACGATGTTTCCAGAGGCTTTGAGGTCTGGTTGATTTGGGACGCGATGGATAGTCCCAGTATAAAATTGAAAATTATGTATCATGCCATCAATACTGGACAAGACGTAGACTTTGTCTCCCCACTTTTTCGTTGTTGTTTTTTTTTTCGTTTTATTTTGTTTTTGGATTGTACGCGCGCAGTGACGATTTCCCTTTGAATGATATGATCTGCTCATCCACACTGTTTCTCATCCGGGGTGGTGTCTGCAAATTTCATTTGTAAAGCATCCAGTAGGGGTCTCACCTTATAGAGTTTGTCCACATTAAATTGGTTGTGGGATTTTGTCATTGTCGTTGACATGTAAGTTTTGCTTTGGTTTCCTGAAAGCGATTCAGACTCATTGTGTCCACCACTTCAATGTAGCGGAAGTTTCTGCTCTATTATAATCTTGTGTTTTGAGCATTCATGCAGCTCATGATGAAGATAACTTCAAAGAACTGCTCTAACTCTTGGGCTGTCAGATTGAGCTGCTTGAACAGAATATATGTGAGCAGTCGAGAAGTGTGTTTGGGTCACGGGTGAACACTAGGTTCGCACGTGAAAGTTAGGGACCGATTCAGGCAGTAGGTATTTAAGGATTAAATTGCTGTGAAGTTAGCGTCCCTGTGGTGTAGTGGTAACACGTTCAGACTTGCAAGCTGAGAGACCCTGGTTCGATCCCCGGCAGGGACAGAAATTTTCTAGAGTAGGTTTTTTCGGCCCTTCTTCTCAAAATTGATCATTCACAGTAATTTGGTAAAATCTCTGGTGACACACTTCCTTAAAATAATATGTAACATCTAAAAAAAAATTATCTGACTCAGCTCACCTTCCTCCCCCTTAAATATAAGAGAAAGAATACTATACATAATTGCCTTTCCACCCGGTTACATATAAATTTGACTGGTAAGTCAGATTGGCCAGCAGCACATCATCGAAAAATGTCCTGAAGATTTCAGTCGGCTGACGCAGCACTGATATGTCACCTTGCTGTCTACCACTGAATTGGGCTTCAGCCAGTGGTACATCTTCAGGAGCACGCTCACGTCATATCATCCTCCTGCCTGCTTGGTTAGATGTAGACGGAACATCTGGGTCAGTGTCGTCTTCATCAGATGATGATGCTGAGCACGAAGAAAAAAAAAGAGAATAAATTGCCTGGTTCCCTTACAGAAACATTCACATCAATTGAAACAGATGAAATCTGTGAGTTCGGCAAATGATGTCAAATTACTCAAATAAACAGCTTGATGAGTTCAAGGGGAGATATCTGGCATAGTGGATTAGGTAATGGTCACTAAGTGACTTGTGGGCTAGGAGTTTAGGAACAGGCCTGGAGTTCACATTCAAATTCCAGTCATGGCTGTATTTTGTGGACGCAATATTCTGTTCAAAATAAATCTTAACCCTCTAATGACCAGCGTAACATATCTGATACACCTTGTAGAACTAAGAAAACGCAAACTAAGATCAATCTGATGCTCGTGCCAGCATAACTGACCCAAAAGTGTTTCCAGAACTGGAGATCAGAATTTTTGTGCCATCATAAATAGCGCTGGGCACTAGAGGGTTAAGGGCTGGTTCTAGCTCCAAGATAATTATTACTAAGTGGGAAGACTATAAATATCCAAGCAGAAAATAAAGAGAAGAAAAAAAAATAATGCTCCTACAAGATTGTGGACATTTTCTTCTTCCTCATCTGAAGACGACAGCTCGCTGTCCTCGGAATCCTCCGGCAGATCACGCACAGTGACATTTTTGTGCCTCGTTCCATAGAAGCGAGCAGGATCCATTCTGCAGATCAGAAATAATTACAATATTAGTATAGTACAAATACCCATATTCTTCATTACCCTGCCAATGGTGGATGTCTAGCAGTAACGCCACCCATACCCCCTCTAATATTTTGATACCAAGCAAGGCTGCTAAATCTACCTACACTGGTGATACAAAACACCGGGAAATGAACCTGTTGCATAGTTGATCTAGGTTTGACCCATTGTATATAATTATTAAATCTGAAATCTAAAGTATGGTGAGCCTCCTTGCCACAAAAATATGATTGCATAGTACACTATTTAAGATTTAATTATTTAAGAAACACGCACTTGCATAATACACTATGTTTACCTAGATATACACCACAACTGCATACTGTTGCCCTGAGGCAACAAACACTCCTCACCACACGCCAAAGCCTAGAACCATCGAAATATTTATAAATGTCATCCATCATATTTATTGTGACATCTGTGATGTGAAATATATTTCTTGAGTAGATAACTCACCTGTAGAATGACTTTGTGGTGTGTAAAACTCTTGTTTGTCCAGTGACTCACAGTCTGGGCTCAGGAAGCACTTTGAGTGATCAAAAACAACAATGGAAACGGTCCAGCAGTCCCAGCAGTTGAAAATGGCGGATGAAAAAGGGGAAAAAAACAAGGGGAAAGCACTGCGAAATATGTTATATTAGTAGAATCAATTCAGTTGCCCAAAATGTGGTTTGTAGCCCGGAGGCAACACTATGCAGTATTAAAATGAATGCCCACCCTTGGGCCGAAGACGTCTGGTCAATAAAGGGCGTGCAGTATGTCTGTCTTGACATTCACAAACAGATTTTCCATGGTTAATTCCCCTGCACGTTTTCGGCCACATCCTATCTTCACCTTTATTTCCTTGTATTGATTTGCATCTCTTTGCTCTTCTTCTAGCCCCTCCCCTTCTACTGTGATTATGAAGAATGAGAGAATAAAAAGGCCTAGATAGAAATCGTGAGAGATTAAAATGGAAAGACAGAAAGAGATACAAGTTAAGAATAATACAAGAACATGGAAACACTTTGTGATGATTTACCAGAGCGAAAGGTAATAGAATGGTTCTATTTTCTTTGACCAGGGCTTTAAAAAAAATACAAAGTAAAAAGGNGGGGGGGGGGGGAGGCAAGAGAGTAAGAGAGTGAAAGAAATGATTAATCGGAAAAAAGGAAAACCTGGATGTGATAGAGAGAAAGGTTCTCAGCATGCCATTGTTCCCGTTTGCGATAATGGTCTGCGGTAAAAGGTATGTGTACCTTTCCATCTTTGTTTATTACCTGCGATAATTTCCCTGGTTGAATTGTTTGTTTTTGCTTACCTTCTCCCTGCACTGTGTCGTTAAAACCATTGTTAGCCTCTTACCACCTTTCGTCTACCCGGCAGAGGTGTAACTGAGGGGTTCTTAGTGAGGGGGCATATTGAGGGAAGGAGGGGACAGTGAAGTTGAGGGGAAGAGCTGTCACATTATGACGCCACATTTGGGGAAAATTCAGTGTGGAAAGAGCTTTCAGTGGCGGAGGAGGAATATGGCGTACAGATTGTATTCTGATGAGAGGGGAGGCACACACCTCTCACGGCCCCTCATATCTACGCCACTGCACTTTGGTGCATCTTTGTCATTCCATTTCGTCTGGGTTGTATTATTGTTGTTGTTGTTTCTGCTGCTGCTGCTCCTGTTGTTGTTCTTCTTCTTGTTCTTTTTTTTCTTCTTTTTCGTCTTCTTGGATTCGGTTTTGTTCTCTACGCTAGACATATCTTTATTCACTGTGGCATCTCCCAAGGCAAGATCACGAACACAGAAAAAAAAAAATTAAAAGACAAAAGTATACACACACACACACACACACACACACACACACACACACACACACACACACACACACACACACACACACACACA
>JAWQUT010000405.1:497802-510902 GCA_033807755.1 Ellobium chinense | reverse complement strand
CACACACACACACACACACACACACACACACACACACACACACACACACACACACACACACACACACACACACACACACACACGGATACACACACACAACATAAAACCTTTCATTTTGCCTCAGTGGACAGATTTCACGTGTAGAAGTATCATCCGAACAGTGGCTCTATGTATAAAAAAACCTCTCTTTCTCAGCTTCTTTCTTCACCTCATCCCCAACCTCCCCATCCCCATCTCGCAAGCTCGAAAGCTCCGAACATGCACCCCTAGCAGACCATAACAGACAGTCTCCAGATGTGAGCAGTCTCTCTGTCTGTCGTGCACGGCCCTCTAGCTCTCTGGATCCCCGACCAGTTGCTCACAGTAACTAAAGCTTTAAACACCAGAGATTAGCTCGACATTAGCGTTACGTCTGGCACGATTCCGATCTCATAACCCGTGGGTAGAGGACTTTCTTTTTTTTCTTTTTCGCTCATGCTTGGTTATCAGTTGGTTTTTTTTTTGGCAACAGCAGAAATAGAATCGATATATTGAATAACGTTGGTATTGAGCTGGGGTTTTTTTTTGTGTGTATATTAGCGCCATACTTATTACGCAAGATTTTGTTCATTTTTTTTCTTTTTTTGCCAAAAAAATATTAGAGACCTTTCATTTTCAAGTTCGGATTACATACTTCATGACGTAGACAGGCACTCGCACTGGGGCATTTCTTATATTTACTGTCTTATAGCACGTTGGAAAACATGATCGTTTTACGGCTTTATATTATGTATTATGAAAGAGATGTATAACATTGTAAATCAGATACCCTACGGGGTAAATAAAAGTCGTATTTTCGTATTTTTTAAAAAATTTCATTGCCGAATAGACGTGAAATTCAATTTTGATTTTAGTTCGTAACCAGTAATATGATCATACCATCCCGGAAATGCCATATACGCATGCTTGTCTCGACCATGAAACTTCGTAACACATCTGAACCTGACACTGAAATATATTCTGTTATTTTCATGAACATTCCAGTAGATGTGGGAGGATGTGAGGACGTGTCAGACCTCTTTCCCCTTCAGATCCAGAGAAGGTTAATATCTTCTTTTGTTCCCCCCTTCCACTTCCTCTCCTGAGTCCTTCCTACACCCGCTCCCTCCACCTAACAGCTGATACCTCTGAAGCATGGAAACGCTGATAAATTTCACTGTAACACTATGCAACTTGTTGATTTTTCCGGAAATCTGTTGTTGTGTTCTAAAATCCTATTAAATGTAAATCCACGTCTGATTTCCTCAGACATCCTGCAACAAAAGCCCACACACGCAGATCCACAATAATAATATAAACTATGACGATCAGTGACATATCATTTAAATCGCTTCTGGTAACTACATCGGCGATTCCAAGTACTCATCCAAAAGTGTTATTACGCGGTATCGTCTTCGAGTGTTTTAACCCGACTGAATATTGGTGTCAGATTGGCCCAGCGAATGTCCGTCGTCTTGTTTGCCTGATGGCACAAACAAAAACCAACTCACATCGCAGGCCACCTGTCGTTATCTCATTTTCTTGGCGATAACTCACACTTTGGTGGTAATAGTCAGCCCGTATACTACTCAGAAATTTGTAGTTGAGCAGTATGTGACATGTTTCTTGAAAGTTCTACAATCTGTGCTTTCTGTGACACATCCACTGCAAGTGCTTTTGAAGTTTTTGTTGTTTTGTTTTTTTTGTCAACCAAGCCGTGATTTTGGATTAGCAGGGAACATCAACAAATTGTGTAGGTTAGTTGAATTAGAATTTAGATTAGGTATTTAGCTTTCTTAGCAGTTCGAAACTTTCTATCTTGTATCTAATAACAGCTTTTCCGTCTGTTAGTTTATTTATGTCTTTGTATCTTTGGGCAATGTTTGTAGCTTTTCTGTCTGATAGTTTCAGTCATTGTCCTTATGACCAATGTTTAAGGCCCGCCCAGGGTGTCAAAAAGCGAGGAGTGGTATGGTCAAACACTTTACTATATAATATAAGGTCAGTTGGACGGTTCACACTGGGTGTCAATATATTTCCGAATTTGACCAGTAAAACATCATATTGCATAGCAACTTTGCTGATCGCTAGTTTACTGTCTGTCCGACGTTTATGGTACACAAAATTGATTTTAAAATGTGTAGCATTTGAATTGTTTGTCCTGAATGGCTGATTCGGAACATCTAACTGCCCGGGAACCTCGTGATGAAGGAAAGCTGAAAATAAGCAAACGTTTTTATGAACAAAAATAGGATATTCTGTTATCTGAAGAAAAAAAAATACCTTTTAAGCGAACATTGAAATTTAGCGGATTATGATTAAATGCAAGATTGAGTAATGACATCATTGCGATGGTATCGTGTATACGCCCAAAGTCTTCAGATAACAGATGATCCATTCTGGGACAACTTTAGCATTATAAAATAATGGAGTTTTAAACAGAGCCAAGGGAGACGATTTACTGTTTTTTAATTCGACCGAAATTGCCGTTATTTTAGAAGAATCATCTTAGTTAATCTCTCTGTTTGATTGCATGGAGATGGCAACTTTTTATTAGGCACCTGTCGTCTGATTTTTATTTTGCCAGTCTCTTCTCCACAACAGCCATTAAAAGAACGAGGGTATGATCTTTTTGTGGCCGCTTTTTGCATTTTTTCATGGATGTAAAAAGACACAATTTATATACTCCTACCATAATTTGCAGAACATTTATCCGCACTGGATCTAAATAAGTGAAGCAAAAAAACTATAACAATTTAACAAATTTAATACACAAATTTTCGGACTTGCGTCCTTCTTCAGGTGTAGGAAATAAATGAACTAAGAATGACATGTCATAAAAAAAAAAAAAATTAATCAATAGTCATGAAAAAGCATGACCTACCATACATATTTTTACGCTGGAACATGTAAATATGTTTTTGTCTGTCTCAACAATCGTTTCGTATCAAACTTATTTGCAAAAAAAATGCTAATTGGCTCCAGCTCCGAAGTTCTTCTTTTTATTTTTGTCTATTCCGCAAATCGTCCTTTTTCCTTAATTTTTTTTTTGTTGTTTACATTGCCGCTCACAAAACTGCGATCAGCCCCACATCAAATGCAGGCCGCTGATTGGTGAACATTTATAGCAGGATTTATTTTCCGAGCTTAAAGTGGCAAGACTGATAGAAGTTTTTAACGTCCTGCCGCTTGTGCTAGTAAAAAATTTAGAATTTCCTACGCTGTCTAATGAAGGTACTCTGACAGTTCAACTCCAGTTCAAGTATTTGGAAATGAAAGAAAGTAAAGATGCAGTCTGGGTGTTTCATTAGATGATGCGAGTTGCGAACATGTGACCTTTACACCCATGATCTCATGTATTTAAATTTATGAAACTTCCTTTTGTCCAGTTTGGCAATTTTACGCATGAAATACAAAGGATTCACTCATTTCATGGGCATTTTGCATAATTAAATATGATGCTGTCTTGATAGCGTTTACGGAGGTGTGTTATTGTACACGTGCGCGCCAATATATTCATTATTTTGATCCTTTGTAATATTTTGGTCCTTGGCATGTTACTGAAATCAACTTGAAACTGATCTCCTCATTGACTTATGTTCATATATTTATAAGTATGACAATTTTAAACAATATCTTTTTGCTACAAAGCTCTATACTTTTTTTTTTCTTTAATGGAAACGAATATAGACCACTCTGTTAATACGCATGTACAGACATCTGGCTATCGTAAGCCACAATTCCAGCAATCATTACTTCCTGTTTCTTATTTTTTCTATCTCAGTGGAATATTGTTGCTGATATTATTATGGCCGATTACATTGGCTTCTTTTATTGGCCGATACATCCGTTACTTTCGGAGGTGAGATTTGATGACACAGGCACACAAATATTCACATTTACGTGTTGCTTAAAAGGGAAGTGATCTTTGTCAGAGTTGTCTAATTAAGAACAGTCTATTGACACGGAGGTGATGAAGAACACACCGTATGTTTCAAATCATAAACGACAAGTGAGTGGAAAGAGGAGATGAGTGGAAGGAGTGGGTGAGTGACATATCAGTGTGAGTAGTGCAAGGAGACAGCTGGAGATAATGACACACAAACAACATGCGTAGAAGTACTCAACTACAGACAGTCTTAATCTCTTCCATCATGCGCTCATCTTCCGTCTCCTACTCTTTCTTCCCCCACATGTTTTCATAGCCGTCACCTTTACAGGGGCGGCGACATAGATTGGAGAGAAGATGTTAGTCAACGCTAACCCTCTGTTCGGTCATCGACACACATTCATTGACTTTTTTTTTAGAACAACCTTTTAGATCTTGTTTCTTTAGTTCGTTTGTCTTTCTTTTTTTGAAAAAAAATCAAAACTAGAATTTCTCCTCGGGAATTAGAGCATCTACAGTGAGTTTCCATTTTTTATGTGTTTTTGAGTGAGCCAGGTTCAAACCTCTACGTTGTGAGGTTTATCTGAGTTAGTGTCCGAGGTTGGCGTCGCCGCCCCTGGAGGAGTACTTAGTTTTGTGTTTGCCCTCGTAGCCGTGTTATGATAACCCGAGTGAAAGATGATCCACGCTGGGAGAATGGTAAGAGCATTCTCTCTCTCTCTCTCTCTCTCTCTCTCTCTCTCTCTCTCTTTCTCTCTCTCTCTCTCTCTCTCCTTTATCCTTTCTCTCTCTATCTATCTCTGTCTATCTCTCTCTCGTTCTCTTTGCATGCCTCGTGGACTCGATTGGTGAGTGCTAAGAGATTGCAAAGAGTGAGTGCTTTTAGCTTCGGGGCTTTTCACTGGTATTAGTGATGGGCGGTTGAAAACAACGGAATGCACTCGGAATAGTCGATGGGGTGGGGAGGGGTGATGTGGTGAGGGAGGGGTGGGGAGTAGGGTGGATTGAACAGAATGTTGTTTTGGAGAATCAGGTGAGATATGATACCGGTTTTATTCTGTATATATTAGCGGCAGGTCCTTACTGGAATTATTGTCGGCTACGATTCCAAACTTTTCATGAAAATATTGTGGAAACTGATAGTCATAAATAAATATGTTATTTCACACTTTCACAGCTGGTCCGGATGAATTCTCACAATCACCTACAATAGTCTTCCTTAGGTATGAATCTAACAGCTGTATATCATACTGACTGTATCGCTCATCTCATCAATAATCAAGCATTAAATTATTGCAACAATAAGCACATTCTTGGATTTGTATATATCGCATGAAAGGCTGAGCCCAAAAAAATAAAGAAAGAAACAGATGTTATTTCTTTCTCCTTGACTTATAGTGTGGTATTGCACGAAAATAGGGGTTAGGGTAAAACGTGGAGGTATGGAATCTTCCTCTTGTCATGAAGATATTATCACATTTCACTTAAAATTGCTGTCTCCTCTGGGCTCTGAACTCGCTGAGAATTCCAGTTGTCTTGTGTGAGACGGTCATTTCAACCGACCGGAAATTCTAAACAAAATCATACCAGTCTCCCCTGACCCACTTTGTGAAATACGAGCTGATATTGCGGTTAGAAGGGGCCGTCATTATTCATATACTTTCACATGGACAATATTGAATGTTGTATTTTGCTGTCTGAATAACATAAATTGGTGATAAAGCGGGTTTGCAATTAAGTGGAATGGACTGCACTTCCTGAAGTCTCCACAGTACAGGGACTATCAGTCAGTCTTGTTTATTCATACGTCTTTTGACGCATCTGGCATGTTTCATTCTCTCCCTTTCATCATGGGCGACGCGACGGTGGAACGGGAGCTCGAGAGGATGTAAGTCTGACTTTGGAATAAAAGCATCGATGGCTGCCCCTTCTATCTAAGATCAGATAATAGTTCATCACATAAGGGTAGAGCTGGGAAGATGGTGGATCCTCACTGTAGCTCATGAAGTTGTGGTTTATAGGAGAAATTAGAAGATCAACTCCACAACCTGGTCATTACTCGTAAGTAGTTTTGGTTCTGTCACGTGACCAATGGATTGTCACACGTTGATTTGTTTACTTGCTCTGCGCATGCGTGGCTGTTCGCCATTCATCGAGAGAAGCTCGTCGTGTACAGAGCACATAAACAAACTGACGTGTGAGCAAACAGTCCTGTGTTCATTTGACAGAATTGAAAATATCCAGTGTGTCTTAGATTTGAAGAGTTTATTTGAAACATTTGTACCAACTTCTTTTTCACTTTTTCTATACAATGAAACCAAGTAGGGAAGGTTGATTTTGTTTATCAGTTCGAGGCCCTCAGGTATTCGTGTTTATAACTATAAGTAAATCTGATATAAGAAATTAGGAAATCAGGACCTGAGCATTTTTACAGAGCAGATATTACGTTTGAGGTTGCAGGAGCCAAACTGTAAAAGCTTCTTTGAGCCATTTAATAAAAATGTCTTCTCTAACCACAGGAACGTTCCGAGATGGCCAAGACTAGTCTGCAGATCTTGTGCCACTACTGTGCTCAAATTATATACACGGTGGGGTCCTTTGGTTAGATTTTTCACAATTTTAAATTACATGAAAAAAGGTTAAAAATTTGGCCTTTTTTTGCAGATCACAGGCCCCCACAAATGAAATCCGCTGAAGCCATTGGGAAACACAGCCTGCAACAATTATTTTTTTACAAAAAACTGAATTTCACCACTTTTGCGGTGTGGTTTCATGTTATGTGATTATTTCTACACAATTTCATACTTTTATACTCTGCTGCTGTCGATTCGGATAGTCAATTTTTTTGTACCAATTAGCCTCCTGCAACCTTTATGTCTGGGACTGATAAGATTAGAGAATTTGAAGCTTTACACCGAGGAAGTGTCTTCTTCTTCTTCTGCATCGTATTCTTCTTATTATTATTATTATCATTATTAATCCGCTAGAATCCGATGTTCCTGAAAAGTTGGGTAATATGGTTTTCATGAGGATCTAGGTTTGTTGGTGGTTTTTTTTTTGCGAGTCTGGCATGACGGTTTTCTTGTGTGTGTATGAGAGTTTATGTCTGAAGACTCCGAGGTGGCGGTGCGTGCATCACTCTAATCGCCAGACTGGCAACCCTGCCTGGTACTGACAAAAAAAAAACAACCATGGGCTACTATAAGTGATAATGTGCAAATACTGATGGGTGTAACTTGTTCTGATCCCATTTGCTTTTCCCTAACAAGTTACCCCACTCTCCCCTAATACAGATTAGTAACAAGCAGTATGCCCTTTGAAAGATTTTGAACAGAACTTCTTTGGTAGAAGGTAGATTTCATGATTCATCCCCAGCTAACGAAATATAGAGCTTCCTCTTGAAAAAAAACAACACATTACTTTTACAACATCTAGCCATTTGTATATAGTTGAGTTAATCATTACTGGCACTAAAACAGTTTGAAATTAATTTTCCGTTCTCTTTCTAAACAGACATGAATTATTTTCTCTTCTTTGGTCACTCTGTTCAGGGTCTCAGCTTCGGAATTCTCATCATGTGAGTTAGTGGCGTTGATGAGATATTATTTGTTTTTCTGTTGTTGTTTTTTTGCTTCGTTTTCTTTCTATATCTATCCATGCTCCTTTTCTTTTTTATTCTACATGTAGAGTACATTGGAAATACTGTAGACTCTTATCATGATAGTATTTTAAACACTGCTGTCAAACATTCTGCAGCGAAAAAAAAAACCGAGTAAATTGTATATAGATAATCCTCCCCTTTCTCTCTCTCTCTCTCTCTCTCTCTCTCTCTCTCTGTCTCTCTCTCTCTCATTCTATCTTTTTCTCCCTCTCTGTGGTCATTTTTTTTGTTGGTGTTTTCTTTTTCATTCTCTTTCCCATTCTTTCCATTCCCACCCTCTTTCTTCCTGTTTTTTTCTCTTTCATTCTTTTTTTTCATCCTTCCTGTTTTCTTCACTACTGCTTTCTCTCTCCTTCGTTTTCTCCCCCTCTTGACATGTTTGTTTATTTCGCTATTAATTATTTTTATCCACAACCCCTACCTCCAACTCTTCTTCACTTATTTTCATCGTTTATCGTTTTTACCTATAAACTTCCGCTTAAAAAATTTAAGCACTCAATTTACCTGTGGTTTTCAACCTCAACTTTATTTAATACCTGGCAATGTTTCCTTAAGACCAGCGCACACAAAAAAACCAAAAAACCGCCATAAATCCTTCTCTGGCGGGTTGAGGCAGGTAGAAGCGATATTTTCATGTCTGGTGAGTTCCGCTGTTTCTGTATGTTCTAGTACCCTCTGGGTTTTCAGTCCCGCAGGTAACGTCTTACCTCTCTGCAGGGTATTACATAATCTGCCAGATAGGATTTTTTTGTTTTTTTTGTTTGGCTGTACTTGCTGGTCTGGCCAAGTCCATATCCATTGGCGTCTCCGTGTCTTGTGCTGGAAGAGTGCGAATCCACCAATCATAAGAAAAGTCTCAAAGAAAAGTTACACTCTAGCTTACAGAGTCGGCAACTATCCAGGCAGTAAAAGTGATAGGAAAATTCGACCCAGTAGTTGCTTTCAACAAGAAAGAAGCAGTTTAGCCCTAACTGTGCTGACACCCTGTAAAATCTTAACTCAAACTTAAACCCACCCGATCTCAATTTAGTCAGCCAGATTACCTAGGCATGTTTATGTCAAACCTTAGCTCTTTTTATTATTGTGAACTCCACTGGCCGAAGCTGAATACACCCAAATCGTCAGTGCATCACAAATAAATCGTTGACACCATCGAGGACGGGGAAAGAGATCTTCATGCGTCGTCAAGGTTTGGATAACTTGGCCGATTCTGAGTCTTTGCACTCTGGTTCTAGAATTTGGGTGGATGACTGGAAGATGCTTTAGACAAAGTTTAAGGGGAAGATCCAGAGTATGTGATTTTCAAATTATTATTGGGCAGGTTTGATTATTTGGTGAGATTTATTGTTACTTTATCAGGCTGCCCTATACGGTGACTTCTGAACAATCTAACAATAATATCCGTAGATGATGAGCAGCTGGGATGAGTGATTTAGGAACTGACGACCCGCTGGAAAACCGGGTATCAGAATCAAGAGGATTGGATAGGAAAGGTTGAACTGGAATGTCCACCATGTTTTGCAGGAATGCACGGGGAGGGAACACACTAATGACATCACTCTGCACGCCATTTTCTCTGAGCAGTGAGTTGGGGAGAAATAAGGGGAAGAGAGTGGATGGGAAGAGGATGACCCTTGAGAGAAGATCTAAGATCTTAGGAAGACATCCTTAGGACCGAAGTGCTCTTGCAGTATAGGATGTTGTAAAGGGTTGCCTCCCTTGCACATTCTGACGCTAGTGCCAAGATACACGAATCATCAAGAAGCTCAAGACTCGGTGATAATGACAATAATGATTTTGGTGTAGCAATATGTTATCCACATCTCTTACCCGTATCAAACCCCCCCTAGGGCATACACTCCTGGTATCCATCAGCATCATACAACATGCACGTGATTTTGTGTGTGAGCATGACCCGAACAAGAAATCGCTCTTTTCTCCTCTCTTATTTTCTCAGTGGTGTAGACACTTGGGGGTCTGGGACTCATGACCCCATCCCCCCCTCCCCTCTCCCACGCACAAAAGCCAAAAGCCTTCTTCCCCATTTTAATACATACATTGACTCCAGCTTCTTGCCATTACTGATGATGATGATGATGATGATGATGATGATGATATGATGATGATGATGACAGTGCGGTAGTGCATTTTATTTATAACCTACCAGTGATTGTGCAACAACGTCAAAGTCGTGTCTTGTCAAGCCGGATCTGATCAACTGTGAGAAAGGGAGGATATAAAAATATCCCGAAGACGTGCCGTTCTCTGCCGTGTCAAGCCGTGCCGTGCCTTATCACGCCGCATCCAGATGCAATGTGTTTACTCTTTCACCATCATGGCATTTAATTTTAACAATTTTACTGTGTAAGTATCTCCCTCCCATTTTTTTTTCGGCAACCTCTCTACCCTTTCCCTGTTCCCCCCTCCACCCACCAATCTAAAAAACCAAAGAAAGTTTCATTCCATCTTCCCCTTCCCCACCTTCTCTCAACAAAGTAACCCCTCGCCCACCACGCCTCTGTCCAATTCTTGTGTTTTCCCCAGCACTATCATTCTCTCCGCCCTTGTGTTTTCCCATGTTCTCTACTCACTTATCTAGTGTCTGAGACGGGCAGACAAGGGGCCAATCTACCTCGTCTACCTTACTGTCTCTTGTTTAGACTCGTGCATACACACGTCAATTTTCGAACGTGCTGGCTGCAACTGTTGCTGCTGACGCTGGTATTGCTGCTGTAGCTAACACAACCGTCGTCACAGCCGGCGTCGGTCGGTGTTGTTTTTGTTATTGTTCCTGGAGTAACTGATTCCCTCTACAAGTTTCCTTCCCGTTACGCGGTCGGAATTCTTTTCGTGTTGAAGGAAGCCCACGTGGAAGGTGCCAAGGTGATAGGTAAATGTTTAAGGAGGTGGGATTGTTATCCGTGAGTACATAGAACCTGTGTGTGAGGGCTTGTCGTGAGCTGACATTGCATGCATGCTATGTTTGTTGAGTTGGGTAATTACGGGTATCTTTTATCCCTGGTGGGTGACTTTTGGCGCTGGTGTTAATCTCGTTCTCGCTCTCTCTCATCTTTTTTATAGCTTTCAGCGCTTTCTTTCTAAATTTTATTTTTTTGTGGTTAACATCTACACCAATTTTCGTAAATCTATTTTGATCATAGTAATAATCAGACGGCACAAGAGAAGGTTCAGGATTAATATTGCTTTAGACAACCCTTTTGTGTATCTTGATTATTCCTTTGCTTCTGTGTTATGTCTTCATTCTTTTATAAACACTAAATGTTTCTTATTTATCAGTTAACTGTCAAGATAATGAACATAGTAAGATAGAGATATGAGACGACATTTTATGAACAGATGCAGCGAGAATGAATCTCCTGATCGTATAGACTATATAATTTGTTTATCAAGTGAGCTTGTGAGTTACTGGATCACGTGATAGGATGAAGGTTCAGCAAGGTTTACAAGGTCAAACAGGGTTGATTGAGATCGCCCAGATCGCTCAAGGTGGTGTGTGTGAACGATACAAGTGAACAGCACAGGACATAGTCTAGTACAAAATGATGGGACGGACAAACATGCATTTAAAGATCATGGTCAATCATGTTATTACACATTACATTATAATACGATCTCTCACTCCCTCTGTCTCTCTCTCTTTCTCTCTCTCTCTCTCTCTCTCTCTCTCTCTCTCTCTCTTTCTCTCTCATACATAATGTTCAAACATATTTGTTGATTAAAAAAAACCAACTAAACTGGCTATGTCTATCAGTAAGTTGAGCGGTATTATAGAAACTACACCACCTGATCACTTAAACCATTCTAACCGGAGGCGCAGGTCATGAAGTTATACCACAATCTGGACAAGACTACAACATCATGGGATATAAAGCACAGACACCAACACTAGCAACCACATACATTTCTCTCAGTCTACCTTGCACAAGTCTAGTCTCACTGACTTACCTATACAAACACGGGCAAACACCTGCTGATAAAACATAATGAAGAACATCTCTGCTCTATTAGTGTCGGTCCTAAAATAACTTTCTCGCTACCATCACCACCACATCTATCGCACCATCGTGGTCTCTAGTGACAGCCATTATGGTACCACATTAGCCAGCACCATCGCCATTTACCATCAGGGTTACCTTTGGTCGGCAAAATAAACACCTGTTATCGATAAGGTTAACGTAGACTAACCGAGTTTGGCGCAGTGCATCAATTGAAGTCGTAAACAACTTAGAGGGTAAAAGAATGGGTCGAGGGTAATTTTGTTTACGACCTTCTTCAAATATTTAGATAAATGATGGGATAAATTTGTTTGGGTTTGGAATAGATTGAAAATGTGCAACGGAGAATAAAGGTTGGGTTACGGGAAATGAGTAGAAATTGAGAATGGACTGGTTGGAGTTGTTTTTCTTTTCGTTGTGGATGAAGAAAAGGGAGTGGGGAGCAGAATCAGAGAAAGAGAGAGAAAGTTAGAGAGGACAGATGAGAGTAACGAAGTGGAGGAAAGGAACAAGATAGAAAGATAAAAGTTAGGCAAAGGGGAAAAAACATTCAAAATCAACATTCGTTGCCAGTAAATAAGACTATCTTAAGTCATTAAAGTCACTTTTGGACTTAGGACTGTAGTAACCCCAGACGGCCATATGTACTGCGGCCTGGCAAACTGAGACCTGAGTAGCTTTTTCACTACATGAAAGTCTTGGTATCATATACAAGCGTAATGTGTGTGCTTTCATTAAGTAAAAATAGTTTTAACTCAGCGTTATTCTGGCCTGAGATGCGGTTGTTTATAGTGGCAGGAGATACCCCCACGCCATTTCATAATATTCTGAGGAAATGATGATTGAAGAACACATTTTCATATTAAAGTCATGTACTCTGCCTCTCTCTCTCTCTCTCTCTCTCTCTCTCTCTCTCTCTCTCTCTCACACACACACACACACACACACACACACACACACACACACAGTCAACTAACAAATTGTCCATTTTATCCTCGAGCTCTGCAATAATCAAAAATTCGACACTAGATGGCTCCAAGGTTTTATGTCGTAGTTTCTACTGTAGCGACATAAACCTGATTTCGACTGGTAGCAAAACATACATGACACAACTGTAATCGTGAGAACGACAGAAAGTGCAAAATTATGTAACAAACGCGAAAAACCAAAGAGCGAGAAAGAAAGAGTGAGTGAGTGAGTAAGAAGCGAGGAATACTGCAGAAGAGAGATAGTGATAGCGAAAATTAGTAGACCAGAAATAGACAGATGGACAGATAAGAGAAGTTAACGGGATAATATGGAAGGAATTATGTACGGTACGAGTGCTAAGAAAAGAGAGAGAGAGAGAGAGTGAGAGATGGTGAGATCAAAGCTAAGGCGAAGAGAGCGACAGAAAGAGAGAATGAGAAAGAGAAGTATAGTAATAAGACAAGGTAAAAAACGTGAGACATGAAAGACATAGATCTAATAGGCTGGAAAGCTTGGGAAAGGTGAGAGAGAGAGAGAGAGCGCGCGA
>JAWQUT010000405.1:453273-463389 GCA_033807755.1 Ellobium chinense | reverse complement strand
ACACACACCCTATTGCCCGCCTGAGCAGATGAAAGACAGACAGAATCCTTGACCTGGAGTCTGAAAGCTATCAAGAGATAAAGAGTGGGTGTGTAATTATAAGCCCTCCCACCGTTCAGAGAATGTCCAGCGTTCCAACAAGCCATTACCGCCTCATTAGGCATACCTAACATGCATAGTGAGTGTTTGGTAGTTGAAGGTGGAAGGGGGGGGGGACGGGTGGGAAGAAACGGCATGGGTTGGTAGATTGGTTGGTCGGTGGGTCAATCCGTCGGTTGGCTGGTTTGTTGGTTGTTCGGTTGGCGGCTGGCCGGCTGGTTGGCTGGTCAGTCGGTCGGTCGGTCGGTCGGTCGATTATTTGCTTGCTTGCTTGGATGGCCATTTGGTTGGTTGGTTGGTTTCTTGGCTGTTTGGTTGGTTGGTTCGTTGGTCGCTTGGTTGATTGGTTTGTTGCTTTCTTGCTTGCTTGCTTGGTTGGTTGATTGGTTGCACCATGGGTTGTCCCTCCTTCCGTACGTCTTTCCTTTGTTCTCCATTCCCTCATTCCACTGTTCCACAATATTGTTCCATCATTTGGTAGCTCGTTCCTCCTTTCTTCCTTCTCTTCATTAACGAGTTCATTCTATCATTCATTGGTCTATTCGTCTCCTTCTTTTTTCTATCCTCAATTCGTTTATTATGGTTTGTGGTAAAATAATGACTAGCAGTTTACCTATCACATTGTTTCATATTAAATTTGTTCCTTTTCCTCTTTTGTCCCGTTACCTGTAATTATCCACCCTCCTCCTTTATTCGAGATCTCCAACCTTCTTCGTCTATTTCTTGTGTATAAAGACAGTGATGATGCAGGTACATTTTGCTGTGTTTATTTTCCAGTTTTCCAGCCAAGCCTCGTTGCTTGAGATAATTGTGTTTAATTGCTGCCACAAATAAAACTTTCCAGCCACAAGATTGCTCGCGAGTCTATCCGCCAAACTTCATACCTGTGTGGGTCCACGGCTATAATTATCCACAAGCTGACAAAAAAAGGCGGTTTTAGTCTTGACAAACCTTGACTTTGCTCGCATTATTGGTAGAGAATCATTCTTACAAACCAGTTTTGATTTGAGCTCTCTGGTTGAACGATTTCTGTTGAATTGCCCCCGGTAAAGACACTTCAACTTCTATCCCTCACTTGACGCAGGTGTTAATGAGGTTATAGTGTTTGAGTTTTGACAGACTCGACATCGTGGCGACTGACAATGACTTCCAGACTTTGAGACAGATTTCATTTGTAATGCAATGTAATTTATCTGTGCGAAATGTTGTATACATTGCTGTTTGTGTATGTTTCATTAAGAATTTAAATGTATAGTATAACATCTTGAAATCTATTAGTAATGAACACAGTTCTTTGCGCCGGACCGTGGATGACTAAATTACCAAAATGATTCGATCTAACAAATAATCCTCTAAATTTATAAACAGTTTAGCTCTCATGTTCTTAAAGTTGATTTTGTTTTGCATATTTTTACCATTAGTACCGATGCTGAGCGCAGTTCTCTGGCATGCAAAGCTGTATAGGGGGGAGTGATCATTAAAAGTGATCGTTGCTTCCCAAGCACCCAGAAGGCACACTACAAATAACAATATGTCATTGTCTTTTATGATTTTTTGACTATATTCTATGATTTCTAGACGGCTTCTCGATATTACATAATTATTTGAATTTGCTTCTTTTCTTGTTGTTGTTGTTGTTGTTGTTGTCGTTGTTGTCGTTGTTGCCAATAACGAGGTGATAATTAAATGTATATTGAACCTAACAAGCACAATAAAGAGGAAAGGAATGGTGAAATATTTCCTCAACAGTGAACCATATCAAGGGGTCAGCGAAGCAGACCGTGAACACCAAAATAATTTTCCGCATGTCCACCCCTTCTCAAGCCTTCAGGCAGAGCCGAAAAAATAACAATATCACCGACCCTCCCCGGACCCTGTCACCGCCGCTGTTTGTTTGGGTCAATAGCCGTTCCTATTGAACCGCAGCCACTGAGGTCGCACGGTAGGAGATCATGGCTTTTGACCCGGACAATTTTGAGACGTTTCTGAAGCGTCCCTGGAGTGGGTATTAAAAAGTCGAAATGTTTCAAGTGTGACAAGGAAGATGGAGATGGATTGGTCGAGATTTATACCATACATGATAACAAAAAACAACTCTCTACCTGTCTTCACTAGAGAGATATGGATAATGTTTCAATAAATGACATGATTGTTATAAAACACATAGGCTGTTCTGTCGGCGTGTCCTGGAAAAATCTGCAAATCAATTACCGGAAAATATTGTAGAGGACAAATTTTACAAGGGCACACAGCGCATACCCCATTTTGTGGAATAATAACAATAATAAATAATAATAATGATAATAAATGCCAAAGTTTTCAAGTGGGTACTTACCTCGAGGGGAGTTATTTATGATGCTCAGTGTATTTTCCACAGGAAGAAAATTGGTCGAGAGGATGATTCTAGTCTGTAGGTGGATTTAAGTAAAGAGATTAAGTTTCCAGCTGGGGTAGCGATCATAAACTATATCTTGGTAACTCTCACTTAATGGTGGTTCAGCTGTCTGTTATGCACTTTGGGACAGAATTGGATTTCAAGAGGGTCGCGGTGGATTATGGGGTTTAATGTTGTGAACATTATAGAATACCCCAAGTCACGCATGTGCAGTAACTGCTGCCATTAAAACTGTTTAATAGACTGTCGTTACAAACAGTTACACAAACTGAGACTTTACTGTAGCTGTCTTTGGTAACATTTGAGATCTTTCGCATTAACGATGGGATCCCTTACCATCGTAAGAATTATATTAGTATAGAACCACTGGCGGTAGGCTAACCTTGTTTGTATGTCTGTTCGTTTATTTATAAGAGACAAATTGAGTGTGTAATACACAGTGATGGAAATGGCCATTAGTGCTGGAATCGCTTCGAATGTAACTTCCATATACAGGATTATAAAATGTAGTTTTGGCTGTGACGACACATTTATTGTATCATTATATCAGTGGTCTATACATTGTAGGTTACTGTCACAGACAGATATCATGAGTTGTTGATTTGTTCTCTAAGTATCCTGTAAATATCAAGTCAACTAAATTGATTCTATATAAGTTGTAGAATTGTTTCTAGTAATAGCAAGACCCGTATATTCTGTGGTCACTAGATGTGCATACAGCATTGAAAGCGATCATGAGTTGTGGAATTGTTCCAGGAATAAAGTATAAATATTATGTCATATTATGTGATGTCACCCCTATCGTGGAATTGCTCCAAATGACAGCTAACACGGTAGCGTGTTCAACACCGAAACATACCAAGAGTGGTGGAATTGCTCCAATAAACGACATAACTCTTATCTGTCCGTGCCACTAGTCAACTCGCCGATACGCGAAGATCGTTTTGAATGAAGAAGGATCGTGTGCGACTATCCGTGCGGGTGTTTGTTTGGCCGGGTGTCGAGCCCCCCGTCAAACCTTGTCACCGTCCTCGATAATAGGGTGACACCGTCGGGTCGTGGGGATTTCCCATACACTGATTAATAACTGTATTTGCGCTTTTGGGATAAATTTGGACCTCTCTCTCTCACTCTCTCTCTCTCTGTCTCTCTCTCTCTCTCTCTCTTCACCAGGGCTATTATGTCTTGAAAAAAAATCTGAATCATTTCATTACATCAACACTGTGATAGATTCTGTCTTTATTCTGTTATGTGATAATCAGTCAGGCAAATGTGAGGTATAGCATTTCTATCATACACATATTAACACTTTAGCTTTATTAATTATGAACTTGTTGGCACGAATTTGTTAAACAAAATAGCAGTATTTGTTTATTCTATCTTTGTTTTGGTATCTGTATGGAGGAAATACCCGATGTCCTCTCGTATAACAATAGGTCCAGGATTTGGAATAAGGCGTCGATTTATCATTTGAAAACTGTGTTGCAACTTTTGTCCATCTACAATTATTTTACCCAGGCGCGACTAAAAGGATCAAATATGTTTTCTAAAATCTATTGGGCATCTTGTGATTTGCTTAGAATCAATGGCAATATAGTACATGTCTGTGGATCAAGCAATTAATCATTTCTTCTAGGAAGGGGGAGGGTCAGAAATTTGATAGATGTACATCGAGGGCGCCCCAAGCAAACCCCGTAAACCAGGTTTAGGAGACTTTACAGGAAACATAAAAAGAAAGTGAATGCTTAAAGCAAGAAGCAAATCTAAGAATTCTGACCTAATTTATCTGCTTTATTGCGAACTCCATTACAAATGGTGGATGGACTTCACTATTTGTCACTGACAGCTGAAAGAATGTTAGTCCTTCTGGATATTAAATGAACAGAAATGTAATTTTCTCGTAGGTAGAACTAAATAGTAGGCCTAATTGATTTCCTACATGAATGCACATCAATCCAACTGATAGCTGTGAAGTTCTGCCCCGTCGTCTTGACCCTATTAATGACCCTACATCTGAGACTGAACTTTAAGTTACCTTGACCTGTTCGTCATAGTCTTGTACGTAAGCTAGATAGACATCGAAAGCTAGATAGACGTCGAGATTAATTACTCTTTCACCAGTGAGATCAGACGTATAGCAAGAGCTTTGGATGATTTGTGTAATTTTGTTCACGTTTTGAAAAAAAAAAATTGGTTTAGTTCTTTAGTTGTTTTTTTTTTCTTTTGGTCGTAATTGATAATTCTTTCTTAAGCTTTGTCACCTGGCTTATCCTGGTTTCAGTACAGCCATCTCCACTGCCGAGTTACCAACCTCGGGTTTCTTACAAGCTGAACCACTTTGCCTCCTGTCATGATGACAAAATACGTTTCCAATGATTGTGCTGCCAGAATTCTAGAATGTTGTTGCTTGTTTAGCCACTTTGGATTCCAGTAGAGATGACAGACGAGTCTGCAAGATTGCAGTGTGTACTTCTGTGCCCGGCTGCTAATGTGAATTCATCAAAACCTTAACTGACATAATTTGTAAGCACCATTCATACCAAGCGTCCCTTTGTGACACCTTTCGCAAAACGCGACTAATACGTCGTTTCACCAGAGTGCACAGGCAAAGCCATAATGATCTGGGAGTGATATGGCCGGGTGGATTTCAATACGGTAGGAAGAACACGGGAGGACAAGACTGGGTCTACGACTCTGTCTCGAGGTGTAGCTTACAGTCAGGACCGCTTAAGACATGCATTAAGAATTTACATGAAATTTGCATTCACTCCGGTGTGAATGTGTGGTTTCTCTGCCAGTGTTTTCTATAGCTAGACTGGAGGATTAGGAAGCTGTGATTCATTGAGGGAGAAGGCGACCCTAACGGTAAAGTCATACTACTATTTTGTGAGCTAGGATTTCAGTGAATGTGTTGAATATGCAGTTTTTTACCGTGTATTTTGAGGTCCTATCGATGAATGCGGGTTTGTCAACAGGTGTTTGAAAATTTGTCGTGACTCTATTTCTACAGCACTGATTTCAAGGCAGTTGTGAGAGACGATAGGGATAAAATTATTCTGGTATTTTGTCGTCTAAGAATCAAGTGTGTATGTTGAATGTGCACTTTTCATGCCAGGCTATGTGTACTTATCGTTAATTGCGGACGTTTCAACAAGCGAGTTTTTGTTGAATTTTTAATGGGTTCTATAGCTCTGGTGTTGTGACATTGGGAGAAACGTTACGGATAGTGTACTAATAATTTATCGTTCAAGATTTAGGCGAATGTGTGGAATGATAATATTAGTTTTTATCCTCTGCTCAGAGATCTTGTTGTTGAGTGCCGATATTTCAACGAATAATTTCAGTGAATTGGTTTTTTTCTGGGTTGTAAACTGTCATCAAAAATAAGAGCCTGCGACCCTGCTAATTATTAATTAGTTAACTATCTGACTTCTTAGATCCAATCTTATTCTGTACTCTGCTTTCGACAGTGTGTGTTTGTCGCTGTTCGACAGTGGCTTCTCCAGTGTGTGTTTGTCGCTGTTCGACAGTGGCTTCTTCAATGTGTGTTTGTCGCTGTGATTGTCGCTGTGTCGTTATGGACTTTGAAGATGTGGTTTCGTGTTAGCGAGGACAGACTTATGGGTAGAGTTTTACCAATATCTTTGTGATCTTGGACTCGATCAGCTCCATCCTCACCTCAGGTGCCATGCGTCCATTTGGTAAATTCCTGGGACTCTTCCACGGTGTGTTAGGTTACATACGCCCAAATCTTTTTGCTACATATTACTATGCACTGTCCATTGCCGTTATTCCAGCCCTAATTTTCGTTGGCTGTTCCCACTCACCAGTAAGGGAGACAAGCATCTGATCTTTAAAAAAATACATTACTTTTAATAGCCTCATGACAAGTAAGTTTTTTTCCTGTGTCTGCTCATTTGACCCACTTCCATTTTTAAAGCCACTTGAGGCCTCAGGCTATTTCAGGGATTAGCTCATTGGCAACCCCTATCTTTTCAAACCTCTGACCCGAAATAGTGCTGCTTTAATTAAACCTAAACTGGCCAGGGAAGTGACAAATGCATTAGAACAGGCCACAGCTGAGGTCACTGGGCCTCTGAGATGAAGAAAAAAATGATATGATAAACAGATCACTTTCCTCTTCAGTCCAACTCAAGTGACCTTAAATGTAACGCGTGTGTATAACCATTAGGGTTAGTGCTAGAGGCAGGGTTAGGAAAGATTGGGCACCTGCGGGAGAGTTCCTCAATCAAATTGATAGTACCTCTCTCTTCCCCCATTAAGATCCTTACAGTAATCCTGCTGTTAACCCTTGTCCAGGCGCATGTGCTGATGGTCCCAGGATTATACCAAGTTATGAACAAAAGAGTCTCGGAAACCGAGAAGACTTTACCTTGAATGAGTGAGTTCCTTGCTGTTCTCTGCAATAACTAAGAATTTGCGCTTCAACGATTGGATCTCTCACTATCGTGAGATTTATATTAATTTTGATCATTGAACGTTACTAAGGGCGCATGCAGCATCGATGCATCTATGCAATTCTTACAATGGTAACAGATCCCATTGTTAATGCGCAATCTCTCACATATCAAAGACAAAATTTTACATAGTGCTCACTTGATGCGTTTATGCTAACTATGGGCGTAGATTAATGCTAATACAGATTGTGAATGGGGCAGATGATGGCTATAAAACACAGTTAAGCCTGGTGGTTGGTTATCGACCTCTGTTTCATGATAAATATCTTCAAGTGATTATCTATGTGTGATTGTTCAATCGTTGCTGAATTCGTTTTTACTTACCTTCATCTAACAAGGTCCATTATTACTTGGGTGTGGTGACATTCCGATTGTGCCTGTGTCATAATTGATGTGGATATTTACACCAGCTGATCAAGGCTTGGATATCGATTCCAACAACAGATGGCAAACATCCTTTACAGGTCAGCGTCACTGGAGACGTGAAATGAGACGCGAGAAGACTCAGTTTTCAATACATGACCGGTCAAGACGTCTTGGAGAGTATCATTATAATATAAGACTTGTATGAGGTTTGAAGGATATTCTGTGGAGTCCATTTAAAACGAACCCATTTAATATGAAACTCGGTTTAAATGAACACGCCAGTAAATCCTGATTTCTCATAATTTTTATCTGTCTTTTAAAACGAACAGATGTATCTTATTCTTGAAGGTTCAAAATAAGAGAAAACTTATAAGAGAGAGAGAGAGAAAGAGTAAGAGAGGGAGAGAGAGAGAATATGAGAGTGAGAGAGAGAGAGAGAGAGTGAGGGAGCGTGGGAGAGAGAGAGAGAAAAGAAGGAGAGAGAAACAGAGAGAAATGTACATGGATATGTGATGCCGTTTCTCTCAAAGTAACATAGAATCCATTTGTACTATTACAAGCAGACAATATCTTTCTGTAAATGGGGATTGCGGTGTATTACGTTTGAATTTCATAATGAATGAAATACAAACTCTACCTGAAAGATCTCTCTAACCGCACTGTAAATCATACTTAACGTCAAAGGAATTATATGAACAAAACAGATGAATGACATCGTCCGCTCCGCCAATTTTGCCAGTGTGAAACATCGTGATCATATAAAGACTCTTTCACGAAGATCCAAGATGACGTCATCCAATTTTAACCTAACTCAAGGTCACTGACCTTTAATGTCAAACTGACTTGAGCTATTCTGACGCACGCAGTCGATTTCTGGTTGTCGTTGTTGTTTTTTTGTGCATGTGTGAGCCAGGTTATTAAGACATGATATGCCTGTTTGGCCCGGCTGGGTATGATATCTGCAATAACTGACTTCACCTGAATTCCTCGCAGGTATGCATGCGTCAGCTGTAGCAGGTGTCTGTAAATAGACAGATATGATGACTGTAGAAATGTTAATGGGATTTGCATTCCAGCCATTTAGCACTCACTCACTGTAGTGTTTACATGTCTGTGTTGTGATGCGTTGGCTGGAGATTAATGCATTCAGTTGATAACATAGCTTGGCTGTTGGGACCTCTTCATGATTAAAATTTCTTACTTTTTACTTCCTTTTTTTTTTAATCCTCCGCTGATTATTCCTTCTTATCTTTTCCTTTATTGCTTTTATCTCTTTGTTTTATTAATATATTCAATCTTTCTCTCTTTCCTACTTCCTCATTCGCTTTCAGTGACTCATTCTATCTTGCTATTGTTATCTTACATTATTTTCTTATTTTTTGATTGCCTCCCACTCGTTCTTTTCCTGCGTTCTTCTCTCTCTCTCTCTCTCTCTCTCTCTCTCTCTCTTTCTCTCTCTCTCTTTCTCTCTCTCTTTCTCTCTCTCTTTTTCTCTCTGTTACTTTCTATGTTTGTCTCATTTCCTCTGTCTGTTCACAAATGTTATATTGTAGGAAATTATCTCGTGAGTGTGTGTGTGTGTGTGTGTGTGTGTGTGTGTGTGTGTGTGTGTGTGTGTGTGTGTACGTACGCATGTATGTGTGTATTTCAGGTGTCATATTTTACGTGTCTACTTAGTTTATTTTCCCTCAATAACAAAGACACTTTTAACTTTTTCCCTACTTTTCCCCCAACCCCATCCCATCCCACCCCCGAGCTGTGCTGATCTCTTGATATCAAGTCATCCAGTTGACTCAGAATTCACCCCCTCAGGGGATGAGAAAAACTACTCTCAGCTGTTCATAGGAGATCAGTTTTCTTCGCCTGCAGTCTCTTGCTCACTCCCAGCCCACTCCCACTCCCACTCCAGCGCATTCTCTCCTCATCTTTGACTCACAACAGTCTCATGTCCTTGATCTGTCTTCACTTACAAACAGCTCATTCCTTCTGTTCTTCATTTGTTTTCGACCTTTCTCTTTCTCTCTCATTCTTGTTTTAAGTCCAATACTCAATACATTCTACAGTATTCTGGTCATCTCTTGACCGCCCTAACTCACACATTCTCTCACTCACTCACTCACTCACTCACTCACTCACTCACTCACTCACTCACTCACTCACTCACTCACTCACTCACTCACTCACTCACTCACTCACTCACTCACTCATTTACACACTCACTCATTTACACACTCACTCACTCACTCACTCACTCACTCACTCACTCACTCACTCACTCACTCACTCACACATTCTCTCACTCACTCACTCACTCATTTACACACTCACTCATTCACTCACTCACTCTCTCACTCACTCACTCACTCACCCACACCTCATGCTACCACCCAGCTATTTCGCTTGCTCAGCGTCATTGACTGTCATGGCGTCAATAGACATTCTTCATTCTTCACACCTCTATGCTTCACATCACTTTTCTCTCTCGATCTGTCCGTCGCTTTCCTCTCTTCACTCTGGTTCTCTCCATCATTTGCTAGCCTGTGTCGGTCTACCAACTAAGCGAGAAATTCACGTCAGTGTCTGGTTCATGACGTGCAGTAGAGTCGTAACCCACGGAAATGCCACTATGCCTGTGACTACCCCTGCCAAAACCATCGGTGAGTGATCCGAACTTGCAAAACAAAAGCTCTCTATTGAAGAAGAAATAAAGTCTGTCGCGCTCAAAGTTAACGATCATAAGTGCTTGATATGACAGTAGAAAAAAAGCGGTTTGGCAGG
>JAWQUT010000405.1:390314-443855 GCA_033807755.1 Ellobium chinense | reverse complement strand
GGGGAGGGGGGGAAGGGAGATGTATAGATGACTCAGACAAGAGTTTAATGAAAATCAAGACTGCAGTGGGAGTCGATAGACGAGGGGAAGGGGAGGGGCGAGGGACAGGGAGGGTCTATCGTTTCATTTCAGTGTCGTATGCGTCTCTGGTCTTGTGTTCAGTTGAGTTTTATTCCGTTGAGAGAAAGGACGGAGGATTTTGTTTAAAAAAACTTGTACTGGCTTCTTAGTCGCATTGATTTGTAGCCTACTGTGGCTAGTGGCTTGCAAGGTGTGGGCGATACTGAGTAATTCTGTTGGAACAAACTCACTTTCTCATTACTTAAGTCAAGATTTCGTGACGGATGTTGTAGGATTACTGTGATATTCAAGCCCGCTAAGTGTGAGTCATTTCATGCCCGTGTGAATATCGATACTTTTTGCTTTACATATTATTCTGCCTTGATGATGGTGAAAATTGTAGTTTTATTACATTTTTATATTCTGTATTGGTTGGTAGATTTGACTTTTTTGTTATTATGTTAATACCTGGGACACATATATCGATTGATATGAATTCTGTTATATTCTGAAATGTACATGTAATACTGTGAGAGCAGTAGATCAGATCAAGGAATGTTTTATCGAGTACATTCCAACACAGTTTAATGATTGTAAAACCCCAAAGTATCGATTATATGATTAACATCTTTAGCAACTTGTAACAGAACATACCAACTTCTGGGTATCGCATGTGCCCGGCCGTCCATACCTGCTGTCTGTCGCGTGCGGTGTACACTGTATCTGTTTAGTTATGTGGTGCATACTTGGTTCATTGGGCGTGGTGGAGCAGGGTGGAAGGAGGTGGAGGAGGGGTGGAAAGTGGTCTGGGCTGTGTTGAGGTAGGGTTTTACAGATAGCAGAACCGGCTTTTGGGGTGTTTGATAACACTGGGAGGGTAATAGAATACCTGGTTGAGGACAAAACGAGCTATTTCCGTCCTGTCGTCGGCCTGTGGTGAACCCAGTCAAGTTCAGAAGGTTAGGTAACGCCAGTGGAAGATAGAACTAGTCTAGTAGTAAAAACTTCACTCAACGACAAACAAAATGTTTTATGACATTTTTTACAGAGTGTAGCGCTCTTAACGAGTCTGTATTTAATCTCCTCGCTTTGTTATGTTTTCCAAGTGCTGATGATGTCAGCGGACAGTAGTAGGAGCTCTTCACCCTGCACGCAAGAATAGGTCATCATGTTAGAAATAAGACGTGTGGATATGCCATATGAGTGCTATTTCCATTACGTACCAGTACGTCTAAAAGATGCTTGTAACACGAGATATGAAGTACATGTACGTCATTCATATTAAAAGGGTTAACAAGAAAATAGATTCGGTGCTTGCAACAGCTCGTGTGCTTCATTTTCCAATCCTCTCCCTTTTGTTGGGTTTTTACCCAAAGAGGATTTAAATCTTTGGTCTTAAGCAGAATAACACATACAAAAAAATGATGAAGAGAAGACGATTGAGAAGAGAAAGAAAGTGAGAAAAGCGAAGCGTACATTTGGACATGTATCACTTGTGCTCTGTCACTCTGTGTCATACAAGCACGTAAACAGACACCTTGAAGAGAAAGAGAGAGAAAGAGAAACACAGAGCGAGAAAGTGAAAGAGAAGAAAAGAGAGTGGAGAGAGTGAGAGAGTGTATCAAGGATGTGAATGTCGTCTTGTGTGCTAACTGTCGTGTCGTGTTGTGTTGTGTTGTCGTCCGTGACGGTCTCACTGTGCTTGTACAAACTCCTAACCCGTTCGAGCTGTTAAGTCGGGTGACTATTGATCTGTGGAGGAAAGAAACCACACATTGGGAGGAGGAGACACCGTCAGTTTTGTACTAACCTGGAGATGTGATTTTCATTCCGACTCGCTCAAGGCAAGATGTCATTATGTCTTAAGACAGCCGCCTGAAATAGAAATAGTGACATGTGTATTATGTTGCTACTAGTCGAGATTAGTCCAGATTTGGATACCGCTTTAATCGTCTTGTGAGTAGATCAGGTGTTTCGCTACAGAGGATAATGCTCAAGATAACTTCACTTCATTAGAATGTTTGTTTATTTATGTGACTTCCTCAAGGAGGATATCTCATTCCAGAGATAGGAAAGTGCAAAGTTATGTTTGGTATGACCAAGTTTGTACCAGTCTCAGTCTCATCTGGAGGGTAGACAAAGTGTTGAATAACTCTGTAAGTAAAGTTATGACGAGGATACGGTAACCTTTCTGAAATCTCATTTTGTTTCTTGATTCCCGTGATGCAAAACTGTGACCGATACAAAGCAGTTTAGTGCAGTATGCACAACCAGTTTTACCCTGCATATCTGCAGTTTGATTGAATGTGCTAACAGCTGGTTTGTTGTAACAGAGAATAACTTTGCTTAAATAACAATGTGACTCAGTGACGATGTGCAGTTGATCATGGTCAGGCTAGTTTGTCCATTAAATTGAAGTCGTAAGACGGTAAGACTACTGATGTTTGTAATAGATATTACGATATTTCTTTATTATTAAAGTCTATGCTTGTTAATGGCTTAAGGCCAAAGACTTACATTCAGTGAAGATATTGTTGTAAGTGTTAGAATGCAATCATTTTGGCCAAGGATAGCTATAATCATTATTGGCCGTGCTAAGGGATGGGGTATTTCTGAAGAGATGGAAAAAATATATGGAATAAATTTGTTAACTACAAGGCAACATTGTCCTCGATAAAGTGCAACAATACATAGCACAAAAGCAAGAAAGTTTAATAAGGAAAATCATTAACCCAGGAGAATGCATGTGAGCAGTCGGAGAATGTGTTAGGGTCACATGTAAATACTAGGTTCACACGTGAAAGTTAGGTATCGATTAATGCAGTAGGTATTTAAGAATTAAACTGCTGTGAGGTTAGCGTCTCTATGATGTAGTGGTAGCAAGTTCAGTGTTCAGACTTGCAAGCCGAGAGACCCTGGTTCCATTCCCGATAAGGACAGGAAATATTCTAGTGTACGTTTTTCTCGTCAGTTTCTCTCAAAATTGGTCCTTCACAGTAATTTGGTAAAATCCCTGGTGACACATTTCCCTGGATAGGCTAATGTGTAACAACATCCAAAAACCTATCAGACTGGGCTCACATTCCTCCCCCTCAATGAATTTAGACTACTATTTACCTTGCCACCAGGCTACAGTTCGCTCATTAACCCTCCCACGATTGACAGACTCTAGTTAAACTATCTAGACTAGTGCAATAGTAATGGGCTTTGAATCTCGCCAATGATCGACTATCTGAATCGATGTGGGCAAAGGCATTATGTTCTCCTGTCACTATAATGTTGCTGTTTTAGACTTTAGCCTCAGTGATAGACGCAAGCGGACAATAAAAGAAGATTTCAGTTACCTGATTTAGCTTATCCCCCATGACATAATTATATATTTTTCTCTTGTAAGAGATTGCGTAGGCTGCAATAAGTCAGGCTTGTGCCTTTTTTGCACTGTGATTCACACACGACCGTCAGTGACATTATGGTAAATATTCCTGAATCTCATACAGTCCTCCATCCCCACCCCCAGGCCCAAAGTTGCAGTAATTTGTTGCAAAACGAACTACAGATGAAGATAAAGCTGCTTGTTTGTTTTAATTGGGTAGGATTACTGGAGGGATTGTTTGCAAGGAATGTTTACGAAATTTCTTTATCATCGTGGTTGTTTTTTGTGTAATGGAAGATTAGTCAGGTTAGGAAAGAAACTCTGCGGAGGTAGTAATGGTGGGTCGATAATTGATTTTTTGTGTATCGCGATACTTAGTTTCTGTGCTCTAAGTATCGAAAGCATCCTTTCTATCTTAGTATCAATTAGGCATTTCATACCGTTTGATACTTCAGATACTTTCGATACCTCCAATAATTACGAAACCTCACTTACTGTATCGAAGTGCCAAACTATCGAAAGTATGGATACTCAGAAATGATTGTCTCCAGCACAAGGAGAAGGGCGCCCCGTGTTCGGGCATGAAAGGAATTAGGCGAACAATTTAGAGCATGAAATCAATTCGGTCTGCCATACTTGTAAAAATGGAGTCATGTTTGGTATCATGGTTTAGTCACAAAGTGAAAAACAATTTTCTCTTGTTGGAGATGACATCATCAACATCTGCCACGATTTTGCGGTGTAAAATATTATAATTGATTAAACATGACAGCACATCTGTCAGTGTCACTCAGAGTTACTCACTCCGTCTTTATTTGAAGTATGTCAGCTCTTGGGTTATATTTTGGTATAATTGTTATAAAGTCTCTTCCGCTTAATCACAATCCTGACAATCGCATCTTCTGCGTATTTGCAACATTCTCTATGTAAGAAAACGTTACATTTCTATGTAAAGTCACCGGTTAAACGCTACTCCTTTCAACTGCAACTTTTTCTGTATCCGAGGAGTTGCAATTGAGCGAATTTGACTGTACTAGAATCTATGCTTAAAATAGTATAAAGTCATTCTGATAGCTGATATCTATTATCCTTTGTCAAAGACCTGGCAGGCGTCAAACTGAATTGAACATAAAATATGTTTCATTACGTCAGCTTCGCTTACGTTAACATACTTCTGCGCTGAAAAAGTCCGCCTATATATATAGGAAATCATTTAGAGAAATGACATAGATCATATCTCTCTGAATCTTTTATGATGCCAATAGCCGTGAGTCACATTCTGAAGACTTAATATAACACTTCGTTCACTCTAGAATCTGCGAGTTTAGTCTCTAGGTTAAGCCTGCGGCCAAAGACACGAAGTCACAGATCAGGATTGCAGTTCCCTCGTGCAAGATCAGGTGACCGATGATGTCTTGAAATCACGAGTAGTTTGTGAGGGCATGTGATAGAATAGCAGTCATAAATATCTCAGCACCAGTGCTCACTTTCAAACATAGGTGATGGAAAAAATAACGCTAGAGTTATGCGTTACACTAGCGTGCAAGCTGTTTAGCCGTGTGTGTTGTGAAAGTCTGCACGCTGACCACCTGAAGATTCTGAAGTCGACACTTTTTTTATCGCGGTACTAAACGATCTTCTGCCTTAGGTCAAATCAAAAATACAATGCCGAAGTCGGTGAATGCGACAAGTGTGGAGTCATCCGCGGCGAGCTGTATAATAAGATGACTCTGACCCACATCCGTTGGACATTAGTAAACAGCTACCTCGTGTGCCCTAGTGACCTTTTTATGACGTTTGCCAACAGTCAGTATGTGGTCATACTCGTATATCGTCATAATTCATTTGCCAAATTTGCAATATGTCATACAGATTATATCAACTCGTTGACCTACTATTGACAGATGACTTGATATGTTCTAGCTGGCCTCCTTGCATATTTCCTTTTTATTTCAAAAGTAATGAGCTCGATGGTATCATATTTATCCCAACCACGGTCAGTTGTTGAAAATTTGTGTTCGTATGTTTGTAAACAGAGGCTTATTACGATTAAGAAGAATTTCTGACATTCAGCTCCAATGCGCTGATGTACTTTATACGGCGGTAAGAGATGTCATCTCTAATGCACAAGCTCTCCAATGATATCAGCCACACGTTTGGCTATAATATACCTTCACGCTCTATAATGTCAGCAGAAATCTACCTTACGTCAGAGATACAGGCAATATTCTCTCTGCAGGTATACACATACCCTGTACTCTTGACGCTTGTTATTAGCACTGCAAGCACTATGTCAGCAAGACCTAATAGATAAACACGCCTTCTTTGTCTGCGTTTCGATCCGTCGTGTACGAAAAGACTAACAAACTTTATTGATTTCTCATCCAGACGGTCTAGACGGCTTGTTTTGGAGGCAAGATTGCGAGCTCTATAAGCTGAACACACGTCATAATATATTGGGTCCTCTAGGAAGAGTCTTTCCAAGAACAAACTTTTATCTCAAACAACATGGCGACTCAAAATGCCTACACTTCTATCCTCTGAAAATGTAATGAGCGCGTAGATATGCCTTTCGTCTAGACTGTACCCTTTCCTGCAAGATGGCTGCAGCCTGATGATATCAGAAAGACGCTGTAAAAGAGGTGCAGTGCCTGTCTCTTGGTGCTAAACTTTCCAGTTTGAAGCCTGCCAACGGTACATTTCCTTCTGAATAATTTTTTCACGAAGTTTAAAAGTCAGCTTATTTTCGACGGGCTCACGGATGTCCACATCTTATTTTTGGTATAGCGATGACAGTGCTGAAAAGGGATAGAAAGACATAACACAAAGAAATCCACAAACACATACTATTACATCAGCAAGACCTGATGATAGAACATCTTTCAGACAAACATACCCTAGTGCGTATTTCGATCCGTCCTGTATGAAATGTCATCAAACATTATTGATCTCTTCATATTCTGTCATTGGCATGGCTTGGAATCAGCCTGCAAGGTCTTTAAATGTCTGTGGGAATTAAAATTTGATGTCATAACTTCCTGGATAAGGTGAAACAAAGCTGCCATTTTGACCTTTGCTTAAAATCGATTTCTCGATAGTAGGATGATGCCAGTGGTGTGTAATGAAGGTTTAGGATTACAATGTCTGTGAGAGAGTCAAAATCAAAATGCTGAATATCAAAGTATGTAACTGATTATTGTATGCAGTGTCGATCAGTAGATGTTACTGGCTGATATATCTTTTACTGTTGACCTTATCATACAACTTCCAGGAGACACGCAAAATTCACAACACCACAGTCGATGGATTTGGATTGTTGCTGCGATTTGAAGTACTGGCGTTCATTGGCTGGCATATGGTTCTTGATTTCTGGTTTATTAATGAAAAACTCTTGGATCTTCGAAGTCTTTTGTTTATCTCATATCGACCAGCCCGCCTAAAAACGGCACAGTAAGCTGAAGTTTTTAATATTATATCCAGGCTAGTGTAGTCTGTTCGCCTCAAGAGATCAACACCAGTGACGCGATCAAAATTGAAATGATTAGGTTCCTGGTAAACAGATAAAGGCCTTTACATAAGCAGTAGATTTAGTTCTTTGTGAGAGACTTCTTGCTTCCCCCGGTATGTCTGTGGCTTTCTAGCCATGGAGTGACACGTCTGTTTGTTCTCTTACACTCAAATGACGCCGGATTGCATATCTGAAAGCAGTAGTGGTCGCTGTGGTATGTTTGTCTATACAGTCCACATCGTTTAATTGCAACAACTGAGTTGCATGGAAGAAGTTGCTTGCCAAAATGCAGTGACTTTTCCTCCAGAATTACTTTCTTACTTCATGCCAGTTCGGCGAGATCTTGTTGTTTGGGTGTTGCACTGCACTGTACTCTGTCTGTCTTCAACACAATATGGCCATTTTGCAAGATGTTACGATTAAGTGGACTCGATCAAGTTTGCATTATAACAAAATTCATTATTGAATGTACGCCTACACAAGATAATGTCCTTGACTTGTCAGTGCCGCAGCGGGGGCGTAGTTAAGTTTGATAGTCTCTTCAAAATGTTCAGTCCATATTGTATTATTCTCTCGCACATAACAAAAATCACTTGATATCTTGTTAATATTTAACAAGCTTCGTCAGTTGTTTGTTGCTGCTTGTGAAAATCGCTGATTTTATTGGTAAGATAAACGATTAAAAGCCATGAGCGAGTTTTATATTTGATGTGAATTTTGTTGTACCATATACTATTATACATAACCTTTCTTTTTTCTCTCATAAAATTGCGAGATTTAACGTTGAATTATATGCACATTTTTGGAAAGAGAACTTTCTTTTGGGGCACAACAAAACGGCCAAGAAATAAAAGCTCAAGATCTTCAGTTAATGTTTTAATGGCGGCTATTAAAATTTAATGACCTCCTTCTCCATTCCACACCGTCTCATTAATGCATTAATTCTGTGAAGCTAAACTGTTTTATGTCCGATCAGATAAAAGATCTAGAGTTTGTTTTGCATTAATACCTATGCATAACGGGCCGCATTGATATACATTACACATAACGTTTCTTTAATGGTATGGAATATCATTTTCAGACCGTTTATAGACTTGTTCTGAGAGACGAAAACTGTTTCCTGTAATGCTATGGAAATGTTTGATCGCCACGTTGTTCCGAGGCCGACGCAAGCCAGTTGAACGACAATTGTGCCAGTATTTTGTGTTTACCAGCTTAAATCAACGTCTCTTTGCCATGTTTGTCAGCGAGCAGACAGGCGCTCCAACAAAACAGCTCTCATCGATTGAACTTCACTGGCGCTTAAATGTCGCCTGTGTTTTGATTTTTCCAGTGCTTAGATGCTGCTATCTGCCTGTGACAGGAATGACTTTCTATTGTGGTGTGCAGTTTTATGACCAGAGTGATTTTTCATACACTGCCAGTGATGTGATATGGAGTTTAAAGTTTGAAGAGGCAACAGTGTCAGTTCGTTAGCTGAGTGTGGTCTTCAACAAACGCTTTGCCAAAATTTTAGCTCTGCTGGTCGGAAGCTGATGGCCAATATTATGGTCCTTTATCTAGTAGTGGATGGCAGTACCATTTCTGAGCAATGTCACTTTCTCTTTCTCTCTCTCTCTCTCTCTCTCTCTCTCTCTCTCTCTCTCTCTCTCTCTCTCTCTCCTGAGTTATTCATGCCACATGAAGTAGAAATTCGTTGTGCAAAAGACCCAGAGGCCCGGCATAAATGATCATTGACTTGCACTAGTGTCTGTCAGTTGTCTACCTCAACAGTTCTCCAGTGCTTTGGATTTGCTAGTTCATCCATAATTTCTCTCTTTGCCTTCTTCCACTTCTATTATCTTTTAATTCCCTGGGCTATCAAGTTGTCTGCCTGTCTCCTTCTCACTACACATCGTATGAAACCGGCTGGCTGGAGTGTTGTTAGTAAATTTCATGTGATTTGTTTCCTTATAAACACGTCATTCTGAAAAGCGGAGCCACGTGGTGAAGTGCCATCTTAAAGGACCGTCAGAGTGTCTTGATAACGTCACAGCTCATACTAGGATACTCGCCCAACCAGTTATCGTAACTAGCCTTGAAAGGAATCTTGTAGCAGGGATATTATTAGATGCAGCTGAGATATGATAAGAAATCACCTGACAGATGTCCCTGTATGTAAATATCAATATATTATTATAGTCAACGTAGTGGTTACCTTAGAGGAAAGGAGAGGATAGCAGTGACATTTAATTTCGTCAATATTCAACAAGAATAGCTGGGCCTGGCCAGTGATGTGGCTACGTGGTCGTTAACGTCCCGTCAAACCTGCCAACTGCAGGGATCATGTGATTTATTGATGTTACTGGCCGTCTTGAAGTTCTCCGTCAAGAAATCACGAGTTAACAGCCGAATTCCCGTGATTCCGCTATGAGATTACATCAGGCGTTACTAAGCAAAATAGTAAATTTTATACTTGTTCATATAGCTATGAAAACTGATGCGAGTATGTGACACTTGGGGCAAAGAGAACTGCTATTGAAAAATGTGGAATGTTTTTGGTTAACGATATTAGGCAGTAAAGCACTGTCAATTTGGTGCATTGCGTTTGTATGAAACAACTTTAAAGGCCGTCATTTGTTCATATCCATAAATCATTTTTTGAGAAGTTGCGCATTAATGATAGGATCTCTCACCATCATAAGAACTACACTAACTCGGCATACTGAACGCTACTAAGGATGCATTCAGCAAAGACGCATTCATACAATTCTTTCGATGGTAAAAAATCCCACCGTTGATACGCACGCTCTCTATTAACAGACTCGAATGTCGATAAAAGGGCTTGTCTTCTCACGCTGTAAAGCAAATACGTGCACATATATTATATGAATCTCTTAAGTTTCCTACTGCAGACAGTTGTTCATGAATCGATACGATCCAGATTTGGTCAGTTGGCAAACAGATTAGATGTGACAGATGCAGCAGCCAAGTACAAAGTAATCGAGTACGCTGTTATCAAGGACACAATGTGAGGTCGATCGGAAGCCCTGTACTTAACATACTTGCACTGTGCCAGCCCCAGGCCAAGAGAATGAACGACGCGTGTATTCGAAAAGGGCAGACACTTTCGAGTTTTTTGGTGGTTCGCTTTATTTTTCAAAGAAGAAATGCAAATCGGATTCTCAAGGCGCACCGGGACTTAAAGACATCGATAATGTGGTATTGTTGTTGATAAACACGGTTGTAGAGATCTTTCTGTTCTTTCCTCACCCATATTAACAAAAAAATTCGAATTCCAGGGCGTATTCGTCCATGTGAATATATAGAAAAGTTTGGGATTGAAGATCTGTACAAGCTTTTCAAACTGTTTTTGGAACGTCGTGGTTCAGTAACTGAGAAGGACATATTTAGCTTTTCAGAGAATGCGGATTCTACACACAAAAAGGATGTCATTTCCTTTCTTATGAAAATGTGCCTTGAGAAAGCCGGTGAGTAAAAACTAAATGCTGCATAAAAGGTGCACAACCTCTTGCTGCGGAACTTTGATTCCCCATTCACATTTTATAGTGTGCTGTCAGTTAACAACATTGTGGATTGCAGGGTTCCGGGGTAAACTTCTAAGAAATAAACAGTACGGTGAGCAAGCCACTAAAGCTGTTGTAAAGATCACGTGATACGTGATACTTGCAAGTTACGATCTAAAATCAGTTGTCCATTTCACAACTGGTTCATAACATACAATAATATAATAGTAGTAACATCAGGAAGTACCATAAACTGTGCAAACATCTACTCCAGCAGAACTATTCGTAAAGAGATCTGAAACTGACAATAAAAGTTCGTATTATGGAGAGATGGCTTATATTATTTAGCTGATTTTATCGGTTTGAGTTTAAGATGTGGGGCCCCTAGATAAATAAATGTTAGTCGTGACAGCGGAAAATGATTAGAACTGCATGTCGCTATACTAGCAAGGACTGTCGGATACTGTGTGATAAACATTCCAGATTGTGTTGGTGTGTCATGTTGACTGTGTCGATGTGTCACCTGCTGGAAATGTATGTAATCTTGATTCAGATTCAGAATCTATTTAGGCCTGTCATGTGGTACTGGCTTTTATTAGGGACGTTACATCTCACTTTTACCATTACATGTTGTTGTAGTCCTATGGTTCGGGCTAATCCCCTCCTTTTGTTGTTCAGTTAACACTAACACATGAGAGTAGAATGAAGGGTGTCTTATAAGAAGAATGTGTGCGTGAGCAATAATTTGCGAAGAATGTTCGATCAATACCAGGTTGTTTACCTTGTTTGTGAACTTGTGAATGACGTGAAGGTAATACCGTGGTCAGCATATAGTTTATCGACTCCATCTGTCTCGGATCACTGTCCGCCAGTTTTTTTTTGGATTGAAAGTGTTTGTCAATATTCTTATTGTAAGTAGGAGCATTTCTCTCTTCCAAGGAACGTGATATTCATTTCATTGTCGTAATTTATGTTTCGAAACTAGTCTGTATACATTCCTCTACCACTAGGTCAATATCCGTTAGTCACACTTTAAAGTCCTACCACGTGTTCTCTCATTTTGTAAACTCTGACAGTATACAGTTCTCTAACAACAACCAAACGTTTCCCTGCCTACAATGTCGACCTAACCAACGTTCAGTGATGTATAGTATAATGTGGCAATTTATTTTGCGGTTGAAGTAAAGTCACCCATGTCCGTGCTAGTCTGTAATTCCAAATTTAACAATCAGAAAAAAAAAAGTACGCAGATGAAGGATGCTTTAAAAGGTACAGGAATATATAAGGAAGATTTCACAAGACAGATGTGATCAACAACACCAGGTGTTTTTGTTGTCTCAGGAAATGTGTAGGAGTCGCTCATAGTTCCAGGTGTGATGTTCTGTGGTTAGTGTGACCAGTAGAGTCAGACAGTGTCATAGAGAGTAAAGGTCCAAATTATAATGCTTAGAGAGTTTTCAGCGTGTCTTCACGTGCATGCACCGGATATATAACATTATCTGAGGGAATTATAGAACGTCCAAGAGTGACTTCATACAAGTCGTCACCCCAGGTTACAAGTCTTAGTGTCTAGGCATAACATAATTTGGATTCTCCAGGGCGTATCTGGGTTAGGGTTATGAGCAAGGTCAAGGAAGAGAGAGGATCCCTAGATATTGTTCAGGGACAGTCTCAAAGTTATTTTTTCTTCCTTCATCCTGATCTTCTGTTCCTCTTCCTTCATCCACTCCTAGTACTGACCCACATGTCCCCTGAGAGAGTCCGAGAATTATACCAACTGGATATACGACCGTAACTGGGGTGGCGAAATGTTAAGATATTGGTCTAACTTTCGTTGCCGGATCACAGGTCTTACCACTGATGATGTAACAAGGGTTTACTGTAGACAAATGTTTGCTTCCCAGACGCAGCTTAGCAAATTAGTGGTGGAGTTACAAGTGTATTACTTTCCTTTTTGGATCTATAATTCATGATCTCTAGTGGATAAGATTGGCTTGAGACGACGGCTCTGCTCCAGGGAGGAACACTGTACCATGGCCAGCAACAGTGAGTAGAAACGGATCCAGTTTGTGGATACACGATGTTTTTGTTACTGTTGTTATTGCTGCTGCTGCTGCTGCTGCTGCTGTTGTTGTTGTTGTTGTTGTTGTTGTTGTTGTTGTTGTTGTTGTCAATTGTTTGTAACTGTCGCTCAATATCTTCCTGTTGGATTTCTTTATAGGTGCTGATGTTGTCGTCGTTGTCATCACTGTTGCTGAGATTTGTTGTCTTATCGTGTGAGTTTTGTTGATGTGCTACTGTAAGAACTTCCCAACGGCAGTGTCATTTCTGTTGTTGTTCTGCACACTGATTTATCTTCTTCCCCCCNTTTTCTATTTATCTTATCTTCTCTCTCTCTCTCTCTCTCTCTCTTTCTCTCTCTCTCTCTCTCTCTCTCTCTCTGTCATTCTATATCATTTATACCTCGTCTTCTTCTGCTTTTTCCCACGCCCTTCTCCTCATCCTTTTTTTTACCTCGCCTCTTCTCATATTGCTACAGATAAACATGTACAGTAATTTGTTCGTGTCATCTGCTTGTTCTACTCAACAATATTCAAACACATCTAAGGCGCGATTAGAAATGTTGAGACTCCAAAACTACAAAACAATGTCTCTGTAAACATAGTTGATACTCCTGCACATTCCTTGCTTGTACATCCTTTCTCGTGTCTGCCCTATGTCTTCTCCCTTGCTTCTTACAAATGGACATTTACGATTGTCTGTTAGTGCCACTTTTTTATGTATCTATCTATCCTTGTCGTAAAGTCTTAAACATATCGTAACAACAGAAAAAAAAAAAGCCCACATAACATGTAGAACCTGTGATTAGCCCAGATATACTGTGAACAACTTGTAAACATTGTAGACCGCGGTTAATGTGTCAGGCCGTAGAGTTCTGTTAGTGTCAGCTTTCTATCTTTGTAATGTCGACTTGTCTGACAGGACTGGGCAATCCCATGGAAAGCTCTCCTGTCAGATACACAATCAACTCTACACAGAGCTTATTAATATGTCAAACACATTTCCTCGTGACACATAAATGAGCTTTTAAATGTATCTTTTCCAGACCATTGCCATTATTAATACTGTGGTGGGCCAGATCATTCTTAACCTTCCCAGCTCCCTGGTAATTAATGCCGCTGTCATTTTTACGGGAGCTAATCACAAGCATGTTAACATTATATTTCATTGCCTATAACCAGGCACACGTTTTCCGATGAATGGGCTGAGAAATGTGTTAATGAAATGCTTGCCCAAGGCACTTATCACATAAATATGGCGGGAATCGAACTCACGAGCTTCAGATCACAAGTCCAACGTCATAACTTTCGGCTACAAAAAAAGTACTTAACTAGGACAGAAGGTGACCATCACTCCACATAATAAAGTTATTATAGTTTTGTTTTCATGACAAGCAGTGCCCGATTTAGGCTCTGCTCTCTCTCTCTCTATCTCTCTCTCTCTCTCTCTCTCTCTCTCTCTTTTCCACCTCTCTCTCTCTCTCTCCCACTCCTCTCTCGCTCTCTTTCTCTCTTCCATCCTCTCGCTTTCCCACCCTCTCTCTCCCACCCCACCTACTCACCCATCCACCATCCACCATCCACCCCTTCTCTCTCTCTCTCTCTCTCTCTCTCTCTCTCTCTCTCTCTCTCTCTCTGTCAGCCTTAAATCCACCCGTGATGAAAATGACGAGCCAAGTTCCCTGGAATGACCCAAAGCCATATCAAGTATCTTCTCTTAAGAGACATTTCTCATTGCTAACATCTGCGTGTCGCACATTAAATTCAGGCATGTCTGGTTCTTTATGTGGGTCGTAAATGCATTGTGTGAGAGACTGTAAACGTCTCCACATGTATAAAAATGGTATTTACACGAATGCAGTGCATAAATATAAATATTTATATATGTCTTGTAGCCAGTCAAAATAAGACCTAAGTCGCTCTTTGACTACATCGACTTACGGTGTAATCTGAAAGTGTAGTGTGTGTACCGCCATCAGGTGAAAAACTTTAATCTAGCATTATTCTGGCCTGGGATGTCGACGTTTGAAGTGACAAGGGAGCTTACCCTCATGCAATGAAAACGATTTTCAGAAAATCATGAGTGGAGAACTTTTTTTTTACTGTAAAAGTAATTTTCTTCTTCTTTACAACAACAACAACAACAACAATAACAGCAACAACAACAAACCCCTAATTATTGGCCCATAAGACCATTATTTTTGTATGTGGAAAGCTTTTATGCTGGATTTCTGCAACAATTAAATACTCCATACCAAATGACCCCAATCATCCTTAGACTCCGATTATTTGGTTCCTATGCTCATGACATAAACCTCATTTTCACTGATTGCAAAATATATTATGTTAAAACAAATAGAACTTTAATTGTGCTTGAGAAAAAAATTGGGGATGTCCAACTTTTTCCTCAGTGTTATCCAGAATAGGTAGGCAAATGTAGTTCAAAATTAATATTTTAAAAAATTAATCTCTTCAGTGATTCATTCAAAAGAAAAAAATAGCGTGAAGTCTGGGTGTTATTTTGTTTTCTTTTAAAATTTCCAACATTTTAGATCAAATGAAATTATATTTGAGAAGAATATATGCCCCTATAATTTCTCTGTGTTTTTAACTTACATTTTTCCCGGTGTATCGATAAGACAGTAACTCTTCACTTGCTGTTGGAAAAGTAAGCAAACATTGTGTGATTTAGAATAAGTAGATCTATAACACAATGCAAAAGGTGGAGAGGTTCATGACACAAACTTAAAAAAATGTAACGCAAAGTGTTTTCATTTTTTTTCGCTCCCTTTCTTTCTGTGTCAGAAGGATGAGGCAAGGATTAGAATACAGCTCTGTTTCAAAGTTAAGACTTTTATGACTCACTTTAATGCGCTGACCTATTTCACAACTTAAAAGATGTTCAGATGTAACTGTCAAGATGATGAGAAAATGGGATCTGGAAAATAAAATTAATTAGGGTTACTTGACAGCTTTTATTTCGAGGTTAGTCTTTTTAGTCTTCACTTTTACGGAGCAATTTTTATTTGGCAATCCCATACAAGGCCTGTTTATGTTCAGGATATCCTTTTTTTTTCTCAAATCTAAGCTTAATCTTTATAGTTCATCCTAAACTGTCTTACATTTTTTTGTTTGTTTCTGTTGTTTTGCTAATTCAATCAAATTAAACAGTATTAATACAATAGTGAAGAGAAACTGGGAGACGCTAAGATTTTGATAATTAAAAAAAAACTATCAAAAAGTAAGTTAAGAGCTGTGTAGGCACATGTCCAATATAGCCAAGATGGTAGATAGGGCATTACGTGAAGTTGTTTTGTCAGCATGCGTGAAATCGCGAACAAGCACGGCCGAAAGTTTAGAGTTTAGACTCTGCTTAAATTAAGAGTAGAATTTGGAGTCCATTTTCTTGAAAAGGGACTTGTAATCCTCATTATTATTTTTATTAATGCAAAAACATCATTCTGCCCAATTATTTGAGTGACTGACAGCCGTCCATGAAAATGAGCGTGAAATATGAATGTGTAGAGAATATCTGGCGACTAAGGGTCAATAAGAATTAAAATTGCACCAGTAAAAGTGAGAAAACTAATGTTTGTAGTTTGAACGGTGTGTATGCCTTTGTGACCAGGTTGGCTCCTAAGACCCCAGATTTGGTCACTTTTCAGTTCTTTGTCGTCTTGACCACGTCTGGATTCCCTGGCTATTGTTTGATTAAGTTCTAAGAGTTGAAATTTTTATCTTATTAGTATACATTTTCTCGTCATTTTTAAGCGAAAGCATCATGTATGTTTCATTGAAAACATGGACCAGGAGAAATTAGAGTACACAATTCAAGACTGAAATAAGACATTATTTTATTCTGATGTCATTTCTTGCCATTTTTGGCTACTTGTGTGGGTTTTGATGGTGTTTTTTATTTGACGCTTTTTCAAGTTTGGTTTGGCTCCGTCTTAAAATCTGATCTGGCAACATTGCTGTATCCGTAGCTCTACGCTACGTTCCATCATACAAGGAGTTTGAAACATGTTGGTACAAAATGTCTTTGTTGCTAGACGCCGGTTCTCTTTGTGAGAATCATGACTGGAAAAAAACTTCTTCTATTGCATTAGGAACTTAAGCATGTGGACATTCTGAGTGGCTTTTGAGATGGTGCTTTCGAAGTTTTCCTATCCAACATAGGTTTTGATAAAGAGCATTTATTTCCTGGTAAATAGTCTGAGTTCTTTGAGTCGATATCTTGATCAAAATTGTAAATCTTATTTCATTAGTAACTTAAGCATGCATTATGTGAAGTCTGACTTTTCATGTCCCGAGTAAATAAACAATCGTATCTTCTACATACACCGTCCAGCGCTTGTGAGAGAGTGATTTTAGATTAAGTCTGGTTTCATTAGAGAGTTTAGCATGTGACCCACTACTTGCTCTGACTAGGTCACTGACCCAGATTGCCGTATCACCTGGGCTTGGACAAGGTTTCCTGCGTGCGTGACTTGTCAATTTGTCATCTTTGATGTGATCGGTGGAACGAAAGTCAGACTAAGAAGGTGGTTAAACAGGGATTGCTGGTGAGAGGGAGAGTGAAAGAAATACACAGAGAAAAAAAATGTTTGTTTAATAAAAGAGTAAACAGATGATGAAAGGACAGATATCTTTATGATGGCAGCGTGAATGTGAAGCTGTCAGAAAGCAACAATAAGCTAGACAAACTAACGAACAGTGATGCGCAGACAAGCAGACACAGACAGTATACAGACTCTGACGGGCAGACATTTACCAGACAGACACATGGACGAAGACGAAAACGAATGCCTAAGATGTGTGGTGGATTCTTTGTTATTATTTAAGGGACTGGTAGGAGATGTGGGCGAGGTGGAAAGAAGGAAGGGGACACGGTTGTATCTCGCTCTCCTTCTCCCTTTCTCTTTCTGCAAGACCATCAGCCTGGTATCCCGCAGCACGCTTTATTTTTCTACCTCGTCTTCTTTTCCATTCTCTTCATCCCGTTCTTCCTCTTTTTTTTTTTATAGCGAGGAAGGAGGGGAGGAGGTGGGGGAACTCTGCCCCTCGTATCTCTCCACCTTGCGGGGGTGCCAATTATGGTCCTGTGGGTCAGAAGAGGAACGGAGGACAAGAATGTTTACAACAAAGATTAAGTGGTAGGAAGATACCTTCAACATCATTGAAACTAGACAAGTTTCTCTGTTTGCAGCATTTTATCTGTGATGTTCTTCAGCTTTTTATCGGTCTAGTGTCCAGTCAACCTGATACCCATACACCATCAACAGTTCTTAATTTATCAACTTCAATGAAGTCCACTTCCGGTTTAAGCAAACTAGTAGTATGATTGTATCATCATATCTCTCTCCCGAAAGAAAACGATGCATCGACCAATGAAAGCCAATGTGACAGACCATCACCAGCCAATTATATTCCTCTGACAATGGAGGCGTGGAAAGCGGAATTAATGATTGTTGAAGTCGTGGCTTGCTATGCCCAGTAACCGTGCATGCAAAATAATTGAGAACAGTCTTTTAACCATCACTGTTATCGCTTGCCTCGTTAAACCAGGGCTGTTTGTACACAACAAGGGAGTAACATTAATCTCAACACCTACCATAAGGGTCACTGGGCACATAATTTACCTGTCCCTCCTTTAACAGTACTTTGACCCATTGTGTGGTCAGTCACCAGTAAGTGGTGCTATTATGATTGTGTTTGTGGTGTAGATATGTACCTTGTACCTTAATGGACACTCTCTAAGTGCCCGGTAGTACTTTGTAATCCGGTTCATGGTCTGCCTGAGGGGAAAACGATTATAGTCTACACAGTCTAGAGAGACCTGACGGCACAAACGAGTTACCTGAAGGCGAAATCATATTTTCAGTCAACTCCGCTTAATTGCAAGTCTGGGGAGTATAGAAAAAGTTGCTGTTAAAAGCGTAGCGATTATCCAGTGGTTATTTGTTATGGAAAATAGGTTGCCTGTTCATTGGAAGCGACGATTTTTCATTTGGCGATTAAGCGGATCCAACCAACCAACCAGCCAACCAACCAACCAGCCAGCCAACCAACCAACCAGCCAGCCAACCAACCAACCAACCAACCAACCAACCAACCAGCCAACCAGCCAACCAGCCAACCAACCAACCAACCGCAGTCACTTGGTACACATTTAGATATTTTATATTAGGATATTCAAACCCAAGGAATGTTTTCCAAGGACCAGAATATTGATTTTAGTTATGTATCCCAAAAGATTACTAACACATTGAAGATTAACAATTTCAACTGGATCACACCGTCAAACCGTAATAATTTAGCCTACTTGTGGGTATTTTTTCAGTGTACATCTGCATTGTGTATACGTAACGTCATTTAAACCAGCTCACCTAAGTCTTTAAAGTGGCAGAAGGCTTCAAGTACGCCTTGTATTTTCGTATGGTTTGGCTGTAAACTGAGACTGAACATGAATCATTTGTGCTGTAAGCTTTTTAACGCACACAACAACATACGGTAACTCATATGGAAGTTTGTTTGTATGGATAAGGAATGTATTTAGCCACTGGCTACGGCTCTTAATGTCCTTGGACTGGCTGTGGTAAATCCTAGCTCTGGGCCATGCAGATGTATAAATTCCACTTGTCCTAGCGGTCGAGTGGATGTCAATAAATGTTAACAAGTTTGTTGACTGCATAAAGCTCAGATCACACCAGTGGTGCGGCGTCTAACACGACTGATTTGAACGTCACGTCCTCGGAGCGGTGACCAGACTAAACCTACAGACTCGTCCTAATGCACTGGTCTCGACTCACTCATATTCGATAGTAAACTTTACTAAAGTACTCGAATACTACGTAAATTAAAAGATAATGGACTGGTCCTGGTCCTGTGGTATTCGAGTTCTTCAGGTTCTTCTGGATGTTCATGTCGGGCATAATGAAGTAAAAACAATGGATTCCTTAATATATTCGTAATCGATTATTTTTGTTGTTCGGTTATTTCCGATTACTGCATATCTGGGCAAAAGCAGTGATCGAGATTGTTGTTAAAGGTGAAACAGTAGGAAATCTTCAGAGCAAAAACGCGCGTCAAATTCCACTTTGTGACACTTTTTTGGTTTTTCTTTTCTTGAATTTACCGGTGCAAATTTAAAGCGCTGAAGCTGCGTTCACAGTCTTATGGTGCCAGTTGATCAAACAGAACATTTTAAACACTTTGACATTTTGAGTTAATGGAAGTTATAGTTATGGAAATCAATATATATTTAATTATTTCGCTATGTCTTGAAAGTGTTGAAAGTGGACGTATCCACTTCGAGAAAGCCACTGTTCAGGTTGTTTTGAAACACAAGACATTAACTTTGGGTAATGCTCTCTGGAGAAAATAGAACAAGAAAATACTGTGTCGAAGTTCGATGAGAATGTTAATGATATACTTAAAGAGCAGGGGAAGATGCAAATAGATAGAGGTAAGAAAAGAAAGTCAGATGGGTCGAAAACTAGAGACAACCTGCCTTACATTCTTGCCTTGACTTGTTTCACCTTTGCCTCCCTGTACACCACCTGCCTCGCCATCTTTGTTTGAACAATCAGCCTCCACCCCCACTTCTTTACGACACGTCGCTGACTCGTCAACACTGCCAAACACCGGGGTCAACATGGCACGGGACCCCTGGACTTTGACATCTCCTTGGCACACGTTCCTGGCATTGCTGGCTCACACTCGTGATCAAAACTGCCGTCAACGCCAGACAAGTGATCCAGGAAAACAAAGTAGAACGTGAGAGGTGAAGAGCTACACAGCGCGGTAAGAGAGGAAGATGATTACTTCAAGTTGTTTTTTTACGTCATCAGTGCGAAACAGGAGGTTATCGATGGGTCTAAAGCGATGATAATTATTGAACAAGGGTCGGACGTGGAGAAAGTCTTGCAGAGATCTTTTTGAGGACCTTGCGTTCAGTTTTATAGCTCCTAGTATGGACATCGTCTCTTCGTCACCTTAGAGTACAATTTGTTACATGTAAGATCCTGGCCTGGAATATTTCCAAGGCCTGTATGGTCTAGGATTAAAGGCAGGGATAGGGTGAGTAACGAGGCTAGTGAAGAGAGAGGGTCCTTAGGTAATAACAATAAATTGTCCAATGACCCTCTCAAAGGTAAGTTCTTTTCCACGCCTCTGCCCTAAGACGAACACTAGTACACCCTTGGGAGTGTCTCAGGATTTTGCCAAGGGGACATGGAGAATCCACGTCCATGTTTGTTGTTGTTGTTGTTGTTGTTGTTATGCTAATTGTTGTTGTTGTTGTTATCTTCTTCTTCTTCTTCTTCATTTTTGCCGTCGACGTCGTTGTTTGCTGGACAGCTGCTTTGATCATTATCTGATATGAAAAAGAATAGTATTGCACTTACAGACTGATGTGACAAGTTGTTCCTTATAAGCCTTCGATATGACCAATAAACGGATAACAATAATACACAATTATATCTCTCATTTTGTTTTGTCATTTCATTAAGCCTTAACTGCCATTAAATTCTCTGAACCCCACTCATTTTCGGTGTTCTTTGTCAACACACATGAGCAAAACGAAAATATGGTGGGAACTGGATGAGGAAGTCTTTTTTGTTTTTATTAGTATTTAGACACTTAGTCGCGCAGTACCACTCTTTAAGTGCCAGCCAAGGTCCCTTTCAATAATTACGTGTTAATCAGCGAGTGGTCTTAACAGTAGTGGCTGAACAGGAACCTTGAACAGAGATTGGAGACACAGTTCACATGGAGCTGGAGAGACTTCAGCCCCCTAGGCCTAGGATCAAAGGAGGCTCGATGTAATCTGAGAGGACTTGAATCTAAACAAAAATAGAGGGAAAATGGAGGAAAGGGATCTAAAGGAGGGAAGAACAAGAGAGAGAGAGAGAAGGAAAGAACGAATAAATTACACAGGGAAGGAGTGATAATGATAATGTGATCTTTGGGTCTCTGCCGAAACACAGGACGGGATAGGGCATACAATCGTAACTAGCGCTCCAGCGACACAGGCAACGAGTATAGATAGGGACCAAGAGTTAGGGTCCCTTCAAAAAAAGGAGAAGAAAAAAGACAAAGAGCAGAATTTGTAGGGAGGNGGGGGGGGGGCAGCAGACGAGGTAGTTATGGCCGTGGTAGGGGAGTCAAACAGGATCTTCGTTAGAGGCCAGATCTTCGCCCACTTCATCACACCTCATCCCTAAACAGAATATGAGATCAGACTACATGCTTGAACAGATTCATGTGATAGGGTATGACTGAAGTTTTTGCTATTAACCGTGGAAATGAAAATCATAGTTTAGGTAGGGCAAAAGAGAAGCAGCCAGTCATAAAAGTCATACTATAGCATGAATGTGTCACTGAAGACCTGGGCCAGACGGTCAGAAGGTGCACTCAGAGATTTAATCCAGTGGTTCTCAAAATGGACGATTTCACTCTTGTGACGGTTTTTGTGTGTGTGTGTGNGGGGGTGCAGAGGGGGAAAGGGGGGGGATGGGTTAAGGTGAGATGGCGAGGGAAATTCAGAGAGATATTAGGGCAAAAGTGATCACTGATCGCTGCAGACCGTCTGTTGTCTGTGAAGTTATAAAACCTCGGTTTGTCCAAACTGAACAACCCGGATATCCGCAATTTTGTCAAGAAATTCGTAAGAAGAAAATAAACCGTCACTCTTTATGCAATCATTTTACTTATACCACAACTGTCCGGGCAGAATTGTTGGAAAAAATCTATCCAGTAATTTAGTCTTACGACAAGAAATACCGTAATTGTGCTTAATCGTCGTAAAATCTTAACACAAACGAAAATTAACAAACGGATTGCGGGGCAGCATAGATCAATATTAAAAATTTGGAGCTTCTTTAAATACTGCATAACTTAGGACATTAGAGAGAGCGTTTTCGGAGACGAGGGAAGTTAGCGCGATCAAATTTGAGAACCACTGAAATAGACAGGATCCAGATCTTTAGATTGTCTCACCTAGACAGTTCACGAAGGTCAAGGTGATAAACCTTCAAATTCAAAGCTCATCAGAGAGAACGAGGGCAGGGGAGAGGCGGTGAACGTCAAAGAAACGAGGGCTGTTTTATAGCAGGGATGATCAGGTGATGCGTGTCTCATGTCGTGTGTTGTGTTCCCTGGGCCTTTCCTTTTGTCCCTTCGTCCTTTTGTAATGTGCTGCTGTCCTCGTCATGGGCGGCCACTGTGGAGGGGTGCACATGAGAACAGCTCTCACGCTTCAGAGGATGGCCATACATTATTCTGGTTACCTTCAATTCTCTCTCTCATTCTCTCTCTCTCTTTCTCTCTCTCTCTCTCTCTGTCTCTCTCTCTCTCTCTCTCTCTCATTTATACATCTCTCTCCCTCTTGGAATAGTACCGAATGCATTTAAATTTGCATGAGTTGAAGTAGCGAAAGGGAGGGGGTAGGGGAGGTATTTTTAAACCAAGGCATTCGATTATTTTAATGACCAGTGCAAAATGAGGGCTTCGATAGCAGAACGGAAATGCCAGACTCATGCATATTGTACCCATTTACTCCTACTCGCCCCCACCCCCAACAACCCCTCACCGCCTCCCGAAATAACAAGACAGCTGCAATGTTTCTTCCATACATTATACACGCCCATTTCCGGTGTTTGTGACTTTTGGTCAGTATAATGTGTCGAGAGTACTTCGACGTCTCTAAAATCTCTTCTCACACACAGAAGTGGACTTGGGGTCAGGGCCGTACTCTCGTTCCATCAATGTTGCGGATGGGANNATCTTTCTTCCATACAGTATACACGCCCATTTCCGGTGTGTGTGACTGTTGGTCAGTATGAATAATGATGTGTTGAGAGTACTTCGATGTCTCTAAAATCTCTTCTCACACACAAAAGTGGACTTGGGGTCAGGGCCGTACTCTCGTCCCATCAATGTTGCGGAATGAGGAGGAAGAAGAGACTACAGTTAGAAACAACCCCTCCCCCCTTCCCCTCCCCCAATGACCCTCGACATCCCGAATTGTGAAATCTCGCTGACGATATTTCAGTCACTTTCCTTGTTATTGTTATTGTTCCTGAGATTCTCTTCCCACAATGATTACCCTTGTTTCTCTCCCCTTAACCCTAGATATGACGTTGGTGGTGACCACAATGCTTCGTTGAGTATCATGAGCGAAATCTGTGCTTTTATGTTCTGTTTTTCATGAATAGATTGTCTCATGTGGTATGCCTATCCTGTGGAACTCTGTACCATATTCTGGCATACGTCACGTATACAGCCCTGTTTTAGAACCATAGATATGGCTTAGGATGTGCCCATTCATAAAATGTATCAAGTGGTATAATATTTTCTCTAGTGTAAGTCGATGAGCCACTACAACATTAGCTAGTATCAGTACAGTCCATAAACATCGATTTACGAAGGCGTTGTTGAAAAGGTTGTTTTCATTACCATGACCAAAACAAGCATCGAACCCGCGACCACTATTTTTGCTTCTTAGTACGAGTGACACCCGTGTAAGGTCACTCTTGACAGTGGTGGCAATGCCCTGTGCGTCTGTCACACCCCAGTAATAACTGAGATTCGTGTATGCATGAAAATTATATGCTTTTCTTAACAAGAGAAAGCGGATTTACAACACTGGGGTTAGCAATAATTATACCGTTAAGTTGTTAGTACAAGGATTCCATACGCTGGAACGAACATGAAAATAGCATTGCATTATTTAAGCAGGTGTCCATGACAAAACACCGTATTCCCCATTGTCTGGCATGTTGTTATGCAATCAGGATAATAATATACATATAGTTCTATTTATACGGAGTTATGATCTTGAAGTTTAGCAGTTCGCACACAGACCCTGATTACATAAGACCCTGATTATTGTCATACACAGGTAATTGTATTCCTGGATAGAATATCATTATTCTCTTTCTTACTTGTCCATGCACTGATGGCTGTTAATTTAATTTATGTTATGGTCATTTTTCTTTAAGTCGATGAGACACATTTTGGTGAAATTATTGATACATTTCATAAATGGGCACATCCTATACCATATCAAGAGTTCTGAAACAGGGCTGTATACGTAACTTATGCTCGGAAATGCTAGACAGTGTTCCACGGATACGCATATCACATGAGACAATATTGTAAAAAAAAAAAAAAGCACCAACGCCATATCTAGAGTCAAAGGGAGAGAAACGGGGTGGTAGGTCAGAGGTCGAAGTAAGGAGAGGGGAAATCCAATGGTTGTTGCTGGTGTTCAACTTGACGATGCGCACTGCTTCCCAAGGTGAAGGCTATAAAGACCTCGGCTATAAATAGAACAGATCTGATGGCAGATTAAGTTGAAGCAAAATATGACGTATTCTCCTTATGAGATCGTTTCACCATAACATGAGAGTGGCTAATCCGGCAAATGACCGGGCATACAAATAATATTCTTGCTCGTTTTCCATTGTTCCAGGGGTATACACATCGTAGCAGTTTGAATACCTTTGATTAACCCTGTACATGCACCACTAACCAGGTCATTCAACTTTTACTTTTGGAATGTCATTCCAAGGCAAGAAGATGAAATATTTTTCTGTTTTGGAAAATAGGGGAAAGAAAAGAAAATGGGATACAGGTAACTGACTTGAAGGTCTTTGATTTAGAAGTGTCATGGGGTTTCGTAATCTGCCCCCCAGGCAATTATCGTTGGCAGAGGTAAAATGTGTGCAGAGGAAATTCTGTGTACCTGCATGAAACCAGGGCTAATGTGTGTTGTATTGTTGAGTTCTGATGTTGTCTCAAAATGGTTACAGTGTTCTCATTGCACTGAGCTTCCTCACTAGTGGGCGGTGTCAGTTACAAGAATCGATATTTTTTTTATATTTAGGAATTTTTATTTAATATCACAAGTAGCGGAGGTATTGAAAATATCAAAAGTATTAGGTATCAAAATTCATTTCGACCCTCTTACAATCCTCGGTACCGAACTAGCAACCGGTCGTTCTCAAAACCCTACCCCGGTCCCCAGCACCAGACTAGTTACTAGTTATCGTGTCCTTAGTGCGATATGAACAAGATTGACAGTATCGGGAATATCGAAAATATCCGAAGTTAATCTGAAGTATCGAAGGTAGCAAAATATCGCCTCCGTACCAGGCATCAGAATCGGAATAGAATCAGTACTATCGATATCTAAAAAAAAATAAAAGCTGAGTATGGCGATACTTAAAACTTGATGTATCGGTCCAGCATTATGGAATACTAAGATTTGCGATTAGGCGGAGTTGACTGTAATGGGAAGGAGACCTTCCATCTTAGACTCAGGCCACTTGCAAAATGTAAAGTTTTGGATATTGGCGAATATGAAGTTATTATTGGTATATAAAGCAGTATAGATGGGGCCTGGAAGGCATTTGTCTCTTAAAAATAAAAACGCCGAACCTTCCTGCTCGTTATTATATTTTTATCATGATTTGACAAGCTATCTTATATCATCCGGAGAAACAGACATAATAAAGTCTACCAGGATGACCTTGTGGGTGAAATCGTACCTGGAGGAGGGTTTGGGGAGGATGGTTGTACAACAAAATAGACACGCCACTGCATCTCTTTGTATGGTCCAACAAAGCGATATTTTACTGCCATTCTCTAGTAGACTTGTCTTTTATGTACACAACAGAACAATCCTTGTGCAGTTGTCTTATCCTGTCTTAATATATTCTAATCTCTACCTACACCAGCAGTTTCACATGGATTCTTTGCTCTATTACAAAAATGTTCAGTAGACTTTACTTAATTGCAACGCCTCGAAAAAAATGCGATTAAAAGAAATTATGACAAACCAGAAACTCTTTAAAATTGGACACGGTATTCTCTTGTCTCAGACATGTTGTTAATAAACACAAGTTTCTATTAAACGGAGTTCACTATAAATTTCGTGGATCAATGCAACACCTGACGTTTTTTTTTGCATACCATGAAACTGTAGTTTTTGGTGAGATGGTAACTAACAAGCCCACGACAATCTCCATGAAATGATGAATCGACGTTTCTTGTAGCCATATAAATAACAATTAGACACCGCACCTCCGGGCTGCTATGACGGGCGAGCTTTCCCCACGGGGAGGTAATTTATCGGGACAAAAAGATGACAGCTGGAGACGCAAGACCTGTAGAAAGAGGACATTTATTTCCCCCTTGCCGCTCGGAAGAGTGACATACAAGGGGACATCACTCACGGTGCAAGAGTTGAGCAAGGTTGCGTGATCAGCATGTCGGCGAACCGGAAGTTCACCATGAATCATGGCAGTGGGATGATGGGAACAAGGCATTGTGGGACTGAACGGAAGTATTTTTGAGCTGATTTTTTGAACAAGCATGTCCAGGAGAGAGGTTAACCCCCTCTTTCTCCTCTTCACTTGTCTTCTGAAGATGTCGGCTACCGTGTTGAGTTATCAGTTATCATCGTAAATTGATCGGTGGCCAAATTGACATTGTCATGAGTTGCACAAAAGTCATGCCATCTTCAATCTTCTCGCAAGAACATTCATAATTTACTCTCCACCTCTGACAAGATGGCTGACTTTCTCGTTTAACCCATAGTAACTAAATAGTTCCCCAAATGATTATTCATGGCAGTTTTCGGAATACTATTCTCTAACATGATTATACGAAACTGGAGTCATTCTGAAATACCGTCCCAAATCCAAGATGATTGCTGGGTTAGATTAGTCCGATGGATATAGCTAAATAATGCTTACAATGAAATAGTTTAAGAGATCCCGTTTATCTCCTAATAAATGTGATCGAGTGTCTAATATGTCATTCATGATTTCTTAAGTGAACGATTTTGAAGGATTTGTTTTGCGCTCGCTTTCCTTATAGAGTCTGCAAAACAAAACACCGGACTTTTCACATTTGAAATTCTAATCTGCAAAACAAGTAAAGGTAAAAATATATTGGTTAACCCACAGGTTGCTTATGCGGAGGTTAAAAATCGGTCAAATCATAAATCATGACATGAAATCTCAAGTACAGTTCACGAACAAATCGCCAGACAGAATTTCAGAATTTCGAGGAGAAGCGACCCCGCCCTTAACAAAGTGGCCAGGAAAGTTTGTTTAGTTTTGGGCTCAAAGATGTAGATCGACACACCCATTATTGAGCTTTTTCGGGTCGGCCCTTTCATGCTTTTTTTTTCTCTTGTTCAGCAAGTTGACATCAGCCTGGTGGTTTCTGTGACTGGTTGGTTTAAATTACCTTTTGGGTCATTGCATAGACATTTAATCAAACAAACTGAAATCCGTTTGATCGTGGAGCAGCGTAGCCGAACGGTTAAGGCGTTGGGTTCAAGATCTAAAAGTCGTGGGTTCGATTCCCGACCACGGTCATGTTGTAAGTGCCTTGGGAAAGCATTTCATTCACCGTTTCCTCAGTCCACCCGTCTGTAAAATGGGTACCTGGCTATAGGCAGTGGAGGATTTTATCAGAATGCTAGTGATCAGCGCTTTAAATGGCAGAGGCACTGTATGCTCACCAGGGAGCTGAGAAAGTTCTAGAGTGATCAGACCTGCTGAGGTATACTAATAGTGTGAAATAGTGTAAAGTGGCGTGAGCGGGCATTCGCCTGAATATGAGACTTATAAACCGCATTATTAGAATTATTATTACTATTATTAATCGGAATTTCTGGGAAGCATGGGAAAAGTTGTGATTGAAAGAGATTGAGATCATCCAGTGACTTTTACTTAAAGATGTAGTATTATTTTAAGTGGAAAAAAGGTTTCAGTTAAACGGAAGTTGCTATTATCCGGATTGTAGTTGAGTGGTGCCGACTGTGCCTTGGAAATAAAGTTAGAATGTTAGATTGTTTTATTGTGTGTGGAGTCTTCGCCAGTTTTCAGTACTCTTTATTACACAGTAGATCTACGACGTCATGATCTCGACAGTACTAAGAACAACAACTCACTGTGTTCATTCGCTGTGATGTTTTGGTCCTAAGTCTCCATTATCTTTATCAGAATTTACTGACGAAATTGAACTAATTCCTCACAAGCTCCAAAGTACAGACTGGTCTGCTGAAAGTTACCTTGTGAGATCTTCATGTGGTTTTCAAAGCAACCAGACCATGTCTGTGGAAACAAGTACATAATGACGTAAGCATAGAGCAGTGTGTTGCTGGTGCTACTTACAATAAAGTGCGCCATGAAAAAGACCATTTATTTATTGTGTTTCATTCTGTAAATTTTGCAAGTTCAGCTGATAAAAGGATAGAATATATAAAACTACAGTAAACGGAACCATTAAACCCCTGCACCTACATTACCCTGCAGTTAATGGATAGACCTTGGCAAGGGAAATAATATGGTGTTAAAACTACAGGAGTGCTCTCCTCTTTGTCCTCGGCCATTTTTGAAAGTCACAATGGTGGTCGATAAGGGTTTTATTTGTCTGTTATAAATAATAGAAAAGGTTTTTCAGTCAGAAGGCGGATAAGCCAGCAAGGACAGAGGGCATCACAACTCCAAACTATTTCATTTTCTAGCTGACATAAGTGATTTTTGACAAATTTAATAAATTTATTGTTTGAAAACTCAGAGCACCATTGTGGTATCAAGACATAGGTCAATTTTCAACTTACCATGGTAAGAATATTACATGTGATACGAACAAGACATTACAGTACTATCTCTAAACAGAGCAATACCACTTATTGTCAGTGCACAAAAACAGTTGTAGAAAAATACCTGTAGGCTCAACCAACACACCAATCGTCTCTCCCTCCCGCACTCAACCTTTTCCCCTCCCCACCCCCTTCCTGCTGACACTGAGCCCCTCAGGGCTTTACTATTGTACTAAGTGTATTTGTAGTCATCCTCAGCGCTCCTCAGCGCTCCTCATCCCACCTTCTCCCACGGTCCTCCCTTACAATTCTCGACATTTATTTCTACGCCCCTACTCGACCAGCCTGGGACTATGTTTTGGCTTGGTGTGTTTTCATTATCTTCAGATCGGGTTGGTCTCTAGTCAGTATTTGTACAGCACTCTGAGAGTTACGACACCTGAATCCCTGGCATTGTGTATGAATGCTGAGTGTTGGTATTAGAAAGAGGAGAACACTGACGGAAGGTGAAAATGTCTTAAATGTAAACACAGTAAATCGAAAATGTAAACAGTACCTATTTTTAGACGCCAGCTTGGAGGAGTGAGGCCAATGTTTACTTTTTATATCAGATTGTCTCTGTGAGGCCGACCATGGAACTAATTCTAGACAGTGAAAAATCAGAACATGACTGAGGCACAGAAACTGGTAAAAGTCTTGTGTCCATCTGCAACACCAGGGTCTGCCACTAAAATTTTCTTTGAATCATGTGGAAGCTATGGGATCGAGAGTATACCAAAGTTGAGAATATGAATACCTTAGAACTAACTGATCAAGAAACTCTCCATTCGCATGTCTGATATGCTTTAGGGCTGTTCATTACCGAATTCTAATCAACTTCAATTAGGTATTTTCAGCTCCATCACGTGACCTGGGAAATCTTGCTCACACGTCGGTTTGTTTACATGCTCTGCTCATGTATGATTACTCGTCACTTATCAAAATATCCTAGCAATCCCTAGATCACGTGGTGTAACTGACCCGTTTGAAAATATCTCATTATCAACATGATCTACGGAGGGAAATTTCTCTAGATGTTTATTTTTGCAGTACGTGTGCCATAAAACAGTTTCTGAGCGCCCGAATCGTGTTTTTTTTTCTTCTTTTTTTTGAGAATAGGAGAATTACACTCGCCTCTCTCATCAGTAATTCATGCGTGTAGTCGAACTCACATGCACACCTACGCGCAGTCTGATCAATGAGCAAAGTATCGATCTCTGACCGTTAGCCACAGCCAGCTGCTCAACCTAAAGCTACAGGATATTTCAACAGCCAGGTGAGCCGCATCATGGGAACAAGGTACTTACTAAATCCGACCAGAAAGGCATTCTTGAGGTGTCACACGAACCAGTTACAGAAGACCTAACTGATGACCTTCCCACCTTTCAAACCCAGTGTAAGATTAGATCCTGTTATCCGTGAATCGTGTTAAACATACTCTTAAAATGGACAGCTAAGAGACTGATACACAGGACTGAGCTAACCTGGTAGCCATCAAGCCATATTATCTGTATGTATTCTTTAACTACGTGTATCATGTTTTGAATTTGTCAAAATAGCACTGAGTTCAGTGTACGTCTATCTGAGGGATGTAAACTTTTACTTTCAGTCTATCTTGGCCGCTTGAAAGATTTGACTTGAAGTTCAAGAGTTCAGCTGATGTATGCTTCCTGTATTCCTGGGTGATTTACTGTATCAGTTCCCATGGAAGACAGCTTTGATGTGGCGCTGGAAAGGGGAGGAAGCGAAAGAGAGAGAGAGATAGATAGATAGATAGAGAGAGAGAGAGAGAGAGAGAGAGAGAGAAAGTCCTGAATCAAAGGATGTATCTCATTCGACCTTCTGTGATTCATCAATAATTGATGAATGCTCGCTCACCTGAACAATCATGTGTGAGAAGGAAGTTGGCAGAGGCCAGGAGAAAAGACAGGCAGTTGTTTCACGGACTGCATTAAAAAAAACATTAATAGAATTTTTAACAATCCATTTATTCCTCTTTCTCCACCCCAGTTCCCTGCTATCCAGCCCGGTCATTATTGTTGTTGTCATCATTTTCAGCATCATCACGATAATCATTTTTGTTGTTGTTGTTAATATTGTCCTAATATTTCTTGTCACCTCCATCACCAACTTCGTTAGGCCCACAACCAGTATCATCCATAACCACACAATAATAGTTACTCTACTCTGTCTTTTATTCTCGTCCTTCAGCGCCTTCTTCACTCGTTTCCCTCTTCTGTCCACATTCTTCCTCTCCCGGCACTCTTTCCTCCTCTTTCTATGTTTTTTTTTTCACTTCATTTTCTGTTATTCTCCTCATACCTCATTTCTCTGCATTTGTTCCTGATTCTCTTGATTGCTTTTCTTCATCTTCTTCATCTCACTCTCTCTCTCTCTCTCTCTCTCTCTCTCTCTCTCTCTCTCTTTCTCTCTCTTTCTCTCTGTTTCTCTCTTTTTCTCTTTTTCTCTTTCTCTTTCTCTGCTTTCCTCCTCTCCTCGTTCTTTTCCTCTATTTTCCTTCTTCCCCTCCTGCCCAACCTCCTGTAGCCCACCATCACCCCGCCATCTCTCGGCCCGTCACGAACCCGTACAGAAGTCCTGTGGCCCCACCAAAACACAATATTGTACACTCCACCTCCCCACGGCCAGCAGTTTGACCATAATAGCAGCGCCTGCCCCCAGTAATCCACGTGACGACGTCTTGCTGAAGTAGCCAAGTAGTCAGCGCCTTTTGGACGTAGAACTGTAATATTCACCGCCTGGGTTATACAATAACATTGCTGGTTTCAGGTGTGAAGTGAATAGCGTGGATGTACACACAGTGGCTTTTCATGGAACTACGGGGTTAATGATTTTGAAATCTGTGATTGTATTTCTACGTGGAGAGTGTAAACATTGTCATTGAATAAGTTGCACATTAGATTATGTTGTCATATTTACTGTACCTTTTCTTCCAAACAGTTGTGGTGGTCTGTATTCTGTGTTTGCAATAAGCACCCCAAAGTAGAGTTCATAATTTGAATTTTGAAGGTTGAGCAAGTGTCATTTCAGCAATGTTGGCTTCAAGTAATGTGTATTTTAAGCTCAAGAGTTTGAGATTTCCAGTTCAGTATTGCTCCNCAAAATTTGTTTTGGCGGGTTGAGTGATTTTGCTGGTACTTTATGTAGTCTTACTTTGTCTTGGCGGGTTCTCTCACGTGGTTTGTGTAGTTGGAGAATAGTATTGGTTGATTGTGGCCAGCAGAAAGTCAACATTGTGGCATTTTTGTTGATTGTGGCTGATCAGTTGAATTTGTCTGAACCTAAATTTATCTTGGAGGTTTGCTCTGCCTCACTCTGTTCTTAATGTGCTAGTATTAAAGCCTGTCTTATCTTTGCTATCATCCCCCATCCTCCCCCTTCGCCCAAGCCATCCCTTGACAGCCAGTGAAAATTCTGCAGCTTTTCTCAAAATGCCTTCAAAATGTCCTAAGGGAGTGTGCCAAAATTCTGAACCGACTTGTCCATTGAGAATCCAGGTTCTTCTGTCTACACCATTCATCTTTATTTTGAACAAAACCTTTATTGTTTATCTGTCTGTATGTTGTTGGCTTTAATGCAGCCAACTTCGCTTAATAGGAGCTCGTCAGGACATGGGAAAAAAGTGCAGTTAAAAAGAGTTGCGATTACCTGGTAACATTGCCAAGAACAACTATAATAGTTTGTTGTGTGTATTGTGTAAAAGTTTGCCATGAAAGGGAAATTACCTTGATTCGGATTGCGATAAAGCGGAGTTGAGTTTAAATGTGAGACTGTCGTGTTAATAGAACTGCAGAAATAGTTCGGTTTTTTGGTCATCGTTGTTATGAATGGAGATTCCGTCACCTAAAATGTTTTTGGCGCAGCTTGACTGATGGGGGGTTGCGAGGTGAACACCACAAAGTTGGGTTCATGGTGTCTTTAATCTCTGAAGGTTTAAGAACCAGATCAGATTGCCTACTGAGACACACCTCAAAGTGATTTTACGGTAAAATGCCTCTTTTTTGTTGCCTTAGTTTGCGTCTTTGTTTGCCCTGATCCTCTTGTCAATGTTTAAATCGTAGATAAAGTCGTAAAGAGTAGGCACTGACTCAATACAATACGGTTTTATCATTGTGTTGAGTCGTCGTAAACCAGCCTGTAGGGTTAAGGACTAATGTCGTAAAATGACGGTGTGGGCGGGTACCGAATAAGATATATTGTACACTTATGTACACTTATGTTTTATATGCCTCCATGGGGAAATCTTATCATTTAATGAAGTCGGAATACGAGGGAGACATGATAATACTAAAAAAGATTGTGGAAAAGCTCTTTCCTTATGTTTTCTTTCATTAAACATGATTAAAACAAACAAAAAACATTGAGGATTGAATACCGAACCTTTCGTTCTCAAGTCCAGTGTTCTGATCTTAGAACTCTTCCTTGTCACAAAACGGATTTGTAGATAGCGGATTTGCGGTTAGGGGAGGGGAGGGGAGGGGACTATGAGAGTGTTCACATTTGTTGTTCAAGTATGGACATTCATACAATGCATATCACCTAATGTCCCATTCATAGTATGGGTGTCCATAATAGTATCTCTCATAAGAGGCAACTGTGGGAACACTTAATGGGGGCATCTGGAGGATTCCCTAGTCTCTCACTGTCTCCGCCCCTTCTAAGGGTGTGTCAGTCAGGACTTCGGGTTACCTCCTCATAAAACAACTGGCTGTTTAACGGGGGTGAGAAGAAGACTCAGATACAAGTGGTCGTAAAATATCGATCACAATGACTGTGATCAATGGGACATTTGCACGTGGTGATCGATAGATTTTGTAAGAGACCGTATGAAGGTTTATGTAGGTGCACTGGAGATGTGTATAGTCTGGTTGTAAATCTTGTGAATGGAGGGCAAATGGTATTGGAGGAGCAAAATGGGGAGAGATTTGTGGGGAGGGAGCAGAGGGGATCGTGCGAGATGAAGGAAGGATAGAAAGAGAAAGAGAGAGTGATGTGAAATAGTGGAAGGTATAAGGAAGAAGAGGAAGGGATGCCTAGACAAGAAGGTGGATGGATGGATGGATGGATGGATGGATGGATGGATGGATGGATGGATGGATGGATAGATGGATGGACGGACGGACGGACGTACGGATGAAAGAATACATGAACGGACGTAAGGATGAATGGATGGACGAATGAGGAATAGACGACTGATGTAATGGCCGATACTGACCGATTGACCGATTGACCGATTGACCGATTGACCGATTAGAAGATCGCAATGGCCTTTCCAGACTTTGATCATTGATATTGAGAGAGACATGAAGCAATAAAGGTGGTGAGAAAGAGATTTAAGACAAGAGATACCGGAAAAAGAGACTCTTAAGAGCCCCATATATACATGTGGGTTATGTAATCTCATATCTGTGTTCCCTATCACTGACAGGCAGAGCTCGTTTGTCACAATCATGGTCCAGGCTGTCAAGTTGATGGCTATCACGCCCGTGCCTCGGACTAACTGACCACTGACCAGTGGTCACCAATTGTACAGATCATGTGACCTCGTTCATGACCAGATGATTATCTCGGGGTCAGGTTGGGATGTCAGTGTGTCTGTCAGTCCGTCTGATTGAAGAATGGGCCTTGTGGACGTTTGTAATGGGGTAATATTAGGACCTCTTTGATGGAGGAGCGTAAGTGGGCTCGTTGTGGAAGATAAGTGGCTGATTTGTTTGACATGAGCTAAAGTACAGTAAGGTTAGGCCTTTGTCAGCAACAGAGACGTTTTGTCCATAACAAGATGACACACATGGTCTAAGGTCCTCTATCTAGTGGCACATTTACACTACAGTCCGCTTAACTCGAACTCCCCTGGGACTGGAAAAGGTTGCGTTTGAAGAGAGAATGCAATCATCCACAATGTTGCAGTTTGGTCAGAATTAAGTGAATTATGATTAACCAGTGTCAAGTGTAATACAATATTAAAGTTCTGAAATGTTCTCATTTGCTTCTCAGTGTTAGTAAAAGTGCAACTTGTGATCTGATGACGTGTTTTAATTTGGAATGAAAACTGTAATACTTTTAGGTTTCGGGTTTTGTCTAAATCTGGGAGAACATATTGAAAAACAGTCTCCAATCTCGCTTCGGATAAATCGATTCCAGCACACGCTTGCATAAGATTCTCAATTTCTGTTCAAACCTAATCTTTACAAAAATGTACAAGTAAACAGTCCGACGTTAATTCAATGTGTTCAGTCTAAGACATCGCTTTTGAGGAGATGCGTCCTCCACAGATCTGCTTAGGCGTGCTTGCTCTATGGTTGCTAGGGTGTATGTAAGAAAGGCAAGTTTATGTTGAGTGGTCAGTGACTTGATGGATGACCACATCATTGTTTATTCTTGAGAGCCGATCTTCGGCGTGGAACATGGCGTGTGTCATAGCTTGTCTTGTACTAGTGAAATCATTGATGTGCATCCGTGTCGTTAATTCTATCCCAGAAGTCAGTCATTATGGCGGTCATTTTGGACAATGGAATCTGGAAAATGCGGAAAGTTATTAAATTTTATGACCATGCATGCTTTATCTACTATGTTCGTGGTATTTTATATTTATAGCAGGAGGTCAGCGGTTCCCATGTTGTGTGTCGACAGACCTCCGTGTTGTGTTTGATGGAAGGAGAGTTTATATAGTGCTGTGTAATTCCACATTTCTGTCACAACAGAATAAATCAGGCATCTGAGAATCATTCATCTATGGTCTTTATAGTTGTCACAGAAGTTTCGCAAATTATCCCGCCATCTGTCTATCTCGTGTGCCGTCTTTTGGATTGTTCTGATGATACCCAACCCAATCTCTCTGGCCTCTTGGAATAGTGGTCTTGCGCTTATCATACTGATGTGAAAATATAACTTCCGGTTGTATATTTTACCCAGAGTGACGATATTGTGTTGGTATTCCACGACATGTTTTATGCACAGCGTTTTGTCTGTGGTAGATGGCCTGAATTCTCTTGTGTATTGTATTGGTCATGGCTGAATAAACGGGCAAATCCCTTCATATGATAAAGCAAAGTAACAACTTTAACGAAGGTGGGGTCCCATCTCAAACTGAAGGAAAAAAAAAATACCTCACAAAACGCACCAAATATCCACTTCAGTTTCGACGCTGATAATCTCAAAAAGGGCATTCTGTTATGAAGGCATTCCAATGGAATGGCAAGGGGGCCCTTATTGCCCTTATGTTACTCTGTCCTCTTGAGAACCGCTGATGTTGGTCTCCTTAACGCAGTTTCAGCGAGCCAGTCTTGAACTCTGTATGAGGTTTGAATCTCAAACTCCTTTGAGGGAAAAGTATGCATTAATAACATTCATAATGTCTGTCTCTCCCCTCTTGGCCTGTCCACTTGTGTGTTTACCGCGTCTCTCACAGCCAAAATAAACTTTAATTTGGCCATAAAACGTGACCAGCTTTCATCGCCGAGCGATAAAAATCCGGGCGAAAAACTCCCCTCAAGCAGGCGCTGATTGAGGCGGGCAATAAAGCCCTCAGTGGCCAGGTTAGGCGGCGTTTGTCATTTCAGCGGACTGACCTGGGGTCAGATCTAGTAGACCTTGGATGTTCTTGACGACTTGTGGATTGAATGGGAGAGTGGGGTATGAAAGAGACTGTCTTGTGTCTTGTCAGTTACCTTTCATCGTTCATTTTCTTTTCTCTCCAACCTCTTGTATGGCTGTCTGTCCATTTAGCTATATACTAGGGGTGTCCATGTGGGTGTGTGTGTGTGTGTGTGTGTGTGTGTGTGTGTGTGTGTGTGTTAGAGCTNTGTCTGTCTGTCTGTCTGTCTGTCTGTCTGTCTGTCTGTCTGTCTGTCTGTCTGTCTGTCTCTCTGTCTGTCTGTCTGTCTGTCTGTCTGTCTGTCTGTCTGTCTGTCTGTCTGTCTGTCTGTCTGTCTGTCTTCTTAAGGTGAATGAATCCAGTGCCCTTATTTTTTTGTTTGTTTCGTTTTCTCTGTCTTAGTCTCTCTCTCTCTCTCTCTCTCTCTCTCTCTCTCTCTCTCTCTCTCTCTTTCTCTCTCTCTCCCTGTCTCTCTCCGTCTCTCCCATTCCTTCCCTGAAACAACATAAATAATACACCGCACTTATTTAACCCCTCTGGCTGTAATTGCTCCTAATTATAAGCATACGATTCATGGGTGCGTTCTCTAATTAGTGAGGATTTAATTGCGCCACAGAAAAAAGCCTTCCATATGACCCTCTGCGTAGTTTGCCAAGGAATCAGCGGCGTAATGGTAAAGGGGGCATTTAGGGGCGGCGTTTGGTTGTTCAGTGAGGAAGGGGGCTCTCATGAAGTGAAAATATAATAGGATTTGTATTAAGGAAGACTCGTGGAAGGGCATCTAGATGACATAGGTGTAATAGATATATATCGACGCCCTTGCTAGGGACGGAACATCAACTCCGACATGAGGCGTTGAGGAGTTCTTGAGTGTTGTGGGCTGTCATTCTGTTGCCACTGGATGGATTTGCCTGGTCACTGTGCCAACTCCTGAGTCTGTAATTAGACTCTTCGTTCATAATGAAGGTGGCGTCATAGGATAAAAATAAACGCTCCAATTCTGTTGCTGCAGTAGTAGTTTAGGCATCTTTTCTTGAGCCAATAAGTGAGCATCAAATAAGTGCTCACTGATGACCAGTGCAAGTACATCATAACCAAAATCACAAAGTCATTAATATACCGTTTGTCCTTGTGTTATGCTAGGGGTGACGCTGAATTGGAAACACTTTAGATATTTGAGATTTTATGTGAGACCATCACTAAGAGTGGACGAAGAGTAGGAAGAAACGAGAGTCCGAAACATTCAAAGGCCCGCTATGGGTATACTTGGATATGGGAGGCATGATGGATTGTTTGTATATTCCAGGGAACCCTATTTTTCCCGAATTCTACGCGTAAAACATTTCATACTGCATGGAAACTTTGCAGATCGCTAGTTGACTGTACCTATGAATGTTATGGTAACGTAAATTGATATTGAAACGTCCGATATTTAAAATATGAGAGAAAACCATCCAAGTCAAGACAGTGTCCAGTCCAAGTCAAGACAGTGTCCAGCCCAAGTCAAGACAGTGTCCAGTCCAAGTCAAGACAATGTCCACTCCAAGTCAAGACAGTGTCTAGCCCAAGTCAAGACAGTGTCCAGTCCAAGTCAAGACAGTGTCTAGTCCAAGTCAAGACAGTGTCTAGTCCAAGTCAAGACAGTGTCCAGTCCAAGTCAAGACAGTGTCCAGTCCAAGTCAAGACAGTGTCCAGTCCAAGTCAAGACAGTGTCCAGTCCAAGTCAAGACAGTGTCCAGTCCAAGTCAAGACAGTGTCCAGTCCAAGTCAAGACAGTGTCCAGTCCAAGTCAAGACAGTGTCCAGTCCAAGTCAAGACAGTGTCCAGTCCAAGTCAAGACAGTGTCCAGTCCAAGTCAAGACAGTGTCCAGTCCAAGTCAAGACAGTGTCCAGTCCAAGTCAAGACAGTGTCCAGTCCAAGTCAAGACAGTGTCCAGTCCAAGTCAAGACAGTGTCCAGTCCAAGTCAAGACAGTGTCCAGTCCAAGTCAAGACAGTGTCCAGTCCAAGTCAAGACAGTGTCCAGTCCAAGTCAAGACAGTGTCCAGTCCAAGTCAAGACAGTGTCCAGTCCAAGTCAAGACAGTGTCCAGTCCAAGTCAAGACAGTGTCCAGTCCAAGTCAAGACAGTGTCCAGTCCAAGTCAAGACAGTGTCCAGTCCAAGTCAAGACAGTGTCCAGTCCAAGTCAAGACAGTGTCCAGTCCAAGTCAAGACAGTGTCCAGTCCAAGTCAAGACAGTGTCCAGTCCAAGTCAAGACAGTGTTCAGTCTAAGTCAAGACAGTGTCCAGTCCAAGTCAAGACAGTGTCCAGTCCAAGTCAAGACAGTGTCCAGTCCAAGTCAAGACCGTGTCCACGGTCATTAGTAGTCAAGACTGGCCTTCCTCTGGATACGATCGGATGGCGCAGCTTTGAGCTCCACAAGCTAGAACCACTAACTTCCAAAGTCTCCGAACAGGGTCAAGCAGAGTAACAAAAGGCTTATACACTTCATTCTGCCTAATTGCAACTCACTGGATCATGCACTTCGTTGCAGTTAATCGGATGCTGCAGTTAGCGACGCAGCTTGTTTTGGAGGTTATTTATATGTCTCCAGAAGAGTTGTTGCATTTAAGCGAACAGCGAGATCGCAGTTAAGTGGAATCGACTGTACTTAAGCAATATTGTCATGGAAACGCATCATTCATACTAAGGGTTTGTAACACACTGTACAAGGCTTGCTGCATTTAAGCGAATAGCGAGATCGCAATTAAGTGGAATCGACTGTGATTAAGCAGTGTTGTCATGGAAACGTATCACTCACACTAAGGGTTTGTAACATACTATACAAAAGGCTTGTTGCATTTAAGCGAATAGCGAGATCGCAATTAAGTGGAATCGACTGTGATTAAGCAGTGTTGTCATGGAAACGCATCACTCGCACTAAGGGTTTGTAACACACTGTACAAGGCCAGGTGGGNGGGGGGGGGGGGGGGGGCAGGTTGAATGTACTAACAGTCATTATTAATGGGCGCACAGTAACGTACATTATGACGTCATGACTGTGGGAAAAGTGACACATTGCGCCACGCGGATTTCGCTGGTTACTTAATAAACGAACTGCACGACAGATGAATAAGATCGAGTTGCGGGAAAAAGACCCCTAGTAGGCTTAGTTGCCTCTTTATAGTAAATGACTTCTTCTTGTGATGGTGGATGTGTACATTTACAACAGTAATGGCTAATGAAGTAACCAAAATGGGATGGAGTGAAAGGATGAAAGGTTAAAATGGATGAGAAGAAGATGGAGAGAATGTATGGAAAGATAGATGTGACAGAGCATTAAAATGAAGGATAGGAAGAACAAGAGAGAGAGAGAGAGAGGAAAACGGATAGAATAAGAGAAAAGATAATGAAAGACATACTAGAAAGCTCGATAAAAGCAAGATGGATAAAAGGCAAAGAAATGATGCAGTGAGAGAATGAGGAAGAGAAATATAAAGAGACAAAAATTAAGGAGGGAGAGATGATGGCAAGGAAAAGTGAATGATAGAGAGAATGGGAAGACGAACTGAAGTAGAGGGATGGAGAGAAAAGATGGAAAGAAGGAGCTGGAAGAACTACTTGAGAAGACGGAAGACAGGAAGGCATAAAAGACAGATAAAGAATGTGACGTGTCGAATGACAAAAAAAGTAAATAAAGAGGAAGAAAATATGAATCACGGGGTAGACGATTAGATTATAACGTGTTTATCTTTGTTTTATCAGGGTTTCAAATATGCACGCAATGTGAAGTGGTCACTTGACCTAGCTGTCATACGGATAAATAACTTGACCCTTGACCTTTGCCATCCTACTATATCAGCACCTTAATATGCATTTTTTTTTCATTATCACAGTTATCAACAGCACCTCCACCACGGCCTCCGCCGCCACTACCACCACTTCATCAACACCAACATTCGCTGCAATCTCAGACATCCCTAGATTTAACTACTCTCAACTCCCTTCAACATTTTTAGCAACTACATAGAAGGGTGATAAAAATTGTCATTAACCTTCGCTTGTTTTTAGCTAAAAACTATGCATGGCGTACGTCCTTGGGTTTAGCTGACATCACATTTCTGAAAAAAGAATTTATACGGAGATCCCTTCCCATACGTCATGCGGTCTAAATGACACCACAATTCTGAAGAGAAACGTATGAATACATTACCATGCAAGATGCTATTATAAGCCCCGTTGACTTTCACCTTATATAATATAATGAAACTTTGATGTTAAGTAATCATTTATAATTATACCTTGTTATAAAGTCTGAATTTCACATGCACCTATTCATCATTATTCTATCATGTCACTATTCAGACAGACCTCTATTGTAAGGTACACCACAATGATAAGTAAATATTTTCCATGCACAAAGACATATTAAACATCGAGATTCCACTATGTGTCCTATATTCTGGGGAAAAAAAGGTACTAATAAGCATTATATTGCGATTAGGTGATAACTGTGATAAAGAGGAGTTGATTGTATACCCAAGCTTCTCATTGCGCCCCCCCTTCTCCCCTCACTTAGAATTTGTCCGTGTTTAGAAGTGCCGTGCGCGTAGACTGCCTAAACTCAGTGTTTAGATATCACATAAAATGAAAGCATATGATCATGAAGGCAATAAACGAATGAAATGCGCAGCCCCTGGAGGCCCCTGGAGTACTGCGCATTTCATTCGTTTTTTGCCTTTATTATTATATGCCATGCGCATTTTTCTGTGAGTTTTTCACATTATGTTAATTTGGGCACATGCGAACGGTTGTTAATAACAGAGGTTTTCAAAATTGTGGAGGTTGAGGACCCAGAAGGATTGAATGCTGAAAAAAAAAATTGAATCTCAAAAAGAAGCAATTCATGGGAACTTTTCAGAGCAGAGTTTGAAGCTACGCAAATGAAGAAGCAAGAGTTCTTGTAAAGTTTTTATTATCTGTCTTTTTGCCGTTTTTGCGTGAAGGGGGAAGGGGGGGGNTGGGGGGGGGGGGGGGGGAAAGGGGAGGGGAGCGGAAAATGTTTGCCTCACGTAAAAGAGTATATTGTAGGTCAACAAATCATGACCCATTGCATTAGTAGCATACCTGTTTTCACACATGACTGTGTACATGACATTTAAACAAGTTAAAATACTATAGACTAAGTCTGTCTGCCTGCGCCTGTCTGTCTGTCTGTCTACACGTGTTCAGACAACGTTATCTAGGTCCACCATCTTCCTATTTTACTCTTTTCAATTTGCAACATCCTTTTTCCGTGGATCCCAGCAGACCGTAACCAACAGAATGGCGATTGTCTGTGTTGTCATGTACAAAGTAGATGTCACTTGATGCACAATGGAACAACTAAGACTTTGCAAAGATTTGGTAGCGGGGATTCGAGGTCCCGATGGAAAAGATGAAATGTCTTGATTTCAAAGGCGTAGACAGCCCACCAGGACCTCCACTCAAGACCAGTGGCTGTATGCAAAATCCATAGGTGTAATACAAGGTTGAAACGGAGCACTACGTATTCGGAGTCAAATAGGATAAAGGGGGAAGTGCTCAAGAAGACAAATGCAGAGAGAAAATGAAAGAAGGAAAGAAAGTCATGTTGTGGGATCGAACCCGCGACCTCTGCGTCGGCACCCATCGCCTCGCCGTCAGTTTGCTAATTAAACGTATTGCGTCCACTGTAAACACTACTAATGTTTTGGGAGTGTTTCGTGCTTACCGCATACGGCCACTGGATGCCTGACAGATTTTTAAAAGACCTTTAGTAGCAAGACAACGAACTCATGACGTCATTCTGCTCACCATTTTGGCAACAGAGAAAGTGACTGGAATATTAAAAAAAAAGTCAAACAGGAAGCCCCAAGATGACGTCATTCAAGTTAAAACCTACAGAATTTATGAGTTCATAGGAACTCGCGATGATGCTGCTGTTATCGAAAACATCTCCAGCTTCATATATAAGAGGAAAATGAATACGCTGTGCCTAGACTTAGCATTTATAATATTTTTACCGCCTTTTCATATTTATAGACTGTCTGCGTACTCACCAGAGGTTGGAGGCATGCAAGGGAAGTAATTTTTTAAAATGATATTTATCTCTTCGATGCACCTGATCTAGTTTCTGGATAACTACTCAGCATTTCACTAACAAAATGTCGCATATTATCTATCATAACTTATTGCAACTATTGTGGCCTTCACCTTGGCTTTACCGTACTACTTTTCTTGTCACCCCACACCTTGCTTCAACTTTTGTGTTTACACGGGGACCCCATTGCCCTATTTATCAGTGATTCTTAAACTATGAAGATTGAAGATCACTTTTTGATAATGTTATCATTCATCGATGAAATGTCAAGATGAACGAGATGACTTTGCCTTAAGCTCAACAACCGTTCAAAGAAAGGACTATCGAGTCTCAGTCTAGGTAATAATAATATGGTCAAATCTGCGCTCATAACGATGAAAACATCGGGGCGTTGCAGGCATTTGAATAAAAGTGTCATATTATTTCTTTGAACAGATGATAATTTTTTAAAAGGAGGGGAAAAACATGTTTTAGTTAAACAAGGCTTGTTCACGGATTACCAGATAGAGGGCCAAGTTTATGCCATGTAATGAAAAATATCAAATCAGACAGCGCCAGAGCTTCTTAGCACATGAAACCATTTCAGTGTCTGAGTAAAAACTCTCAACCCGAAACCGAAAAACCTCCAACAGAAATGCAAAAACTCCTTCTTCCCTCCCCCCATCTCTCTCTCTCTCTCTCTCTNCCCCCCCTCTCTCTCTCTCTCTCTCTCTCTCTCTCTCTCTCTCTCTCTCTCTCCAAGCAAAAGATCCTTAGCATGAATACTTGGCAGTTTGAGAACCACTATCACATTTGCATTTTGCTGAGAACAAGCAGGGCGGCATTGCCACCGAATCGTACCCGCCTCCTCCTGCGACCCCATCCAGAAGTGAATAAACTCTTAAAACCTGAGCAAATACTCCCGCTCTATTATCCTTATATATACATGCTGCGACCCCTTTTTCCCCTCCCTGTGCCCTCTAGGTACCGTCAATAAAACCGTCATTATAAACCTTCACATTGAACTGGCTGAAGCGTTACCAAGCCACCGGTTTGGAGAGCAGATTTCTTCAAAGTAGATCTTTATGATGTGAAATTTGCTGCAGTTGGTGTTTTTTCTGTCGTGTGTGTGGATGGTGGTTGTCTCACTCACCGTGGGAACTTTGGTGTTTGTCCAAAGAGAAGTTTTCTAAACAGATGGTTACTTTCAAGTTTCGAGGTCGGCACTGGTTTCTGTATGTCAGCTTTGGATTATGATGTATGGGATGACAAGGGGTGTGAAAACGAGGTGCGATTCAGGAGCCCCTTGTGATAAGACAGGCATGGAAGGCTTTGTCGTGGACTTGTGGGACACGACATCGGAGCTAATGTATGTCTGCAGTGGTGCTAAACTTGTTCTATGTTTGAGTTTGTCGGTGTTAATGATAATAAGGAATGGACATCAAAAGTGTTATGTTTTTGCCGTGTTTTTGTATTGAAAGCATTCGATTGGGGTGTTTATCAAAATTAACTTATTGTGAGCTTGCGCGTTAATGATGGAATCTCTTACCATCGTGATGATTACATTAGTATATTGATGTTGAATGCACCCTTACTAGCTTTCAACAGGCAGAGTTAATGCCATTCTTACGATGGTAAGGGATCTTTAATGCTCAAGTTCTTAATTTTCTCTTCCGTTCGATAGTAAGAGAATTCTAATAGTTAATACTTAGATCTGGGTAATTGTGTATGCTGCCCTGATTTTTTCATTCGATATAGGTATTTTCCTTGTTGAGAATTCTCCGTTTGCCGATGTGTCTCTGTGGCCAACTGTGGAGTTAGAAGTTCTTAGGTATGCGTTCTGCATTCTGAGAGGAATAGCCACAATACAAGTTTCCACGTTACAGACCGTTTGAAACAATGAATTTGTAATGAAAGGCAATACTTCTCTTGAGTTTAACGTGCGAAGATTAGCCCTCGTTAAAATGCTGCAGCCGAGCATGAAGATTAACTTTACGATCAAAGTTAATCCTCAAATTTACGATCGTACGTGCAGATTTGTTAGATATTACGAGTAAAGGTTATCTTATGAATACCGTCTCATGTCCTTGATGTGGCCATCAAATAAGTGCAATGAATGTTACATACTTTGGTTGACGGCGATGTTGTCTTTTGATCCACATTCAGACGCTACGCAGGTTTTTTTTAAAAGATATTACGATTTAAGTTTATTTACCTTCTGAGTCACAGTTCATATGCGGGTTTTGTAATATTTATTTGCATTGTGACAATGAAATGTGACGGGAAATGTAAGGCCATCCAAGTTCAACCCAGTGTGGATATACATGACCATTCTGTTGGATTACTGGTGTCGTTGCTGGGTTGTATCTTCTAAAATTTGATTGGAAATTATTGGAGTTTTAAGTGAGATTATTCCATTATTATCAACAGATAATAATACATGATAGCAAGACGGCTTTGATTCGTTTTGTACATACTGATTATTCAGATCAGTCAGTCGTGACTATCGATATTTTTTTTTAAATTGCAAGAGGCACCAGAGGTTGGAATATAAAACATGTAACCTGCCAAAGATTTCATTTTAGCCAGTGTTCGTTCAGTCTTAAGTCATGACAATAACCATTGTGTGTGTGTGTGTGTGTGTGTGTGTGTGTGTTTGTGGGTGTGTGTTTGTGTGTGTGTTTGTGGGTGTGTGTTTGTGGGTATGTGTTTGTGTGTGTGTGTGTTTGTGGGTGTGTGTTTGTGTGTGTGTGTGTGTATATGTGTGNGTGTGTGTGTGTGTGTGTGTGTGTGTGTGTGTGTGTGTGTGTGTGTGTGTGTGTGTGTGTGTGTGTGTGTGTGTGTGTGTGTGTAAGTAAATAAGTCAGTAAGTAATCTTGGAAGCTTCAGTTATTAATTTCTGCGCAATGTTTCAAGCGCAACAGGTTTTATATTTATGTCATGTCTGAGCAGGAGTTGGTAATGTAACTTTTAGTCTTGTTACAAAAGCTTGTGTGATATTACTGTTTCGCTATTTTTTGTGTTTGTTGCGAATTGGTCAACTGATAATTTGAAACATGTTATCGTAAACGCCACTTGCAGCTAGGCATTTGCAGGATATTTGGACAACCTGCTCCAAGGTCTAGTCTGGACTGTTATTTTTTACAGTCACCTCCGGGTAATCACAAGTGGTCAGAAACATACAAAGAGCTCCGATAAAACGGTGTTACCAATAGTATTTATATAGTCCCATTTGTATCATGGTAATTTAATACAGTACTTTGTTGCCTGTAAACTCCTGTCATTAGACAAAACTTGCTGTTTAGCGGAGTCAAGCCTAGTCAGGCGTGATGTTTTGTTGTCTCTTTATTATGTCCTTTCCTGTAGTGAGGATAGGCTTAACATACGGGAGTGGGGGAGAAGGGGCTAATAGGGAATTAGCCAGCAGGCTGACACATCGACTTGCATCTAATTTCACTGGAATTTTAATTCTAAGTGTCACTTTTTTTGTGTGTGTGCAATGTGAAGGCAGTTTTGTGTAGATTTTGTTTTGTGTAGATTTTGTTTTTTAACTGCTTCTGAATAATGAAGTGCTTCCTATATGACGAGTAATAAATCTCAGCTGCCACCTGTCAAACAACGTTGTTGTGTACGGCAAAGTTCTTTTAAAAAATGCATATATTCGACTAGACTAGTGCGAAGAAGTATCGATCACATCTGTTTAGCAGATGAAAGCGAGAAGTTGATAATGCATATTGTTATCCTCTAATTGACGTTTCCAAAAACTAAAAAGACCACAAAAAAATAGTAAAAATATTAGGTGGCCGAAAAAAATGACTAACTGACACCCACATTTTAATAACTTCGCAATTCTGTTTTCCAATAACAACAATAATAATAACAATAGGTTTGTTAAGCTCACACAACAGTCTGTTAATAATGAGCGATCAGGTCATTCGCTCACTCATCAGAAACACTCTTTCATCCTTCGCTCCCTCGCTCATACCTCCGTACACTTTCTCTCTCTCTTCCAGTTACAACATATAAATTAAAGCATAATTCAGTCATTCACACTTTCGAACCTCACTCTCAGGCCATGGCAAATACGGTTTGTCCTGGCCAGCTGATCCGGGAAGGTGAATTTCTTTATTGAATGTTCATGTGCTTGAATAGACTAAACGGGCAAAGAATAACCGCACCTGTCTTTCACGTGGAGGTGTGAAGTAGATGAATCATTATGGTATTATCTCTTTTTATTTTCCTAGTGTCACGTTCAGGGTTTTCCGCTTAATGAGTTATCTCCTCCTGACATGATAATGGTGAAAGTAGGTCAGCAGGTAATGAGATCCACTACTGTTACTATTATAGAATTATAGACTGTCTGGTCTTCCCAGGAAGTCTATACTGTACTCCTTACCTTTCCCTTCTCGCCCCTTTCTCTCGTCTTTCGACCAGGTGTGCGTTCTGAAATAATTGTGACACCTATGGAAGAGATAAATGCGGGGTGTGAGGCAAAGCTTTAAGTTTGATTACTTCAACGAGAGTATGATCTCGTATCCACGGCAGAAGTTGAAGCAAATTAAGCGTCCTTACTTCATCTCATACGTCTCCATCCTGTTCTATGCCCTCCTGGCAGAAATATATCAACTGGAAAGAGGCAGAAGTTTTAATCCTTGATATTATACGTTGAACGAAGATGATAACCATGTTGTTAGAGGATTAGCCAAATGTAGAAAGGAAACAAAGAGATGACATCATAAGTCCGCCATTTTATCAAAAGTGTAAGTGGGTGCGCAGGGATGATCTAGCTGCGTGAGGACAAAATTCTGGATTGAGATGAAACAATTCTTTAGTGTACACATTGAGCTTGGAGTTCATGAGTTTAGCCTGGGGAAAACCAACGTCTAGTCTGGAATGATGTGAAGCCATGATGGTACTGATAAAAGATCCAAAATGCTGGTCCAGGTATGGTGTGCAACATGGGACTTAACTCTCTTCACTCCAGACTCTGTGAAGGGCAAGAACTCAGTATGGTTTGGAACGAGAAGAAATTCTGGTACATTTTTCAGACAAGAGAGTTTTCACACCTGATATAAGAAAGTAGATTTTCCTAGCATACAACATGGGACATAACTTTGCTATCTAAGAGGTAGCTAGAGACTTCCATTCGACAAACGATAAAATCTACTTTGGACCCAGGCTAAATTTCCGTATAAAAAGATTCAAACTGCTGATCCAAGATGCGAGAATTCCCCAGTAAACTACATGGAACATAACTCTCACATCTAAAACAGAAAGACCTCGTCTGACAAAAGGCAAAAATCTACTTAGGAACGATATGAACTGAAGTTGATTCTTTATGAGTGTAGAAAGCTGAAATCATTTGTCTAAGAAGCAAGGACCCCGTAGCATGTCACAACCAGAGGATTTCAAACTGATATCCAGACGAGGACACGGTTTTAATCTTACAGACTTCTCGACTGTTGTGCTGTGTCTTGCGCCCAGTTAATCTGGCTATGTGATACTTCACATCTGAACTGTCCAAGATTAAAAGACTTCCTAATGCAGGGACAAGATAAAATATCGATTGGCCTCTTCATTGCTTCACTGAATACCTGGCATCAGGGGTTTTCAACATATTTGACAAGTGGGGACTCTGAATCAGATTAAGTTCTTCTTGTAGTAAGGTAACCAGTCATATAATTCTTCAGTGATGAATTCATTTGAGATAAAATTGATTCTGAGATCTGTAATCCTCCAAAAGGTTTCGCATTTATAGTCAATAAGAAAGTACTATATAGTCTATCACAGTGTTGTAAGTAGCACAATCAGATTGAGAACTACTGTGATGTCTTGAGTTCAGCTGCTAATAAGTTCTTGCTAGGGTCCCGATGAAATTCAATGTAGACTAGACCAAAAAAAAGAAATATTTTTAAAAAGCTCGAATCATGATAAATATGTAAAAGTTCTCCTGACATAAGGACATGTTTTTGTACAAATGTAAGATATTTGCAAATAAATCAGCGCCGGCTCTGAACCCTTTAAAACGAAAGCATGTCAAGAAAAGCGCTTTTTTACTGAAAGAGAAAAAGCCGTTCCCTGCATGTCTTCTTTTTTTTTTTATTTTGTATGGTCGAGATGACAGAATCCGAATGGAGAAAGGAAAGTTTTAAAGTGCACGAGGCTCCAAATGGTGTCTGTATGCTCTATTTGATTAACATTGAATTTAATTTGTTGATACGATCATCTCATAAAACCCAGTGTCAATGAAATTGATGACGACATATTGACTCATAGACAGAGCACCTTCAGGCTGCAATCACAACAAAATAAGAGAAACAAGAATAGAAAAAAACTGATAAAGTAAATTGCCAAGAAAGAAAGAAAGAAAGAGAGGGAGGGAGGNGAAAGAGAGAGAGAGTAAGAAAAGCGAAATAACCATAACTCAAATAAAAGTATGATTTGTTGGGATGGATGGCGCTTGATAAAACGATGGATGTCAAGCAGACACCACAAAATGATAAAGAAAAATAGAACTGAATATTTGTACTTATTAGCCGTTTAACCAGAAATCTGATTATCAGATTAGATTAATCATAACGTGACAGCCCGGAGATAGATAAAATTTTTTGACAGCACGAAAGACGGCAAAAATTAAAAGCTGCACCTATCGCCTCTTTGATGAGAAATGTGGAGAAGTTCGTGAAAAGTCTTATGGAGTTTCTCGCCTCCCTGCTCAGGGGTTGCCAGGTGAATATGTATGACGTTTAATAGACGTCCTAACTGGCAATAAAACTTCTCTAATCAGACATGGCGATAAAGCTGTGCCAGGTTTTAAAGCATCTGGCAAGGAGGGTGGCAGGTGAGAAAAATAAAATACATGGCCATAACACGCCCACGGACGAGGATGATCGCGGGAGGCAGTGGCGTGAGGTGGGTGAACTTGCGATCTTTGACCTTGACCTTGTGTTTCAAGGTCAAAACCATGAGGTTGTTATGAAGAAGAGCCCAGATGTATAAAAAGCACTGCTGGATCAGAATTTCATTTTGACATTTGACACTGACCTCATATTTCAAGGACATTGCCAATGGCGCGTATGACAGAAGTCAGACGCATTGACTTTCCAACATCCGCCGTGCACGGTGCGGCGCCGTGCGTAGGCAAAGACAACTACGGCAAAAAAAAATAATAAAAAAAACGTCGCCGTTATCACAACGGCACCCTTTTCAAAACTGCATGAAGAATACTCAGCAATATCCTGGTGTGTTCAAACAAATGTTGTATTTGCCATATGTCACTTAAAGAGCATGGTCAACCAGGAGATATAATATGGCGAATTGAAAAGATATGAAGTGAAATAAGAGACTGAAAGAGAAAAAGATATTGGTTATCAGCTCCGACCTATAAAAGCTGCTACCAACAGCTTGATACACAAGGACTACAAATCCCTTTTCCTTTGTCATAGCTACTTAGCGAGTAAGCCACTGAAATTTTAACCCCTTTGAGATCCGAGACCTGAAAATATCTTTATCTGGCAGGGGTTAAAAAGAGCTTAGCTTCTAGTCCGGGTGTGAATAGAACTGGGGAAAGTGTAAAGTAAGTTGTAAGGTTTAAGTAAGTGTCGTTTTCAGCTACTGTGATATACTGTATAATTATACTGTACTAGTTCTATCTACTACCTGGTTCAGTCAACCTGCTACTTGAATGAACTTGTTAACCCGAAGGTCGTGACCTGGAAAGAGTTAGGATGATACAGTTTGGTAGAGGATGTTTTATTGGTGAGTTTTTGTTGATGTTGTCGCTGAAAGTCAAGATGCTGATGACGATGAGGAATACCTTAGTCACGACCAAAAAGCACTCAAAGCTTTGAAAATTCAGTTTTTTGTTGGGGTTTTTTTTGAAGCATCTTGTTCTGACATGGGGTACAACATCCCGGTAAACTTTACACCTACTGATTTGTTTCCAGTAAGTGTTGAATCAGGCCGAAGATTTATTTTCTGTTTTACCTAAAGTTGCTATACCATATACTTATAGTACTCTGGCAGGCGATGTAAATAGTTTCCTCAAGCATAACTTCATAAGATCATCCCGCTGATTTTGGCGTTTTCTTCATCTGTTAAGACTGTCTTGATGTTGACCACATTCGGATACGTTAAGCAGTACAGTAAACTCCGCTTAATTGTAACTCTTCGTGAGCATGAAAAAATTTGAGATTAAAATGAGTTTCAGTTATTCAGTGACATTCATATACAAATGTATAATCCTGTTATGTGGAAAGCGTTGCTATTAAGCGGAAGTTATAATTATCTGGATGGCAATAGAGCAGAATCGACCGTATCGCCTAACAGTAAAGGTCTTCACTGTCCCCTCTACGTCACAGAGTCGGCAGGGGTCTCTTGTGCCAACAGTTCTGTAACCCTTTCTTTTCCTTCTCCGCTGAATAGATTCTTCTCTCCACATTTTAGTTCTTAAGGGTCGTATTAAATTTCCGTATTTATACTGGGTTATGATGCCATAGTTCGTCCTCGTCAATGTACCTTGTAAAAGGTAATGTACCGTATTGATTCAATTACTGGTGTGTGACCTTGTAGCCTTGTACATTTACCGAACGACTCACGCTCTAATTCTTTTGAAAACCAACTGACGTTTCCAAAAGCTGAAATGAAAAGGTTTTCATGTGACAATACTAGAGCAGCCAAGGCCCAAGTTTTATTCACTTGGCAGCACTGTTTTCAAATCACAGCACTTGTTCATCGATAACTTAACATTACTCATTCATTCACTCACTTGTTCCAGCCTCACTCTCAGACCATGTGTGCGAATTGTTTGTCCTGGTTGTCTGATTCGAAAAGATAAATTAACAAAAGGATAAATTTCGTTTCATGTGTTATCAAATGTAGATTTGATATTTTTAGTAGCGTTAAAATTAAAAACGGTGTCGGTCTCGGTGATGCTTTTAATTTTCCGCCTAGTTTAACTCTGACCAAAGAGTATCGTGTTAACCAGGTAGCGATATGATGCATTTATGACAAGCAGGGCAGTGATATTGATAGAAGTCCTGGATTTCTCAAGAGGCACAGATTGTATGTTGGGGAGGGGGTAACAAGAGCCTGTTTTAGGTTTCAGGGAAAGTAGATTCACTGGTCCCTTCTAACTTGTGTTTACATTTGGGCGTTCTGTCCTGTTCAAATACAGTATGGATTGAAATAACATGAAAAAAATATAATCCTTACTTTAGCTTCCCCATGTCGTTTCCACCACCACATACCTCTCGAGTGCTTGGTGAATGATGAGTGCTGAGGTTAATCTTTTCACAATAATGATGGATAGAATAAGCTTGTCTTGTTGTTGTTGTTGTTATTATTGTTGTTGTTGTTGTTGTTGTTGATGGTTTTGTTAATGATGGTGTTGTTATTGTTGGTCTTGTTATGATTGTTGTTGTTGTTGTTATTATTAATGTTATTTGTTGTTTTCCTTCCTCCTAATTCTTCCAACAAACGCTGTCCTCGCACACTATAGATGAACTCAGAGAAGATCATAGACCTCACCCCCTTCTATATATTCTCTTCTCTTCCTCTTTTCATTTCTATGAACTGCAACCCTCTCCCGCTCCCTCCCCCCTCCATCTTTCTCGTAAACCATCCACTTCCTAGCAGAATGTATCTCAACGATCATATATATTTCAACGTCTCATTGATTCGCACCGTCACGCGTCACTCTGCGCACCAGTGCATCGCCACACGAATATTAATATAAGGCACAGGCTGTACGCATTCTATCACACAACATCTGAACGCACACAGAAACACTTGTGCACATACCTACATGACAACATCGCTAGATCTTCATGCTTCATTTCCCCCTGCATTTCACACTTAATTATATCCACTACTAGGGCTACAAAAAAAAAAACAACGCAATACTACGGGCTAGGGCCTGACTCTAGAGTTCACAGGGCAACAACCTCTTCTCCTTCCCCTCCCCCTCCCCCCCTCCTCTCTATTCTTCCTACCTGCTTAACAAAATGTACACACTTGCATCAGCTGTCGCAATTTACCTCAAGGCATAATCGCTGTCTCGTTCCGAATCCTCCCATCTGTATATCCAGTCTCATACACAATCGATCCCCGGGTTAAAGCAATAGGCCTAATTGCAACTTCAGCTTAATTTCAGTCTTATTCGGATAACACAATATAATATTTTCCTCTATAAGTGATAGTGGATAATCACAATGCCTGTTTAATCGATAACGTTTTTCCAGTGGATCGACGACACAATTCAAATTTCACTTTTATCAGAATCTAAGTCTAGAAAGTTTGTGGTTTTTTTTTGTTTTGTTTTTGGGNGGGGGGGGGGGGGGGGGGTGGAGGGAAGATAATTGATATATTCCTTTCTTTATAACATTAAAATAATTTGCAAGTATGTAATCGGGTTTCATATAATTTATTTGGGCAAACATCAGGTCTGAATCATAATTTAGTTGTCAAAACAATATTCACCAGCGATAATTAATTCCACCTAATGACATACTGCTTAACTGCAATTTCCATTTCTTTTCTGATCATTGAAAACGATACATATATTTTTTTCTTTTTTATAATGGTCACCGGATAATCGCATCTCTATTTATTCACTTATGCTGCTCAGGAATTTAGTTAAACGGTGTCAGTTGTAATGTCCAGCGTCATGT